>JARHVA010000311.1:5020000-5620000 GCA_037957365.1 Torreya grandis
GTGAATTAGTGTGAAAAATCCTATTTCATTTCCATATATCATTCACTTACCAATCAAATAGATTTAGAGATATAACAATACATAAACAACTATTCATATGAGTAAGAAGTGAAGACATAACACATGAGAATAATATTTATGTGGGAAACCATATAGGGGAATAAAAACCACTGATGAAAAAATTGTACTAATATCCTATAAAAATTGAATCAAACTTTTAGTGAGGCACCAACTGTACAAGGAGCACCAACCCCTTACTAGTCAAGCACCAACTCAATTAGTGTTTTTATCAAGATTCAACCTATAAGGAGGATATAAACCCATAGGAAAACAAGAACCAAATAATATAAATTTAATATATGATCACCCTTGGATACCTATTTCTTATTAAACTGATGATGACCTTCTTTTTTTTCTCTTCTCACACTTCTTTCTCACTCAAGCAGCCTATTAGGCCTTCTCACTTAATTAGCCCTTTCCTTCATAGAATTTGGTCAAATGACCTTTATCAACACATTTATAAACATACTTAGATAATCATGTAATATTAATATAATCTATATTATAATATTAAATCCTTTAAACTATTCTCTAAAACTCTATATCCTTCTCTCAATATCGTAATACTCTAACTAGTCAAAATAGGCTTATTAGTCCTTGACTTTATACTTGATTCTTTATCATACCCATATTGGTTGGAAAAGTACATAAAAATAATTTTATTATACCTTAAATATATCTATAAAAACATTTAACAAGTGAAACAAACATTACATAGGTTGGCCATTACCCTTAAGGGCTAAAACCCCCATTAGGCCTAATAGAGACCTAATGCAATTAAGCCTTCCATAAGCACACATTTCACTTAGAACTCCTTTGAAAACTTTAATAATTAAAAAATGGATTAATTTTTTTATATGAAACTTTAATATACCCTCATAATCTCTCCTTAATTATCCAACACCATTTGGCTCTTTTCACTCCTTGAACCATCCAATTAGGTCTACTCGCCATTAGTCCTTCTCACTATCAGAAAGTCTATCTTGAAAATCTGAACTATATACACAAATTTTACATATAAAAAACACATAATATAATATTTATATGATATTTATGACTTAAAATAATTTTCCATATTTTTTATTCTTCACTATATAGGCTAAAAGGCCTCAGGTACACTCCTACAAGCGGCTTACTCAAAACCACCAAACATTGTCAACAAATAGTCAAAAAATGTTAACTCTTCATACTTTAAAATAGAATTAAAATTAATATAAATAAATTAAAATTATACTATGATAAATTTATAACACTTTAAATATCATTGTATCCTTCAAATTAGTGAAAAATGACTCAAAAACATCATTTTCACATAAATGCATAAAATTGCCTATAGCACCAAAAACATAGTCAAGAAAATCAAGTCATAGAACACCTATGGGAACATTTATGTTTCCTTAAAATTATTTTTTATGAACCTTAATAATCCTTATATAATATATTAAAATATATATTTAATGGTTATATATCAATATTGGTCTTTCAAACCAATTCCACAACTTCACTCTACACTGACTTCATTGTGTTAGACAAACCAATTTGATGACAAATAATTTATTAAGCATAGGAATAATAAAAAAATATTAAAAATGGGATGGTATTAATAGGTTATTTAATAATTACCCAATTTAATAGGATCCATCCCTAGTCTTCTACAACCAATCCCTAATCTCATTCTCATTCTTGCCTAGTTTTCTCACTATTTTGTTCATTAGGCCTGTTTAGTGATAGAATAACTTCCATGAATAGTTTAGAATTTTTTTTAAACATAATTATAAAATTTATTATTCATAAAATATAATTCTTGCACATCATCCTCCATCCATTTATATGCTTTGACCTGGTCAACCTTGCCTGTTACATCAAAATTCTTAGAAACAAGGGGTTTCCTATAGCTTCTACTCACTGTCATGATTAAAAAAACCACTTGGATAAACATTAAAGAGTAATTTCCATGTTAAAAACATAAAAATAGGTCAAAAATGTCATTATAATCAATAAATGACAAGATCATTCCTATCGGGTCATTATAAGGGGTTTGAGAGGGTTTTGACTAGTTTCCCTTCTTAGGAATCATTCATAAAGGATTGCCCTTCAAATCCAAAACCAATTACAAATAAATAAATATATGGACCTTCCCCAAATTATATTAATTTATCAAGATCTCATGAAATTTTTTCACATGCCAATGAACATAATACTTTTCTTCTTAGGTCTGTAACACCCCATTTTGTGCACATAGAGGACCTTGTTACCAGTTTTCATGATTTCTTATTTGATAAATGGTTTCAAAATTTGTAAAAATAATTACACTAAATTATCACACCTATATAAAGTTTATAAATATATTTTGAATCCTTGGAAATGATCTTGACCCATCATTAGGCCACTATAGGTCATTTTACATACTAGGCCTTACACTGCCAATCATGCTTAGACTATGATCATGCCTTGAAAACTATTGAAATATCTTTAACACTCCATAATTATTTCATATGATATAATAATAGGCTCATACTCTTCCAACCTTGGTCACATAGGTATTATATGGCTTAACTCATCATGTAACCAGGCCTATGCCATTTCAATAGATTCCTCAATTAAGGCTTTATGAACTAAACATCAAGAACAATAGTGAAAATAAATAATTACATCAATTAAAATTTAATTAAAACTTAATTCATACCTTTTAACCCAATCCTATAATAATGGTAGAGGAAGATGTAGAACTTTATGGAGGTGTCATGAGGATAGAAGGAGATGAATAAGTGGAATGGGGAGGTAGAATTAATGAAGGGAAGGGTGGAATGAGAAACCTCTCCTTAGAGATATTTTTGATGTTTTTTCCTAAAGACATTTTAGTGAGATCATGGGATTATTCAATTTAAACAAGTGTTGAATATACTAGGGTACCATAAGTAATGGAAATGCCTAATTGGATGAGGAAGTGAGTTGTAGGGGTTGTGTGACAAAAATAGTTTGTGACACAAGGTCCTTAAAATGTAAAGTGGTAATTTTAGTGCCTAGGTTTGGTGAGGGAAGAGATAAATATGTAATGATATTTTGAGTTAAACTCTTTATGAATTGGTTAATAGAATAATATACTATATACATATAACTAGTAGGAGGGACAATTTTAGTCAAAAAATAAAAACCTTTAGTACTTTTCATACTAGATGAATCCATAGGAGTTGTGGAAGTTGGAGAAACTAATAAAGAGACAAGGGAAACAATTTCATGTGTCAAACCTTGGAGGATATTCCAAAGTAACCATAGATGGGGAAATTAAGTTAGGAAAAATACCCATTATAGTATTAGTTATTATATTTGCTTGCCCTACTTCTTCACTATGTCCAAATTGAACATCTTGAGGGTGTGAAGGAGTATAAATTGAAGTCCTAAAAGTAATTTTTAAGGTCACCTTATGGAAAATATGTAATGTTGTGTATTTCCCTAGTTTCCCACCATATCTTATCTCTCAACCTTTCTCTTCTTATTGTTCATTTGAAGACTCTTTTCACACTTCTATTTGTGTATCAAATAAATTTTTCAAGGATGGAGGGATATATTATTACATAAGTTACCACCAAATGAGATGAAATAATTTTTGAGGAAAGTGTAGAAGAAGACTGACTTATGGTTGAATCATGAAGTGGTAGTACTACTGTAACTATTAGAGTAAATAAAACTATGAGATTTGGAGGTTCTCTTATTTCTATAACTGGTTAATTAAATTCATATAGATTTGGGGCATTATTAATTATTTTTCCCCTTAATTACTCATTATTTTCTTCTTCTATCTTTTCTGGTTCTTTCTCAACTTTCTTAGAATCATTCTCTTCTTTCTCAATTCTGACATCATATTCTCTTGATATGATTGGGTCATATTGAATCATTTGGTAAATCCTCATATACATTTGGAATTTTCTTATCCTTTTATAGACTTATGAATCATCCTTAGGGTTGAGGAAGATTAAGTCATGCTCATATTCTTGGTGGCCATAGTCTTACCTAAATTATCTAGTTAATTTCTCAATTTTTTGACTTATAACCTTCTTAGGGTCCCAACATCTGAGATCAACCAATCGAAAATTAAATGAACCTTGACATTTATAAGTTTAATCTATTTTATCTTAGTTATAAAACTATTATCTCCCAATTCTAAGAGGTGTATTAAGGTACTTGGATAATATATCCCTCTTCAAATTGACATCCACACTATTAGATAGTTGGTAAGCTATCTCTTTCTTAGATAAGTTATCTAGTACAAGTAATGTTAGAAATAAAAGGGCTACTTAGGTGCATTCAAATCTTATGATAGTGTGATGTGGATAAAACCAATGATCTCCCAATGTATTGAATGATCTTTTGATTTAGTTTGGTAACCTACGCATAGGTCACCCATAGATGGATTTTAAAACCTATTCCATAGAAATTGTCTACGACTACGTACATGCAATCCTTG
Organism: Torreya grandis; assembly: GCA_037957365.1. Classification (NCBI taxonomy): domain Eukaryota; kingdom Viridiplantae; phylum Streptophyta; class Pinopsida; order Cupressales; family Taxaceae; genus Torreya; species Torreya grandis. Next base: position 5,024,526 of record JARHVA010000311.1, read on the forward strand.
TATTTGTGTATGTGAATATGGTAAAAATCATCACATATCCTATTTGTCCATTTTGGATCTTAGGGAAGGACATTGGTTGGGGTAATAGTTCCATAGATAACATGCACCAGGTAGGAAAACATGTACAAATGAGATCTATTTAGTCATGAATGCATTCTCTATGGGTTTTTAGATTAACTCTTATAATCTCTCCTAATAGGGAAATGCTTTTTCCCTTTAAAAGTATAGACAATAGGATGACCCATACTTCATCTACATGAGTGACTAATGAAACCCCATGTAGTCTATTTATTAAATCCATAACAATCCTAACATCAAGCTTGAATTATGAAATTAGGATCTTCTTTTTCATAATAAAAAATATTTGGGTTTGGGACCATTCTATCATGGAGTTTCTAATGTTGTTTTTCTTGAACTAGTTATTGACTACTATTTGGTTGTATGATGAGGTTGGTGGGGGAAACTTATAGAAAATTTCAAATGTTAAGCATGATACATAAGCTACAGGATGGGAATTATTATTTTTGTGGAAGATATCTCTAGTGCAAGTTCCCATAGTGAAAAAACTAAATCCTAGGCCAACACAAGAAACTACCTCTAGTTTTTTTATTTCTTATAGATTCCAAATTCATTAACTTCTAAAAAGTCATATACATACTCCCTCTGATCTAGGGATAAGTTATATTCATTTTTATAAGGGTGGAAAATATAAAATTATAGGTAGAGTGTTGTGTAATATTTGAAACCTCTAGGTAGAGCAATCTTGTCGAATTCTATATATTTATATTTTTTCATAGTTCTGAAGTAGAACTTTGAAGGAACTAGTTCTTGGTTTTGTGCCTCCATTTAATAAAAAATAAAGCTATGTAATAGACTTTAAATTCAAGGGAATTTGGTTTACTATAGTGATCTAGACAATAATTTAAATCTATCATTTGGAAAATGTAATAAGTTTTTTACTGCCATCAATCACAAAATACAATGGTTACCCTTGTACCCACATCTTTAAATGGAATAGGAGTTCTAATTTAGCATCTGGTGTAATGGGGTTACTTGCGAAGTTTTGAATATAATGATAGTGTTTATGTCATTAATTTTTTTTTAGTACTTAACACCATCCTCTATGTTTATCTACATAGAAAAGGTTTTCTACACATGACACTATGTTGGAGTGGTTATTGATTTTATGTTTATCATACCATTTTCCTAGCTTAGAAGTTTTATTATTATCTAAATTAGGTGTGTTATTTGTCATTCTTTCCCTTATGCTTGAACTCCTCTTCAATGTTATATACCCATCATCTTGACTTGATTATCTTTAGGTTGGATTGAAGGTATGGGTGTAAGCCACTTAAACATTTGAGGATGTGGTGTTGTTCCATCTCAAAAGAGCTCAATATTACATAGGGAATGTGGAAAGTTATGTGTATATTTAGACTGATTGGTTTGGTCATTTTATAGTTGTGAAAAATAAATGTAGTAATTATCATAAACACATTTAGGGTAATGTTGATTCATCTTCTATCTAGTCTTTATCTTTAAAATAATGTACTTGCCTCCAATTATTGATGGGTGAAGAAACTTCAAGAAGTAAAATATTGATTTTTTATTCTCTAGATAAATCATTCATGGAAAATTAATATTCTAACTCATATAACTAGACATATACTACATCTACATTAATATTACCATCAAACATAGGAATGTTTAGATTTACTTAAAACCTAGGGGGACTCAACCACCAAAATATCTACCTAATGATGAAGTCGATGGTACTGCCCATTCAAGGAATTATAAAAATTGGGTAAATAGAAATTTCTACTACACCAAGAGTGATTCTCTAATTTTAGTTTTGATCAAGACTTAGATCTCCTTTTGCATTGGTTTGGACATCTTATCAAAATGGTTTTTTAGGTAATTAGATGGATATCTAGGTTTTATTTTGAGGCTCAGATATTATTACCATATTAGATAGGTCATAGAATAAAGAGATATACCACTATGATACCACTAATATGGTGCCTAGGTGGTGAACCAGAGGAAAAATCTCTAGATAAGATCTGATTGAGTTATGTACATTTGCATAAGCTTTATGAGTGAGATAGTGTAATCTAGATAAAGAGAGATATAAAACTAGAAATACTAAATGTGTTTATTTATCTAATTATATCATACATGGAAGACTCTTGAAAAAGATGTATGGCTGAAATATTCCATCATATTTTTTACTACTATCCTATTTGTGATAGCTTATATATAGGTATATAAAGAATTACATTTTGAGATGGGTAAGATACATTATGAAAGTTGAATCATTTTCATGTGTGACTCAAAATATATAAAGTTATGATATGATATCACCATCTATTGTTATTGTCTAAATTGAGTGGTAACATAGTGGAAAAATTAGATGGAGTGGATTGAACCGTGGGTGTTGATCCTCAAGATGTAGTTTTTGCTATTAGTGAAGGGTTAGATGTACAAAAATAGTAATCTATTAGACATTATTTAGGGATGACACTATCATAACTATGTGGTAATGCACTAATGGAAATTAAAGCTTTAATTCTAAAGTTTGAAAAAGTGACCATATCCCACACAGATAGAGAAGCCAATGGAGTTGTTGATTGGATAGCTAATCATGCTGTCTAAAGGGGGCAAAAGGTGAGATGGCATGATGCACTAAACAAGAATGTTGATCTCAAATCACTTATCATTTATGATGCCATTCATTCTAAAGAGGGAAAGATCTACCAAGATTAGTAGATTAATGATTCAGAGGAGTGGACTTAAGGTGGATCGATTACATTCATTAAACAGGTACATTCATGAGAATGCAATGTGGAATTTGAATGTGCCAGCATATTGGCAATTTCTAGTTCTTGTAAAAAACAATTGGGTCCATTGTTCTACTTGCAGTGTATGGGTGTTATTGGAATATTGTTTGTTGTGCAAAATGAAGGGTGAACCAAGGAAGCAAGAGCCAAAAAATTGTGAAGAATGGAAGGAAAAAAAGGATGTTTGGAAGATTATTTAGAAAGGGAGAGTGGTAAGCTATATGGAGTGACTGCATGGATCTAAACCCCATATTACGATGGCATTCTTCAAAAACTGGGTCGATGACAGAGTAACCCTCCATGGTGTTACTGTGAAGCTCACAGAGGAATTCATCAAAAAAGTTATAGGGCTCCCCATGGATGGCATTACATTCTCTAAGCAGACTAGTATTTCAAATGCTGCTTATAAAAAATTCTTGAAAATGGATGCAGAAGAGAAGCAATTGGAAAAGAGTGGAGATTTCTTTGACTTAGAACAGATAAAAGGAATTTGGAGAGACGTTCTTTCCTGCATTCATGAGTATTTCATCCTAGATGGTAGAAGCAAAAGAGTTCATCAATTTCATTTTGTCTTTCTTAATCATTTTAGGCATAAAGACAAAATTTCCTTCCCTTTCTATTTGCGCTTTTCACTGCTTCAAAGTTTGTTTGCTCATAGAAAGAAGGAAAATCGACCAATATTGCATGAAGGACTGTTTCTTATTATAGAGGGCTACTGCAAAAGCAATGCTATAGTTTTGAATCCTTATTCTAAAAAAAATAAGGATGCATAGGGTAAGAAGAATGGAAAGGTGAAGGGGAAAGAAAAAGTAAAACCTAGACCCTCCAGTCTTAAAAAATAGAATGTTGAAGAGGAATCTGAGTGGGAAAGTTTAGAAAGTTTTGAGAAGAATGTTTTTGAGGAAGAAGAATGGATGAAAACTAGGGATTTTAGTTCAAATTTGGAAGGGTATCAGGAAGATGAAGACAAAAGCGAGAAAGAAAATGAAGGGGAAAAAATAGAGGGTAATACAAAATAGAATACTTCTAATCATGAAGATAAATAGAATGTGGTGGGGGGAAGTGTTAAAGAAACTAATAATTTAATTGATGATTTAGCTTTGATAAGAGAAAAGGAACATTTGGTTCTACTTTCCAATCTTGCCATGGAGATTGGAGAAAAAGAAAAGGATGAGCATGACCAGCATAAAGACCCTACAGAGACAAAAGAGGAGAAAATGATGGAAAGGGAGAATCAAATTGAAAAGGATGAGTTCTTTCCACAGGAGAATGCATATGATAGGTGTGACACTCACCAGAGGGATAATAAGATCTCCTTCATGAATTTGGCCAAATTCAAAGTGGATGCAATTTTCCAAGTTGATTCGTGGATGCATAAGGAAATGATAGAGCTGAAAAAGAAAGTTGAAATAATGCAACATAACCAGGAAGCTAATAGGATTGAAATCAATAATTTGGAGAAGAAAATGAGTGATATTCCAATTAAGCTTAAGGAATATGAGAATAATCTGAGAAGGCTTATTAAGGAAAGTAGAATGAAAATGGAGGAGGTTACTTCTAGCATATGTGTGGCAGCAGCTAACCTTGGAAAATTAGCTAATGAAGAAATAAAATCTCTGGAGGGGCTTAGTAAGAGGACTAGGTAGAGCTTGAGAAAGAAAGCACAGCAAGAAGTTGCTACTTCGGCTGCAATATCCATACAAGATACAACAATGGTTGGAAATGAGACTGTGAAGATGATCTTGGAACTAGAAGACTAAGGTCCTCTTTATTGTTTTTGTTTTTGTTCTGGTCCTATCTGCTAGATGTTTTAACTGGTTCTAAAAGTTGGATCTTTATTTTATAAACTTTTTTTGAGTTTTTAGGTCTTTGTAAAACCTGTGATCTTTCTTAAGGTTATAGGCTATGGTTTCAGGTCCCTATAAAACCTGATTTTGATACTATTTTATAATTTGATTTAGGATTGTTATTCCTGTTGGGCGTCATCGTATCATCTTTCTATCTTTGTTAAAGGGTTTTGGGGTCCCTTCAAAACCTACTTTTACCTTAATCTAAAACATACTGATATAACTTGATGGTGAGGATTGACATGTATGTGTTGATTCTAGAAAAGATTCTATTTCCATTAGCATAGGCCTAACTAATTAATAATGATAATCTATAGTAGGACCTAATGGTGCAAGTTCACTTATATCAACATAGACCAAACAATGGTAGTATGTGATATGATCTAATGATGTAGGTGGTCCACTTAGATCAATATAAATAAGTGATGTATCTTTATAGTCTCTACAAGCTAAGACAATGGGTCGAGTGTTGCCCCAAGAGTCACTATTATTTAATCTATCTGGATCAAAGATATAACAATTTTTTTATTAAAATGAGCCAATAAATAAAATATTGTATGTGTTGAGAAGAGCATGGTGGTAAGTGGTGGAGGATCCCTACTAATATTTATATTTTTCATGATACTATTATATGAAGGCATTACCTTGTAGAATGGATAGTTAAACTACAATGCCCAATTAATTTACTTCACCAGATTTATCTTTTTATTCCAAATTTAATTATGATCATTGCCACTACCATTAAAATTTAAACATATTACTATCCTATTCACTTCAACTACCCCATTTTCAATTCCTCTTTATCACTTTAGAAACCATGTAAAAATGCATGGATTATTCCTAGATGATGATTGTAGGTTTTATGGTAGTTTTACACAATTTTTTACCTTGGCTTGGGTGATCATGCCCTCTTCAAATAAATAAATGGATCCATAGGAATTGATATAAGGGAAAGGCAACCTAGAAGAAACTAGACTTGAATGATGGGTTGTGTCTCTATAGGACATGTTTATATTATAACTCCTTCATAAATGTGAATATGTTTGAACCTATTAATGGGTTAGTGAGTAATTATATAGAAATCAAGAGTGGATGTGGACATTGAAAACATGGAAAAGTTGAGGGTCCAACCATGAATGATAAATATACCATTCCTACAATTAACCCCATATTTATTCATGTTAACAATGTGAATGAATGAAATAAATTACATCAATGATATTTGTATTGAAAAATATTCACACAAAGAATCTTCACATTCAAATTTTATTCATTGGATCAATTAAGATGTAACTTATCTATGCATAAAAACTCTTCATGCATTAAATATAACAATAAAAATGTATATGTTCCAATCATCTCACTACCATACAACATTAAAACTCAATTAATACATCAAACCTAAAATAATAAAAAGGTAGGGTGGAAGATAACTTTTTAGAACTTTGGATTTCCCTATTCTGAATATTATTATAAAATGCCTAGATGGATTTTGATTAGAAACTCCATTACCTCTTCTTGATTTCATTTGATCTCTTTCAAACACTCAAAAAATAAGATAATATTATTAATAAAACATTATTTATTTCTCAAATTACCACCTAAATTTAAAAAGTGACCAAATATTTTGGTGAAATAAACTAATAAATTGAAAAGTGAATTTTAAAATAAATTTAACATGTCAATGTAATGAAACTTATGTCATTTTTATGCGACATTAGTGGCATATTAAATCCTCATTTATGTTGCTATTTTGATTGAAAATTAAAAAAAATGTTTCACATAACAACCTAAAATCAATCCATTTAATGGTGTTAATTTCATTTCATGTAATATTATGATATTAATATCTCTCAACATATTTAAAATACATGTTTAAGATATTTACACTAATTATAAAAACTAATAATATATATCAAATAAAAATATTTTATAAACATAATATTATAGAGAATATAAACTAATTTAATAATATATAATTTTTATTTTGATATTTGATTTTAATTTCATATATACCTTAAGTTTATTAAACATTTTTTTGGAAACTTTAAATTAAAATAAAATAATAAATTTAATATTTAATAATAGTTTTAATAATCATCTAAATTTAAATTAGAATCATTTATATATTGACTTAAATTTTTTTAATATTTATATTGATTTTTTTTATTGGAGTTTGATGTTTACAAGTTTTATTACTTATAATGCATACTGCCAAATTTTTAATAACATATGTAAAATGAGTTGCTTCATTATACAATAAACATGGTAAAATTTAAATGAAATGCACTGGTAAGATTCCTTTTTAGAGATACAATCCATGTTTTTTTAATGAGATAATTGTAAATATGTATAATGAAAATAGATGAATTTAATCTAATTAAGCATAATTGTCATATCCATAATTTTTTATAAAGAAATATAGAAACATATCATTTTTTTAAAATTTAAAATGTACCAACAAATGATCTAAAATTATATAAGAGTTCACTAAAGTACATCATGTATAACATCAAGTACATATTATTAATAGGGAGGAATTATTATGGTCATCACAATGTTGATGTCAACCTTATTTGTGCTATATAATTAACTATGACTTTAATTGCCTACACGGACACAAAAATATTTTTTTCTTTCATGGCACCTAAAATATTAGTTTAGGCTCACATTTATTATGGGTAAGACTCAATTGGTCAAAGTTTAAACAACCCACTATTATGCTAGACTAGGTTTAAATGAGACCTTAGGTGAATGTGGACAATCATAGGGAAAGGATTCATAGCCTAAATAAACTAGAATTATAATCTCAAGTTAAGTCACTTTAAAAAAAAATTATAAACTATGTTAACAATGTCTCATGTGACCTCAAAAAAGGCATAATATATACTAAGCTATCTCTTGATAGGTGGATAATCTAATCTCCATTATTATATCATGATCATTACCTACCATTAGATCATACCAGATCACATAAACCCTAAATATACTTATAAATATATATAAAGGCTCCCTCTTTTAACCAAAAAAGATAAAATGTCTAAGCAAAGGAGATTTGAGGTTTGGGAAGGGAGATTTAAATTTTGGCCCTTCTATTTTGTCTCTTGAGACCTTAGTTGTCTACCCTTTATGGGTCATATACAAAGTCATGCTTTATAAATAGTCATGAAATTAGTCTCTAACATTGGTATTATAACATTAGGTGATTTTTAAATCCATTTAAACTAATGGGGAATATCTACAACATTTTAGGTGCTCATATAGATGAAAAAGGAGGAAGGAAAAAAGCTCCCATAGCATCCATTGATGGATACCTCAACCTTTTTGACTCAAAATTTCAAATTGGGGTGGAATTAATGAGTGTAAAATTATTTATATATATATATATATATATATATATATATATATATATATATATATATATATATATATATATGGGTTACCCTTAGGACCTGCATATAGATTCCTAGTTTATCTGGGTGATTAACAAGTTTAAGTCCTTAGGGCCTCCAATAACCATTAATGGCCATTAGAGATCAAATCTAAAAAATGTAAGAATTAGTTTTAGTATTAAAATTGATTTTCATTTCATTGATATGAAGGATCACAATTATGTTGAGTTCCCTTAAGGTTCAACCCACCCTTGGGCTCCAAAATCCTTCAAAGACTCTTCAAAGCCTAAAAATTCCTTGATTAGAAATTAACACATTTGAGATTATTTTTTACATTTTAGGTCTTGATTCTTCTTCCATGTGGAAGAGGGATTTTTTTAAGGGGGGCCTATTTTAAGTCACCCCACCTATGAGCCTATAAAAACCTTGGAAGGCCAAAAAAAATCTCAAAATTATGAGGACTTTAAATTATTTGAAAGCTATTACTATTAAACTTTATAGTCAATGACTAAAGTTAATAGTTAGTTCAAAATACTAACTTAAATATATTTATTAATACCACTGATTATAACACTGAACTTTAGCTAGGGATTAAGTAGCTATTATTTTAGATAATGTAATTATATGCATGATATAAGACCATGGTTAAAAAAATAAAATAAAATCCAAGGTTCAAATAATAATTTCAATTGATAATAGGACCACAAGCTGAACATAAAGTATGTAGGAGTTTAAGCATCATTACATAGCCATGAATCCTAAGGCAAACACAACATTTAAAAAACTTAAGTTCCCCTCTCACTTTAACTTATATAAGTTAAACAATTATTCATAGCTCAAAAATATATTTCTAACTTTGCTTATAGTCTCTCATTGGCTAATAAAGGAATCTATGGTCACACCATTTAACTAGACTCCACTATTAGTCATGCTCAAGTAATACCAAAATTCTAAAATAAAATGACTATGTGACTCATCCCTGGTTTATCAACCATATATCCTTTGCAAAATTTAATGGTCAAATAATGATATAAAGTCCCTTCATGGGTACTAACACTATATGTATCCCTTTAGGGCCTCTTCGAAGTGATACAACCCTCAATGGGTGTAATAAAATTATAAGCCATGCTCATTGGTCCAAAAAATAATATCAAAACCACTTAAGTGGTGTGAATCCTTAACACATGACTTATAGGAATAAAATAATATAATACCCTCTCACGCAATATAAACACAAAGGTTACATGGGCCTTTGAAAACCAACACCACCACTTAAGTGGTGATATCCTTCTTCTGTGACCACCACTCAGTGGTTCACTCAAAATAATTATGCCAACATCTTAGGGGTTTGTATTTTTTCCCCTAATAATACCAATGGTTGTGAATATGGTATAAATTTTTTTATGTCAATTCTTTACTAAGAAAATATATCCCTAAAATTTTATGGCCTATATTAAGAAGGGATTACCCTACAAAGTAGACTTTAAAAAAAATTCATTTAGGCCACTTAACAAACCCAAAAAATTAAAAAAAACCCTATAAGCTTATAAAATCTATAAATTATCACTATAATGGGACACAATATTTTTTCCTTACTAAAATCATGTATTAAAAGATGCAATTATGCCTAATTTTCAATGACAATGATATAGAGAGATGCACTTAATAATGTGATTGTGGGAGTTTTGTGATTCTATTTTAAACTCTATGAGATGTTATGGAATCATGATGAAATGTAATATTTAATAAAACTAAATTTAGAAATATTGGGAAGTTTTACTTAATCCAAAATGAATAAATGATTTGTGATTCTCTTAAACCCTTAAGAAATCTATAAAAAAGGAATTTCATTGTCATAATTTTCCTTACAAAACTTAAATAATACTTCAAACACTTTTCAATGCTAATATATTTATAAAATAAATGGCATTATTTAAACATAAAATTAATATCTCTATAATTTATTTCTTGCTTGCAATAAAAGGAAATTACATAAGGTTATAAAGTGGAAAGGGTGTTTAAACACCAAAAACTTTCCTTAGGCAATAATTACACTTTCTCATTCACTTTTATACTAAACGATTTACATTTAAAAAATTTCCAATAATGATCACAATATTTATTTGATGATAAGGAATACATATAATAGATAAGATCTAAGTTATCAAAATTTTGTAATATTATATATAATATTGTAAATCTTAGGAGAAATTATGTTTCTTAGTAGTAAGCTAGAGAGTATTTGTAGGTATATGAAGAGTCATATTGAATATGAAATGAATAGTCACAAGTTAGGCTATTTAATAATTTAATCTCTCACTCATTGAATTAATGTAATTTTCAATAACTTTGGTTTATGCCAATTTTTTTCATTCCAATCCTAGTTTGGTATTGGTATTAGAGCACAAACTTATTTAATTGATTTATCTCTCCATTATTCCTCTTTTTTATGTGATTCACTCTCAAAAAATCATATCCACTAAAAAATCAGTGTTTTTCATTTCTCAAAGGTGTGTGAATTCTATATAAGGACATTATTTTTTAAAACAAGGCATTTTTGTCAAATTTCAAGGTGTTTTAGCATAATGGACTACTCTTGTGAGGTGTATTTCTCAAACTCTCACTTGTTTGAAGGAATTGAGATGACGTGGAAGTGTTCTAATTTTTCCAACTTGTTACATAGTTAAACTTAACAAGATTTTTTTAAGTTGAACATATGTATAAGACTACACAATTTTCAATCTTTTTGCATTTACTCAATTTTTAGATGTGTATGAAGGTGTTTTGTCTTCTTTTTTTTCTCTTAATCAAATGTGTGTGGCACCCAACCTACACTTTCAATTAACTAGTGGTTGTATTAGGCTATATTAACTATGTTTATATGCATTTTGAATGCATTTAACTAGTGTTTGGACTATTTTTCTATATTTTATACACATTATCTACTTCAAAACTTATGTGTATCTATTCTTTGGATTATATTATAATGTCAAGCTGAGATAAAGGCATGTTGAATTTTTTTCACCTTGTGGATATCATTAGATGCACATAAAGAGTGCATGAAAGTTAAACAACAGATTCAATAAGTGTTTTATCCTTAAAATTGTAATTAAATTACTTATATGTTTCAAAAAATGGAATAATATATCACATAATTAAAATTAAATAAGAATATCCACAAAATAAATTGATGAAAGAGTAGAATACTTAATAAATATGATTGATCCATTTTGAGGGGGAACCTCTATAATAATGTAATAAGATCAAGAATCATAATATGATGATCAAATGCTAACCACTACCTCCTATATAAAATCTTCTTAGCCATGGTTATTACATATGCTAACCTTATTATGAACAAAGAGAAATGCGATAAGATAAAATGAAAGTTATGTAAGTCACACATCAACCACACATATCCCTAGACTCGTTATAGGTTAAGGGTGTAGTACACCACTCCCATTAAAAACAAAATTTCCTTCAATATTTAATCAAATATGGATGGTATTATAGGAAAAATTCATCCTCCCATATTGCATATTCATGATTCAAATTATTCCAATTGATCATATACTCCTTTATCTCTCTTGTTTTTAGCCTTATAATACATGTGTGACATTTACTCAAGTTTAAAAATGAATATACCTTATTCATCTAGTAATGATAACTCAATCAAGTTATAAAATATTTGTCCAATTACCTTCTTTAGGAAAGATACATGAAATATAAGATGTATGCAAGTGGATTGGGGTACTTCCATCTTGTATGCCACCATGCCAGTTTTTGGTTAGATCTGTTAAATGTCATTAAACTTAGGATAAAGTTTTTTATCCCTATTATTATTCTTTAGAGACATTTTATTATATGGATAAAAGAAAACAAAGACCTAATCACATATGTCAAAATTCCTCTCACTATGATGTTGATCTACTTACTACTTCATTCGATTATGTGATATTACTAAATTCTTTCTCAAACTAGATAGTACCTCTTATTAATGTTGAATGTGTTATTCAATATATAAATTCTTAGGTTGCACCTTCAAGGATGAAGTGATATATTAGGGATGACAACTATATATTTTCACAAATGGAGACATTTTAGAAGAGGTATGAAAGGAAGTGTTATACCATCATTTTACTAATGGTAGTGAATAAACCCATCATTCTTATTTATCTAATGAAAAATAATAGATATACATTTAGAGGATTTTTTTGACCACATATATTTTTGCATCATATTGAGGACCATATGATGATATATGATAAAATTTAATACCCAAACATGCAAATAAATTAGTCCAAAAATTATCATTAAAGATGGGATCATAATAAATTACAATTATCTTGGGATTACCATACAACTTTTGATATGTATTGAGAAAATAAATAGTTAATGTAATAACTACAAATAGTTGTGATAAGGATAAAAATTTGTCATATTTTTTGTTCTTATCCATGATTATCATGATGAAAATTTAACCTTAAAACCTTGGCATCCCTATAATGAAATCCATGGAAACCTCCTCCCACCTCTAGCTAGTGACAGATAAAGGCTACATAAGACCTGGTGTCTTAATTATTTCACCTTTATTCTATTGACACAAAATTTAATCTACCAATTTTTTTTATATATCCTTCTTGAGTCTTTCCAAAAATAAATCTTATTTTATTATATGATAGATTTTCAAAAATCCTGAGTGACCCCTATTGGGGATGCATGAAGCTCTTGAAGGATCTTGTGTTTGAGGATAAATTTACATAGGTATAATATATCTTTATAAAATAATGTGTTCCCTTTCCACTATTTTTTTTATAAACAAAAAAACCCTTCTAATTATTTTTAATAAGAACATTTTGTCATTCTCTTATTCAGATCTTGCCTTTCTTAACCAATTTACCTACCAAATGGTCATTATTCATAATAATTCCTTAACTGATTCATCCCTCTTAGATAGTGTATCTACTACCACATTATATTTTACTTTATTATATACTATTTAAAGTTCATATCCCAACATTTTATTAACCCATTTTTATTGTTTTTATGATGACAATCATTACTCCAAAAATTATTTTAGATTATCATGAACAGTCTTTACCTTAAAGTGTCTACCCATCATATAATATCTCTATTTATTGATTACATGAATAATAAGCATCATATATTTCTTATATATTGGCTTGAGTTTTTTTTTACCCTTTATTTGATGACTCTAAAATGTAATAGTTATTCTTTCATGCATGATTATTTCCCCCATTCCATATCTTGATACATCACATTCAACAACACAAGTTTTGGAAGAATTAGGGGTAGCTAAAATCAGAGTGGTGCACATAGCCTCTTTCATATTCTAAAATTCCTTGGTAATTATTTAATTATATTTGAAGTAGTATTTATTAAAAAAATCTATGATTGGAGTATTATGCTATCATAATTTTTTCCAAATCGGTGATTGTAGCCTATTAGCCTAAAAAATTGTGAAGGTTCTTGAAGGTATTTTGAACTTTCCACTCCATCATAGCTTTAATCTTCTTAGGGTCAAATTAGAATCCTTCATGTGAAAAAATATGACAAAATTACTCCATATCTTAGACTCTAAAATCACATTTGGAAGGTTTAACACAAATTTGATGTTGTTATATAACTAATAGTATCATTTCACATGTTTTAAATGTCCTTACCAAGTTTTTTTTGTATATTATGATGTCATCAAAAAAGCAACGAAAACTTCTTTAAAAAGGCCTAAAAATATTATTCATCAAACTCTAAAATGTAGATGGTATATTTTTGAGACCAAAATGCATGACCATAACTCATAATGGCCTTCATAGTTCTAAAAGTTGTTTTAGAGATATCCTCATCTTTGATCTAAGTTTGATGATACCTAGAACAAATATATACTTTAGTAAAATAAACAACATGTAATTTATATAAAAAGTTGTCAATTATTTGAATATGGAACTTATCTTTGATGGTGTACATGTTTATCTCTTTGTAGTTAGGGCACATCTTCTAGGTTTTATCCTTATTATGCACCATGACTATTGGGGATGAATATTCACTTTGGATATTGTTTCATGTAAATTTTTGCTTAAGTTATAAAGAAAGAGAGAAAAGAAACTTTTTTGGGTGTGGTTGAAAAACCTATTTAGTTGTGTGCACATTAAATCAGAAGATTATGAAAATTTCCTCTTCGGCTTGGGAGAAAGACCTGCAAATGAGAAAGGACTAAAATAAACTTATTTGTTAGACAGATAGAGTGGTGGATTGCATAGTGATATCTAGATCCCAAAAGTGAGGGCTTCCTTGGGGGATATCAATCCACACAATTTAAATAGTTAAGTTCACAAAACTAGAAAGAATGTACTTACATCAATTAAAGAATATTACTAAAATTGAACATAAGGAAGCTTACTTGAAAAATAGACTATGCTTTAGAAAATCTAAAAGGGTTCTATGAATGGTCAAAAACACAAAAAATGGATTTGGTTAGGGTTAGGTAGGTCAAATTATCTTTCTATTTTTTTCCACAAGTGACCATTGATGGTTGGGGTGACTGTTAGGGGTTATGCCTAACTATCAATGATTGGGGTCTAATCGTTAGTGGTTGACTATGTATTTCTAGGTTTGATCAATAGCTGAAAGATGGGATTCCATAGGTGAATTTTAGGAGTTGGGCAAAGCCTAGGCTGATTATGAAATGGAATAAAAGTATGTAAATAACAAAAAAGCCACTTATTTTACCAAAAGTTGATTGGGTGAGTGGTTGATGTAGTTATCTTGTTAGTGGAATCTAAACTAATTATAATAGAGTAACGATACTTAAAAGCTCAGTTGAGAGGTGATGGTGATTTGTCTCTCAATAAGATGGCTTGATAATGATAATAACATTGATTTACCTATAAAAGAAAACCCCTAGATGCTTGAGCTCTTGATAATTATTGTAGATGATTTGTCCTCCCAAGCCTCTCTCTCTCTTATAGGCACAAGCAAGAGGTGGAAGTGAAGGTGAAATTGGGTCATCAAAATATAATTGGTGCATGTAAAGGCTTGTAGCCAAAATTAGAAAAGTTATAATTAGAAAAGTAACATAGGTGGTTTGCATATTGTTTGTTAAGAGGTATTTCTTGACCATTAATGATCAAGGTTCCCAGGGCTGATTGTTGATGGTCACTCTAATCGTCGATGATTAGGGTCCATAAGAAAAGGGTTCCTATTGGTCAAGGTCATTTAGCTTGGTGAAACTGAGTGTGGATGGGTTTGATGAGGCTAGATTGGTGTAGGTTGGTCCTAAGTGGGTTCTAAGTAGGTCCAAGATTTTTGGTGTCTACATTTTACCCCTTTTTATTGTGTAGCTTACATGAATGAGATGCAAAATAAAAATGGAGTATGGGTCAAGGTTATAATTTCCCCAAGAGTGGGAAGAAGTGTTCCCCCTCAAATCAAGATTTGGTAAGGTGAAGCTGAAGTGGGTATGAGTTTGATAAGTGATAAATGGTGAGTCATGAGGTGGTGACATGAAGTTAGGCATTTGAGATGAAAACTTGTGCACAAAATGTAATAAATGGTGTGATAGCTAATATCATGCATAGACTAGGTTGTCATAGTTGGTAAATATAAGGGTTGGTACTAAGAAAGACAAGTGATGAGTGAACCACATAACCACCTATAGGCATGGTGACTGGTAACACTCATAAATGCAAGTCTTCTAAGTGATTTCTGTGAAACTAGTGGGTATCTAAGGTAGGAAGTGCTCCTGGGGAAAACTCAAATGGGTCAGGTGTCATGTGTATCTGAGGTAAGAAGTAGTCTTGGTGAGACACAAGTGGGTCTATATGCATGAGGTGGTGCAAAATGTAAAAGGGGTCAACATGGAAATGTTTTTGTTATGGACAAAATAATAAGTGTCATTAAATTGCATGCTAGATGTGCCAAAATAGACCAATGGCAAGGTGATGAGGTGGTCAGGTTAGCAAGAGAAAGGCATCTCCAAAGTAGGCAAGAGTCTAAGAAAGTGTGCTAGGAATGGTAGGTTTTAGGTAAAAAGTAGAATTGGGGGTTTAAAGAGTTTCTTGATCATTGAGGGTTAGGGTCCCCATAAGATGACCATCATGGTCACCCTAACCATCAATGATTAGGGGAAGCCCTAAAAGTCTAAGGGGGTAAAAGTAGAAAAACAAAATTCATTTTATCATTATTACTATTTCACTATGTTTGATCGAGCTCTAGTGATTTTAGTTCTTTGTGAGGAAGGTATTTACTAAGGTGGGTGTTGCTCATTAGATAGAGTTGTGTGGATGATTGCATGGGTCCAAGATGTAGGGGGTATGAGGATGTGGTCAAGCACTTACTCATGGGCTTAGACCATGGAGGAGGTCACAAAATGAGGTAGGGGTGAATTAAACTGGTAGTGTAGTTTGATATTTTGGTTTGAATGTGATTGGGTTGGGTAGGTGTGAAAATTGTTATTTTGGCTTGTATGCCCTAGGTAGGGTTTTTGGAGGTTTTAGTCAAAATGGTGGGTAGAGTGTCAAATTGTTAGGGTGAGTAGGGTAATTAGGTAGCATGTTATCTAGGTAGGGTGCTTAGGTTAGTTTATTTTAATTTTGTTTACTATTTTGGGCCTTAGGGGTTTTAAGTGTTCCATTCATGGAATGCCCATAGGTGATCATCGATGACCAGGTCTGACCATTGATGGTTGACACCCTAGGAACTAGGGGTCCCCAACTATCAGTAGTCAAAATGACCACTAGTGGTTAGCTAGGATAGGGTAGGGTTTTTAGAGCTTAGGTATGGTATTCAAGTTTAAAGTTTAAAAATTAGGGTTAAGATAAGTGGTTAGGCCTTAAGTTTAATCAAATAGGTTGGGTACAAGGTGTATATGGGTTGTGGTTATGGTTAGGTCAAATAGGTTAGGGTTAGGGGCATGTTTAAAAGATAGGGTAGATAATCCTAGTTAGGGTCTAAGCCAAGATTTTTGATTTGGTGTAGGCTTGAGAGTAGATCCAGATGCATGACTATGTGTCACACATCTTCCCTACACTTCTTGAGGGGATGGCTATGGGTGATTAGGTGCATATGGAGGAGGTAGGGATAGGAATGATGAGACACTACTAGCATGTGCCTAAAGATGCATTGATGATAGTAGTACTCATTAAGAAATGGGATCCTACTACTACTACCTTCTTGCTACCAATCAAGGAGATGAATATTCTCCCAGAGGATGTATACAGGATCATTCAACTCCCATTACATGCTGAGGTGATATACCAGATAGAGCAGGAGGAGAAAGATGAGTATGTGGAGTATCTATATGGGGATGATAGTGACCAAGTTTAGTGTCATTCTAGAGGGTTTATCTACAAAATTTTATATGAGAGTGATCTATAAGAGAGAAGACTTATGATGATGTTGATGATCATGGTTATATGATTTAGTCTCTTAGATTCTAGTAGCAGGAGGTTTCCTTATGTATTGTTGGCTATTTTAGTTGAGTTGTTGCTTGAGAGGATAGTGTTTGGTTGGGTCCCAATTTTGATGGTTCATATTTATAAGGAGTTATAGGTTTTAGACACCACAAGAGATATGGTATCAGCATGTGCCTGGTTCTTCATTACTAGGCTTATGAACACATTTGGGTTTTTAGACTAATGGGATTGTCATGGGAAGGGTACACATATCTTGAGTTTTCTATCAGATTCATGATATGGCGAGATGATGTGGTTACATTAAGGGTAAGAGGTGGTGTATATGATATTGAGTGGTTAATGGTACCCTAGGTGCATGGTAGTTGGGGACATTACCAAGAAACCATATCTATAGTTTTCCATCTGGCCAGGTTATAGGAGGCAAACCCTTTCCATGTAGAGTTACAAGTTGATAGTGGGCTATTGAGAGGGTGAGGTTGAGTTGATTCCATTCAACTAGGTGTAGTATCAATTTGACTTGATACATGGGTACTAGGTCCACATCCTTGATATAGGAGGTAGGATTTAGAGCTTTAATTACCAGTGCCTCAACCCACCCTAATAGTTTTGGATGGTGGTTTTGAGGAGCTTCTTGTTAGGGACCATGTGGATGATGTAGGGTACATATATGGTTATATGGATTGGTACCAACTAATCTATGCAGTGATAGATATGGGTGGAGATGATAGAGGGGTGGGTTTAATGGCTATAGATCTAGCTAGCCAAGATGGATAGGGAGGGGTAGCATTGGCTATGGGGCCCAAGCTTAAATACAGGTGTTGTAGGAATATGTGGTTACACTATAGGTCTAGATCACCATATTATAGGGTTAACTTGCCACTGTTATAGGTGAGAGAGACCAGACGCAACATCCTTAGGTATAGTTACATAAGAAAGGGACCTACTAAGACAAAGGGTTGGAGAAGGTGTAGTAGCAAGAGGGACACTAGGGATAGTTTCATGGTCACAATACTTAGCCACCATAGAAGATTACTATGAGGTGATGGTGATAGACTAGTTGCTCTAGCCATGAGATATGTAGAATATAGAGCTAGTTTGGTTGGTGGGCCCTCGATAACTACTCCAAGTTAGTGAGCTATTATAGTGGGTTAGGTAGGGGTCCTAGGGGGACCATCACTAGGTATAGGTGTAGGCATAGATGGGTCTAGTGGTAGTGGTGTAGGCATGTGATTAAGTTTAGATCTATTATTATGATGTACTATTTTTATACCAACTTACATGCTAGTGTAGTGAGATATATATTTTTTTGAGAGAAATGATACATTATTACATGTATTATTTTTTTATGATTCAATGTATATGATGTATGGTTTTTGATGTTATATATGATGGATGTTTATGGTTTATGTGGTGCTCATGTTTATGATTATGGTTCTTGACTTATGGTGTATGATGTTAGTGTTCTAGTTAGTAGCTTAGACATGTGATGCTAGAAAGATAGTTATGATGTTGTGATTTTGTTCATGGATATGATAGGATGTGTTATTGATGGATGTATGTTATGTGATAATGTAATGCTTTTGTTTATGGTCATATGGATGGAATGGTAAATGGTATATGCTATGATGTCTTGCTCATTGACTTGGTTTATACTTATATTAGTGTAATGCTATGTTTATAGGCTTATATGATGTGATAATTGTAGATGGATAGGTTGATGTTTATGGTATATTGTGAGATACTTACATTATGTTTGGTGCATAGAGAGATAGATGGTGTTGCTTGTTAACATAGTTGATAATGTTCATGCTTTTGATGTGATGTTTGTTGTTCATGATCAGAGAGGTATAATGTGAATATGGTTAAGGATGAAAAATACATGAAGTAAGTATGTAAAAAACTAGATGTGTAGGAAAGTGATAAGAATCATGAGAGGTATATCCACATGAACTAATAAAAGATAAAAAAAGGAACACAATGCCTTTTCATTGGTAAGGACCAAATCCAAACCCAAAGTTGGATTGGCTTAGTAAAGATAATATATTTAGATGATTTGTATTAGCATGCTTAGGTTTATTAATATGTATCTTGATCACATTGTGTCAAATAACCTCATAGTCCCATGCACATGAGATATAGAGGGAGAATGGGTGAATTTGGAATCGTTAGTGAGACTAGTATGCCTTTTATGTAGGTTCTTAAAGAGGTAGTATAAACAAGTCTATGTTTATATATAAAGTGTAGACTGATTGATGTGAGAAGTCTACTAAGGAGGGCTGATTGTAGCTTTCCAAGATTATTGATTTTATGAGAGCCGATTGTGGCTTTTAAAATTATTTTGTTTTTGCTTATGGGTTTTTGTTATTTTTCTTTTGTTTTAGGGTTGGGAAAGTTGAGCGATGCGGGAAGCTTCCCAAAAATTGCTAGCATTTGACAAATTCTTTACTCAACCATCCTTCAAGGGAGTGGTCTAAGTTTATGTGCTTAGTTTAAATACTTTTGATAGTTGTCCTTCAAGGGAGCAGTCCACCTTATGTTTTACAATTTCAAAATGATTTCTAATAGATGGCCTTTAAGGGAGAAATTTGTAGATGCTAAGGATGACCCATTATTTGTTTTTAACTTTGATATTGCTTGACATAGACTTGTTTATACATGCTCAAGGGATTACCTTTATGAAGTCAAAACTAGGTTGACACAAAGGTCCAGTCAATGAAAATGGGGTATATGTGCTAACAACCATATGAACTAATTTTAAAGAGATGGGAAGTGCTATGAGAATCATGCCATGTATAGATCCATGGTACCCATAGTTCAATATTAGGCTATAATTGTGATGGATACTCACATGATTTAGTTCCAATCATTTTCCCCTAAAAAAATGGAAGTGAATGTGGTTGCAGGGGATGAGATTAAGTTAGATAAATGATGATTGTGATCCTTGTTTAAAAATAAAAGGGAAACAAATGTGAAGAATTAAGAGGCTCAGGTTCTAATTTGCCTTCAAGAGAGGATAAATCATAAGTTCCTAATCCATACTTATGGGTTATGATATAGGGTCCAAGCCAATTGAAAACAAAATTTCCCCTTTTGCTTTTCTCCATATTAGCTACATGTTGATTTTGCTTGAGAACAAGATCTCCAATATTGAATTCTTAGAATTTTAGGTGTTTGTTATAGGCATGTTTGATTTGTTCTTGATAGACATGGAGATGGGAAAGGGTGCTAAATGACACTCATCAAGTAGTTCAAGCTGAGATAAATGTTCTTGATAATAGTCATTTATTGAAATAAGATCATGCAAAGATATGCGAAGAAAAACTATTTGGACTTTAAGAGGAAATACAACCGCAACTTGAAACATGAGATAAAAAGGTGTATCACCTATAGGGGTTGAGATGCTAGTAAAGTATGCCCATAAGGTGAAATGGATGTGAAATTATCAATCCTGACCCAAGGCATTAACCATTTTGGTAAGCATGTTGTTTAGGGTTTTATTAGAGGCTTTGGATTGTTTGTTTATTTATGGGTGATAAGGTGATGAAAAGATAAGTTTAATACCAAATACATCACAAAGGCCCTAGATTTTTTTTATTTTTCAAGGATTTTCCATTATCAATGATGATTTTATGGGGCACACTAAAATGGAAGATGATATGGTGGGTGATAAATTTGACAATCTTTTCATCTTTTGTCAAGATAAGAGGAATAGCTTCCACTCATTTAGTAAAATATTTAGTCAGAGTAATGATGAAATTATGTCATTTTTAAGAGTGGGGTTGATTTCATTGATAAGGTCCAAACCCCATTGTGAAAAGGGCCAAAAGTCCATAGAAACATGAAGACTATTGCTAGGTGTGTGATGTAAATTATCATATTATTGAAACTTGACACACTTTTTGACATAACCACAATAGTTTTGGTTAAGGGTGGGCCATTAATATCCTAGGTAGAGGATACACTTAGCCATAATAAGTCCATTAAAGTGGCCTCCATAGATACCCTCATATGTCTCCTTAATAGTGTAAGAGGCTTTTGTACCATGAAGGCAATGGAATAGGAGGCCATTAAAACCCCATTTATAAATAATTCCTCCCATAATGGCGTAATAGGAGGTGTTATGAATAAATTCTCAATGGATATTCCTAGAGAGGCTAGAAGGAACTATGCCAAGGTGAAGGTAGTAAAAGTTTTTTTGATACCATAGGGCAAGCAAAATCTCTTCCACACTAAATATGGTTAGAGTGTCTGATTTGGTGTAAGAAGGTTTGGTGAGGTGATAGATAATGACTAATAGTTTGGAGTCTAAGGGTGTTGATGGGATCTAAGAGTTAAGAGAATTCATGGTATTAAAAAACTTATTGGTAGATCATAGGGTGGTTTGAATATGGTAGTATTTGAATGATGTTAGGACTTATGTAACTAGTTGTCTATAGATTTGCATCATTTCATTCTTACATTGGTAAATGCCATTGACTTAATTGAATAAAATTTTTGATTCAAAAAAGATATTGATTGTTCTAACTCCTAATGCTAAGGCATTTTGGAGACCTATTACTAGGGCTTCATACTTGGCCACATTATTAGTGCATTTGAAGTTGAGTTTAAATGATAAAGTAAGTGGTTCACTGATAAGAGGGATAAGGATGATACTAGCTCCCCTACCCTACTAACATTTGTAACCATTGAAAAACATGGTTACATGATTGGTAAAATCTACTTGATATAGACTTATGATTGACTCATCTAGAAATTTAAGAGGGGGAGGTTAGGTGTCTATTAGGGGTGCTTCAACCAATTGGTTGGTAATGACTTGCCCCTTGATTGATTTCTATTAGATAAACTCAAGGTCAAAATCAGCTAAAATCATGAGCCACTTAGCCATACATTGGATTTGGGATGGTTTAGAGTGCATGTACTTGAGTGGGTCAGTATTAGTTATGACAAAATTTTTGTGGTTAAGAAAGTAGTGGCAAAGTTTGGTGGCCACAAAGACTAGAGCCAAGAAATTTTTCTCAGTATGTGTGTACTGTGTCTCATAATTGATAAGTGTGTAGCTAATGTAATAGATAGCTTTTTCTTTATGGTGTTCATCTTGAGGGGTGAGTATTATCCCTAGGGAATAGTCAGTGGTAGAGATATAAAGGTAGAAAGGTTGGTTGTCCTTAAGAGGTGTGAGGATAGGTGGAGATAGAAGATACTCTTTGAGTGCATTGAAAGCCTTTTGATAATCAACATTCCACTTAAAATAGATGTTATTTTTCAAGAGGTAGTAGAAGGGTTGACATCGATCAGATAGTTGGGAGATAAAATGGTGAATGAAATATAACTTTTCCTATAAACTATGGAGTTGCTTAAGATTGGTTGGAGGTAACATCTAGAGGATGGTTTTGATCTTGGCTGGGTCAACCTTGATTATTTAAAGGGAAATAATGAAGCCTATAAGTTTTCCTGATAATACACCAAAAATTAATTTCTTGGGATTGAGGTGGACATGATAATGGATAAGTCACTCAAAGATAATCTTGATAATGGTTAAGTAGTCTTGGCAAAGTTTGGACTTTTTGAGAAGGTCATCCACATATTCTTCAATGATTATATGGATAAGGTCATGTAAAAATAGATCACGAAATGTTGGTAGGTTGTACCAACATTATTAATACCAAAGGAAATGAATCTATAATATAAAGTCCCCCATGGGGTGATAAAGGCAATTTTGTGTTGATCTTCAAGGGTAATCAAAATCTGATTATAACTCAAGAATCCATCTATGAGTAACAACATCTCATGGCCTATTATGAGATCAAAAAGTTGGTCGATGCTAGGTAGAGTAAAGTCATCCTTTGGGTAGGTGAGGTTGAGGTCATGAAAGTCAACATAGATATATAGTCCCCCTATGGCTTTAGTGGTAGGCATGATGTTCAAAAACCACTAAGGATAATCACTGGATTGAATGAACTTGATATAAAGGAGGCATTAGATCTCTTATTTGACAAAGAGAGCTATGTGAAGATGAATGTGATGGAGTTTATATCTAATAGGCTTGGAATCATGATTAGTCCCAATGTTTTGGGTGGTAATGGTGGGGTCAATACTAGGCATGTCAGCATATGACCAAGTAAATGCAATACTGTGGTCCTGGAGGAAGGTAGAGAAGTCCTATAGTTCCTTAAGGGTGAGAGTTTGGCCTAGTTTGAAAACATGGGGGTTGTTCAAAGTTCCTATGTCAATATACATGGTGGGTTCATTTAACATGGTTGAGGTCTCCATATATAAGGATTTGTGGATGGAGGAATCAAGTGTACCAAGGTAGGTGAGAATAGAATCATCATCTTGGAATTGGACAATGTGAATGGTAAGAGATTCTTCTCCTACCAGTCTAGGATGGACTAAAGGGATGGATATGGGTGCCCCTTCATTTTGATAAGTCAAGGGTCCAAGGGTAAACATGTTGACAAAAAAACATTAGGTAGGATAATGTCCTCATCCTCACCCATAGGTGGAAGGGGTGTTGGTGAGGAAGGGGTCTCTTCTTCAGTAATGGTAGGGGTAGTTTGTTTGGATTTTTTCTTATTGGGTAGAATAAAATCAAGGCCATGATTTTTATGAGGATTTTGGGTCTAAATAAAATTAAACATGTGTGGGCCATGATCATATCATCCTAAACCAAATCCCTTCTAGGCACACTTATGGAGGTATAATTTGGCGAAGTCTAGGTTGTCTAATAAGAGAAGGTGGACGTGAATGGTTGAGGTGAAGAATAAATGGTGGTAAAATTAAGTGGATTTTCAATTCCCCCATAGATAAAGTGGGTTTGATAGCTTGAAGGCCCCAAGGGGGTAATGGCTCTGATGTTGGGTTCATAACCTGGTTGGTGGTTGAGCCTTCTATATTCTTGGGGAGTTTGGAAGGCATCAAGGGTGAGGAGGTGGTACTATCCAAGGGTAAGTAATTGAAATGTGGGTCCCAAAATATTAATGATGGGTATTTGGTACATGATGATAGATGAACTGGTAGATGCCTCAGTGGACGGGGAAGTAATGGATTCAACTTTTGTGGGTGAGGGCTTGGTGGTGTTTGTTTGTAGTGTTTTGGATGGAGGTAGGAAAAGGTCATTAGGTTGGTAGGTCATATTGCATGATAAAAATGGGATAATGTCATATTGTATGGTAATAACTTGACCTTCATGTTTAAACTTGATAAAATGATAGAGGGTGGAAGGTATATAACCCATGGCTTGGATCCAAAGTCTCCTTAGTAAAAAAATTATACTAGAATTCACCTTAAACCACATAAAAGAGTTCGAGGAGCATGAAAGGTCCTAGCCTAATGTGAAGGATGATGATTCCCAAGGTAGTGGTCATAGTGTTGTTAAAGGATCTAAGGATGGCTGAAGTTTTAGATATGACATTGTCTAGTAGCTTGAGTTGCTCATATGCATGGAAAGAGATGATGTTGATATTAGCTCCCCCTTCAATCATAACACATTTGATGTGGGTTTGGTTGATGTGGGATGTAATAAAAAAATGGGGATATATGTCCTCAATGTTGGGGATCAACCAACAAACTTGATTACTTTATGTAAGCAATTAAACACGAAATTAAACCAGAATGATAAGCAACTAGAATCAAAAATAGCAAAGAATAAGAGATACAAGAAACCACCCTAAAAACTTGTATTAAACTCTTCTAGAAGGAAATACAATGAAGAAGCTACACACTTTCTTCTCACACCTCTTAGATGTATAGATCTCTTTCCCTTAAGAGTTTACAATCAATTCCAACAACCTAGATTGATACACACATATACAATATGTCTTGTATTGTTCTCTCTTACACTTTCATAAGTATATAAGCTATGAAGATCTATCCCATTATATAAGATTAGGGATCATGAGCAATGCAATATCAACCATTAGATACACCTCCTAATCAAAGGCTCAAAATAGTCCTACTAAAGATAGAGACGCAGACTTACAACTAACAGCTAATCTAATCATGCAAACACTCTGTTCTGTCCACGAAAATAGATTTTGGATGCACAGGTGACCGACATCGGTCCCTACCTATCTGCCTATGACCAATGTCGGCCGATATATGACCGATGTCAGCAGGTATTGGTTGACTCCTTGTCATTGTCAGTGACTATGTAAATCCAGTAACTTCAACATCCACTCATCTGGTGAAGGTTTTAGCTCCACACCTTAAAAATCTCCCACTTAGAGATAAACAGCTGCACCAATACCTGTACAACAACATCTTCTAGCTTCTCCATCTTCAAACTCAATCTTGAAGACCAATAGAAGTTGAATGAAGATTCAACTTCTCCTTTGTTACCAGCTTTATTAACATATCAGCAGGGTTCTTATCAGTATGGATCTTCTCCAACTTCAACTCACCATCCTCCAATACCCATCTTATGAAGTGGTACCTAAGTTGTATATGTTTGGTTCTTGAATGAAATGCTGAGTTCTTAGCCAAATGAATTACACTCTAACTATCACTGTATAATCTGCAACTCTCTTACTCCTTTCCTAGCTCTTTCATGAACCGTGTCATCCATATCATCTCTTTGCTAGCCTCTGTGACTGCAATGTATTCTTCCTCTATAGTAAACAAGGCAACAACCTTCTGCAACTTTGAAATCCAGCTAACCACCATTCCACCAATAGTGAAAACATATCCTGTGGTGCTCCTCCTACCATCTAAGTCACCTGCCATATCCACATCTACATAACCATGTAGAGAAGTGTTTGACCCACCATAGCACAAATGCCTACTGTTGGTCCCTCTTAGATATATGAGAATCCACTGAACTGCTTTCCAGTGCTCTTTCCCTGGATTGGCCATATACTTACTGACAACTCACAATGCTTGGGCAATATCTGGTCTAGTACATACCATTGCATACATTAAACTCCCAATTGCAGAAGCATATAGAACTCTACTCATGTACTCTACCTCATCATGTGAATTAGGACACTGCTCTTTACTCAACTTGAAATGTCTAGCCATAGGTGTACTTACTAGTTTTGCATCCTACATATTAAACCTCTCCAACACCTTATTCACATAATCCTCTTGAGACAAAATCAACCTGTGATTTTTTCCTGTCTCTCTTAATACTCATGCCAAGGATTTTCTTTGCTGCTCCTAAATCCTTCATGGCAAATGTGTGAGCTAATTTCACCTTAAACTCAGAGATATCCTGCATGTGTGAACCTATAACCAACATATCATCTAAATATAGCAATAAGATAATATATCTACCATTATCTAATCTCTTAAAATACACACAATGGTCAGATTGACATCTACTAAAACCATGCTCAGTCATAAACCTATCAAATTTCAAATACCATTGTCTAGGAGCTTGCTTGAGACCATACAAGCTTTTCTTCAAGCTGCACACAAGTTTCTCCTTACCTTTGACCTCAAAACCCTTCGACTGATCCATATATATTTCTTCATCCAAATCTCCATGAAGAAATGTTATCTTAACATCAAGCTACTCAAGATGCAAATCCTCAATAGCAACTAAAGACAATACAGTCCGTATAGAAGACATTTTAAATACAGGAGAAAAAATCTCACCAAAATCAATACCTAGTTTCTGTGCAAATCCTTTCACTACCAACCTGGCCTTATATCTCATCTATCTATTCTCACCTTCCTTTAACCTATATATCCATCTGTTCTTCAGTGTCTTCTTTCCCACTGGTAACTCAACCAAATCCCATGTTTGG
This sequence comes from Torreya grandis, assembly GCA_037957365.1. Taxonomy (NCBI): domain Eukaryota; kingdom Viridiplantae; phylum Streptophyta; class Pinopsida; order Cupressales; family Taxaceae; genus Torreya; species Torreya grandis. The sequence goes on from JARHVA010000311.1 coordinate 5,051,779, forward strand.
TTCTCGTTCAAGGAATCAATTTCCTCATTCATGCCTAGCTCCCACTGATTCTTGGATTCCACCTGTATTACTTCATCAAAACTCTCTGGTTCTCCACTATCAGTGAGCAATAAATAAAATAATGAAGGGGAATATCAAATTGGAGTTTTACTTACCCTTGCTGACCTCTTGATGGGCATCTGAGACTCATTTTCTATTTGCTATCTGCCCAAATTCTCTAACAGTGACCGACCTTAGTCACCTCCAAGCCTATAACTGACCGGTGTCGGTTCCACATGACCGACCTCGATTCCTTCCTGATTGACCTCGGTCACTATTTGATCGACATCAGTTCCTGTATTACTGACGTTAGTTCCTTCTTGACCAACATCAGTCTCTGTGTTTTCCTGTCTATGATAATTCTTTCCCACGAGCTCATTTTAGACCATCACCTCATCCAATTCTTCATGGCCCTGCTCAAAATTCTTCAGCTTCTTGAGCTGATCACTATACATCACTTTTTCATTGAAAACAACATCACAGCTCCTAATTATTTTGTTAGTTCCTAAATTTCAAAATCAGAATCCAAAATCATTAGAGCCATAACCAATAAATGTGCACCTCATAGACTTAACATCCAGCTTCTTTCTATTTTCTTTATCAACGTGCACAAAAGCTTCAGAACCAAAAACTCTTAGAAATGAAAGATCTACCTTTTCACCTATCAATGCCTCTTTTGGAATTCCACCATCTAGCACTATAGAGGGTCCTTTGTTAATTAGGTAAACTGTAGTATCTATAGCTTCTACCCAAAATTGTAAGGGCAAACGAACATGCAACCTCATACTCTGTGCATGCTCCAATATTGTTTTGTTCATCTGTTCAACAACTCCACTTTGCTGAGGTGTCCTTAGAACCATTCTTTGCCTACGTATTCCATTCATATAACAGTAGCTTTTGAACTTATAGCTATAGTACTCACCACCATTGTCAGATCTAAGGCACTTCAATCTCCTACCTATTTCATTCTCAACTAAAGCTTTCCAAATCTTAAAAGTGTCAAAAACATCAAATTTCTTCATTATGTAATAGACCCATACCTTTCTTGTAGCATCATCAATGAAAGTAACATAATACTATGATCCTCTAATAGAAGCTACCTGAGCTGGTTCCCACACATTTGTGTGAACAAGCTCCAACTTGTGCTTCCTCTTTGTTGACCTAGTTTTAACAAACTTTACTCTCTTCTATTTTCCAAAAACACAATGCTCACAGAAATCTAGATCTGTGCTTTTCAAATCTGAAAGCTTACCTTTTGACTTAAGAATTGTCATTTCCTTCTCACTCATGTGGCCAAGCCTCTGGTGCTACAACTTTGCATCCACATCTGAAGTAGATAATATAGAAGGAGAATAATCAGTAATACAATTACATAAATAGAGAGTACCTACTCTCTTACCTCTGACCAATACAAGTGCTCCCTTGGTAACCTTCCAAGATTCAGCTGTGAGAGTTACTATACAACCCTCATCACCCAACTTTCCTATAGAAATTAGATTCTGCTTCAGGGCTGAGACATGCATGACATCTTTCAACACCCATGTGTTTCCATTCTATAATTTTAGCTGCACTTTTCCTTTGCCAACAATTTTACAAGGCTCATCATCCCCTAAATAAACTTTTCCAAAATATCCCTGGATATAATCATTGAAAAATTCTCTATTTGGGGTAGCATGGAAAGAGGCCCCAGAATCTAAAACCCAAGATTCTATTTTATTATGCAAAGAAAGTGAAAGAGCATCTTGTGCAACAATACCTACAACTTTTGCTTCTTCATTACCTTCATGCTGATTCTCTTCATTAACCTTCAACCAGTAATCTTTCTTTGCATGTCCTCTCTTTCCACAATTCCAGCAGGTTATCTTTCTTTTTCCATTTCTGGATTTGGATCTATTGCTCATCTTTGACTTAGACCTTGATCTCTCATGCTTGCCCTTCTCTTTTTGCCTCCCCCTGCTTTCAAAACTTAAAACATTACCTGATGATTCCCCTATGCTTTTCCTATGAGTCTCTTCATTCAAGATTACACTAACAACATCATGCACTTTTAAAACATTTGAAGCAAATGCAATATTACTAACTACCATTACTAAACTATGCCAACTTTCAAGCAAAGAGCATAAAATTAAAAGAGCTTTAATTTCATCATCAAAAACTATTTTGACTAAATTTAATTGATTTACAATTCCATGGAAATCATTAAGATGATTAGATACAGATCCACCTTCCTGCATTTGCAAATTAAATAACTACTTCATAAGATATACCTTAATTGAAGCTAAGGGCTTTTCATATAAATTTTCTAAAGTGTCCATCAACTCTACCATTGTTTTTGCCTGTGACAAGTTAGAAATCACAGAAGATCCCAAACTCAATCTTATAGATCCAAGAGCCTTTCTATCAAGAACTTCCCATTCTTAATCTTTCATATCTATGGGCTTTCTATCAACCCCACCCAATGGTAAGTACAAATATTTTTGATACAGATAATCCTCTATCTTCATTCTCCATAATTGGTAATTCTTGCCATTAAACTTCTCCATTCTCAGTTTGCTTTCTTCTGCCATTGCTTCTCCCACTCAAACATAAACCCCTATGAGTGACCTGTAATCAACACACACTAAATAGATCTAAACCACATGTTAGTGAACCTAAGCTCTGATACCACTTGTTGGGGATCAACCAACAAACTTGATTACTTTATGTAAGCAATTAAACACAGAATTAAACCAGAATGATAAGCAACTAGAATCAAAAATAGCAAAGAATAAGAGATACAAGAAACCACCCTAAAAACTTGTATTAAACTCTTCCAAAAGGAAATACAATGAAGAAGCTACACACTCTCTTTTCACACCTCTCAGATGTATATATCTCTTTCCCTCAAGAGTTTACAATCAATTCCAACACCTGGATTAATACACACATATACAATATGTCTTGTACTATTCTCTCTTACACTTTCACAAGTATACAAGCCATGAAGATCTATCCAATTATATAAGATTAGGGATCATGAGCAATGTAATATCAACCATTAGATACACCTCCTAATCAAAGGCTTAAAATAGTCCTACTAAAGATAAAAACATAGAATTACAACTAATAGCTAATCTAATCATGCAAACACTCTGTTCTATCCAAGAAAATAGATTCTGGATGCACAGGTGACTGACGTCAGTCCCTGCCTATCTACCTATGTCCGATGTCAGCTGATATATGACTGACGATGATAGCTACTAGTCAACTCCTTGCTATCATCAGCGACTGTGTAAATCCAACAACTTCAGCATCCACTCATCTGGTGAAGGTTTTAGCTCCACACCTTAACACTCAAGATGGATAGAATGTATCTCTAAGTCCTTGAAGGTAACAAAGGTGGAGAGTTGGAGAGTGCTTACTAAGGCCTCTATAGGTTGGGAGTCTCCTAGTCTAACCTTAATACTTTTCATAGCCTCTATCATGGCCTAACAATGGTGGGGTGAGGTGGAAATGAGCTCATAGAGGCTCATCTTAGTTGGGGTCTAGTGAAGTTATTTAATAATGACCCTCTTAATGGATTCAGAGGGGTTAGCTTCTAAGGTGCCTAAGATGGTAACTTTAGGCTTAGCTATAGATGTGGAGGTTTGGATCTAGTTTGGTTTAGGGTGAGTTGGTCGGTATATCCATGGAATGGACACTTTATCCTTCTCTTTATCTTTTTTTGTGCTCATATGACCACATTAATGGTATGGATAGAGGGGAAAAGTGTGATGGGGGTTTGGGTAGATTCTTCGTCACTTTGAGGTGAGAGTGGGGGATTTAGAATGTGTTGGTGACTAGATATTAAGTGTATTAGCAGAGGAATAGATGTAAGTTCATCTAATAAAATATCATCCTCATCATAGATTTGGTGGATAATTGCTTGGAGAGCTTAACGACTTTCTGTGTCATACCTAGGTGTCTTGTGATAGGAGTAGATTTGATAATCATTATACCAAGATGACTTTAGACCAAGAGGGTCAAAAGGTCTATTAGGAGGTAATGTGAGGCAAGAAGTATGAAATAATATTTAAAGAATGGTCATATAGGATTTAGATAGAGGTAAGAAAGGCTTAGGTATCATGGTTTGGGTTGGTAAGATGAGTGTGTAAGTGGTGATAGGTGGTTTGGGTAAGGTGGTGTTTTTGGTTGATGGATTTGGTCTATGAATGCTAGTGGTTGTGATGGCTAAGTTTGATGGTCTGACTATTGGTAATCTATGAAGGATCAATGCATCAGATAATAAGTGGGTTGGTGTAATCAATGGTAGTGGGAAAAATATGTTAAAAGGTGGTTAATTTTTAAGCAAAGTATAAAGGTGAGGCCTTAAGATAGAGGGCAAGGTAGAGGGAGGTAGAGTCTTAGTCATGTGGCCCTTCAATGTTTTCATCCTCTTCGTTGGTGTGGGTCAAGACTTGGGTATATGCTTGGGTGAATTTAAGTCTACTTTAAAAGGTGGGTGAACCAAACTCTGAGTAGAGTAGGCACTAAGAGTTTTGAAAGGTTTGGTTAGTGATTTGGAAGTTATTTTGGTTGACTGAGAAGGTGAGGGGTTGGTAGAAGTTTGGATTGGTTTAAGGGGTGGTGGAGAGATGATGGATTTTTTGGTTAGAGGCATGCTAGAAGGTTCATGTTTGCTTATGTAGGGAAGCCCTAACTATTTCTAGAAAGTGGTTTGATCCATGTCTAGTTTTGTAGCCATACCTAACTTTTGAACAGGTTTGGAGAAAGGTCTGTATACTAGTCTGGCCTCTTAGGTAGCAGGTGTTGAGGAGACACCTATGGGTTGAGGAAGAGGGTTGATAGCCTCATTCATTTTTTTAAGAAAGGGATGTAAGTTTAGGTTGGGTGGCCACTCCATGAGGGGTGTTTGTGAAAAATTTACTCCCTCAAGCATGATGTCCATAGTTGTGGCTTGGTCTATAGTTAGGGGAGATGGTGGGCTAGGAATGGTTGTCTATTTAGGTTGGCTATCCAAAGGGGTGCTTAACAATTCTAAATCCTCTATGAGTGAAGCTAAGGAAAAAATAACCTCCTCAGTTTGGGCCTTTGAAGGAAGGGAAAGTGACTCCACCACCTCGGTAGATGAAGTGGGGGAACAACAAGTAAGTTGGATGATAGGCATATCAAGGACCATATTGACCATGTGTGTATCATGAGAATATTTAGCTTATTTGTCCTTAGCTTTGATAGGGGCATGGTTAGGAAAATATTTCCTAAAGATTTTAAGATCTTGATTTTGAGGGGCATTATGATTATCCAACTCAATTTCCCCTTTATCGATAAGACTCTAAATAACATTATTGAAAGTATTACATCAGCTAACATTGTGTCCAATTACCTGATGAAAAGCACATAGGTCATTCTCATTATACCATGTAGGTGCTGGATGAGAAAAATCAAACTACTAGGGAGGTTTTGTGGGTGGAAGTTGTATAAGGTTAGTTTTTAAAAGCTTCTCTAGAACTGATGTATAAGATTCTCCAAGTGGAGTGAATTATTTTTAGTTACTTTAGTTTGGATTCCTTGTATTTTGGTTTGAGGTAACGAGAGAATTATATTGATTGACATTGGGTGGAGGGGAATTTTTAAGGATGATGGCATTCATGATTCCCCTGGTCTTGGTTTTGGTATTGGCTTGGTTTCTTGGTTTAGAGGAAAAGGTTTAGTTGGTCTTGAAGGTAGAGTTCTTGTTTCATAACTTCAATTTACTCTCATCTATGGCCCAATTTTCTAGCTTACGTGCTATGGTAAAATATTCATCAAAAGTTCTAAAGCTTTGGACATGTAATGTAGAATATATATGTTTGGCATAGGCTCAAGCAAAAATTTCTATAAGTTCAGGATGAGGCAGGAAAATGAAAGTTGATAAATCAAGCTTTTCTAATGGGTGACAAAATCAGCAATGGAATCATCATAAAATTTCTTGATAGAATAGCGGTCCATGATAGAGACCTTCTTTGAAATGTTAATGGAAAAGTGATCTAAGAATACTTGTGCTAGTTGGGTGAAATAAAAGATGGAATGCTTAGTGAGGGCACTATACTAGTCGAGTGTTGGGTTGGATAAAGATATGGGGAAGGCTTAAAGGAGAAGGGCATCATCATAAGCAATCATGTAACATGCATGCCCAAATCCCTAAGGTGTTGTTGGGGGTTGTACTTGCTTTGAAATTTGGTAAATTTTAGAATCTCCCATTGGGGAGGGTAAGGTCTGATAGGGATAAAAAGATGAATAGGTTCATTACAAATCTAATCATAGGATAAGATGTTATGAGCCCCTGAAATGGATGACTCAAGGTTGGTCATCTTATCCATGAGCATATTCATTAGGTCAATTTGAGGTGGTGCACCAAAAGGATTGTAATATTGATATTGTGGTTGAGGTTAGGTAACATATTGGTAATTGTTTGGCAATTAAGAGGTTACCACATATTGGAATGCGGATGCTAAAGGTTGGGTAGGGTAGGTGGATGATGGTGGTTGGGTAGTGGGTATATACCCTTGTGGATTAGGGATGTATCCTAGATTGGATGCAATGGGTAACTTTTGAGGAGTCCCTATCGATTGGGTATGGGTGTTAGTTAGGTTGGTGACAAGAGGTGAGGTAGTGACCTTTGTGCTAATGGGTGGTGAAGTAGAAGGGATATATACCCCTAATCTTTGTAAAGGGGTATTGACTAATGGGTTATTTTTGATAGAGGGGAGGTTGGTAGTGCTAGTGGTGGGTGTTTTAGCAACATGTGGAGCATGATGGGTTAATGTTTGGGTTATCCCCAAGGTATAGGAGTCATTAGTAGGGACAAAAGGTGTAAGGGTAGTGGTTGATTAGATAGGTTGGTTTTCAACTTGGTGTCAGAGGGGTTAATAGATGAAGATGTCTAAGAGGTCAAAGGTTGGGTGTTGATCATAGCAATAGGGATACCCTTCATAAGGTGGGATGGCATGCCATAAGGAGGATCCTAAGGTGTATTTGAAACTAAGATATGGTGAGGGGAGGTGTTAAGATAGTGTTGAGGGCAACTCAATTATTGTCTAAAAAAGTGGTAAAATCCATGTCTCCTTGGATAAATTCCCAAGTAAAATTAGGGCTTAGAAATGGATGATGTGATTTTTTTTCCTTGAAGATGTACTCCATAGATGAGGAGGTAAAAGATGTTGATTTTAGTGACAGGTTCTGCTTTACTAGGTCTCTTCGTTGGTAGTGAGTGAGAACCATACAAGAAAAAAGGGGAGAGGAAATAAGAATAAACTCACCACTCAAACAAAAATAAGATAAGAAAATGATCAAGGCAATCAAGACACACACTATGAAGTACATTAAGCCTAGAGGTTAATTTTAATCTCACTTTTGACTTATGCCTTAGTTTATGAGAATGTGTGATAATAATTGGCTTGTAGATCAAGTACTATAGAATTATTCTATGGTTGGTTTTGGGTTATTTAGGTTATAAAATTAATATACATTAGGATCAATATGTGGCTTGGTATTGGGTCCTATCCCTTCACTTCACAGTCTCATAGTACTAAGGGTGTTGGTTGCTTAGCCAATATATATTGATATCCAGAGTTTATACTCAACTAGAGAGATAAGTTGGCTCTCCCCTTGGTAATGACTTCTAAATAGGATTTTCAAGAGTGGGTAAGGTGACCACTAGGTGATGAAATCCTAGTTGGGCCTTGTCTCAAATTATTTTGATGTTTGATTGATGAAAGTGGTACGGCTAGTGTAAGCAATAAAAGTGATGCTATGATAAGATTACTATGCTTTAATTAAAAGTGAACTAATGTTAAAATCAAGTAATAGATGTAGTTGATTTAAACCCAAAATAAACTTTAGTTTCAATTATGAGCAAAAATAGAGAGAATAGCATACAAATGTAAATAAAATGCGAGTAAAGACTCTAGGTCCCACCAAGCATGCCAAAATGTTTCATGTAAATTTTTACTTAAGTTTTAAAGAAAGAGAGAAGAACCTTGATATGGGTGTGGTTGAAAAAATTGTTTGATTATGCATGAATTAAATTATAATATTGTGAAGAGCTCCTCTTTGGCTTGGGAAGAAGACCTACAGATAAGAAATCACTAAAGCAAACTTGTTTGTTAGATAGAGAGTTGGGTGGATTTCCTAGTGATAGCTAGATCTTAGAAGTGAGGGCTTCCTTAGGGGCTGTCAATCCACACATTTTAAATATTTAAGTTCAAAAAATTAGAAAGAAGGTACTTGCATCAATTAAAAAATATTACTAAAATTGAACACAAGGAAGCTTGCTTACAAAATAGACTAGAAATGATCAAATTAATGATAAACTGATTAGTAATAATGCTAATGGGTTGGGGTATGCTTAAAAAAATATAAAAGGGGTTTGTGAATAGTTAGAAACATAGAAAAATAGAATCATTTAGGGTTAAGTAGGTCAAATTAGCTTGCTAGTTTTTCTTTCATAAGTGACCATCGATAGTTGGGGTGACTGTCAACGATTATGCTTGACTATCGATGGTTAGGGTCTGACCATTGGTGATTGACTATGTATTTTTAGGTTTGATCAATGGCTAAATTATAGTATTCCATAGGTGAATTATAGGATTTGGGTAAAGGCTAGGCTGATTAAAAAATGGAATAGAAGTATGTGAATAGTAATAGATAAGCACTTGTCTTACTAGAAGTTGATTGGGTGAGTGGTTGATGTAGTTAGCCTATTGGTGGAATCTGGCCTAATTTTGGTAGATTAATGGTACTTAAAATCTTGGTTGAGAGGTAACAAAAAGTTGTCTCTCAATAATATGTCTTGATAATGCTTGATAATGCTAATAATGTTGATTGATCTACAAAAGAAAACTCCTAGATGTCTGAGCTCTTAATAATTATTATAGATGATTTAACCTCCTGGGCCTCTTTCTCTTAAAGGTACAAGCAAGAGGTGAAAGTGAAGGTGTAACTAGGTCATCTAAATATAATTTGTTTATGTAAAGGCTTGCAACTAGAATTAGATAAGCTATATTTAGAAAATCAACATGGGTGGTTTACATGTTGTTTGTTAAGAGGTGGATTCTGACTGTCGATGGTCAAGGCTCCCAAGGCTGACCATTGATGGTCACCCTAACCATCGATGGTTAGGGTACATAGGAAAAGGGTCCTAATGGTTAAGGTTATTCAACTTAGTGAAACTAAGTGTAGATGGGTTGGTGAGGCTAGATTGGTATAGGTTGGTCCCAAGGGGTTCTTAGGTAGGTCTAAGGGTATTTTCAACATTCAAAATCATAGGTGTGTAGATTTTTGGTGTCTACAACTATGTCTAATAATAAATTCCTATAACATCTCATGTACCATCTTTTTAATTTCAATATTTTGGGCATATGGTTACCTATATGGTATAATGTTTGGTGATGTACTACCTGTAAGTAGTATTATGGAATTATCATTTTATCTTATTCATGGTAGTCTTTTTGGCATGACACCAAAAACAATTAGGTGGTCATCAATAATCATATATAAATTAGGATGTGTAGAAATATTTATTGGTTGAAATTCTATGGAGAACAATCGTGCTATAAATACTTTAGCCCATTTTTTAGAATATTCATCATTTGATGTGAACTAATCAATTATGGATATTTTTTCCTTAATCCACATAGTTCAAATGTCCTACCCTCAAAATGAAAGTGTAAAAAAGTTTTTATAAATTCATCTCTATTATTACCAAAGTTGTGAGCCATTGTACTCCCAAAACAATGTCATCTATACCCATGGGAATAGAAAACATAGACAAATATAACATGTATTATCCCATATAAATATTAATACTATGGAATTTTATAGAATAATTGACTGTCACTATCTATAATCATGGTCTAAAAATTTGAATCTAATTAAATAAAATGGTTTAAATGAGTAGATAACTTAATTTTGATGAAGTTATGTGTACTTATTGAGTTAATTAACATTGTCACCTTCAAATTCTTAAGGAAACCCACCACCTTAAGATTTTGAGGAGTAATAATACATTAAAGTGTTTGACAAGAGATATTAGTGTGAGAATATTTAGATTCATCCTCTATCTTTTCCATTCCTTCACATGATGCTTCATCATCTTCTTCATCTTCATTAGTGCCTTCAATATAGAACAATTTATTTTCAACACATTTATGTCCTTTAATCCAATTTATATCATAGATATAACATAACCATTTCTCATTCTTCCCTTAAAATATCTAAGGGGTCAATCTCATAGGTTAAGTAAAAGATTATATTATAGAATTACTTTTGTAGACATTAGCAAGAAACCTTCATTTGACCAAATATTTTTCCTCTACCTTTTGTGATAATGGTATGGATTCATATATTTAAGTTAAATTACACATGAAAACCTCAATTTGGATGATATATTTGATCCCACTCAAGAACAGGCCAATCATGTTTTCCTCATTGATGTCATCCATACATAAGTATAGATTTTAAAATGGCTAAATATAATCCTTAAAAGTCCTTGTTTATCAATACTTTGATAACTAACTAAAGTAGTTTTCTAAGAATTTATTAGGATAGTGAATATAAAAATCCTAAATAAATATAAACTAAGTAACAATAAGGCCCTTATTTTTGTTTTAATCACACAAAAACATATACCAAATTAACTGCTTAGGTTACATATACAATGATTCCATGACCATAGTTTGCATACATGGGGTCTAATGCAAATGACATAAATTTTCTATTTATTTGATCCAAATGAATGTATCCTTACCATCAAATTTTCAAACTTCCACTTTTAGTATCATGTAATTTGAACTGGTATTAAAATTATGATTGTTCTTATTAGGAGAACCCAAATGGAGTAGTGGAGGATTATTTTATGGAATCTGAGTTGTAAGAGTGGCCAACTTCCCAATGATAGTTTTCAACTAATTCTTCACAACATCAATTTCAATTTTGATCCAAGTGATATACCATTTTACCTCATTAAGATCATATTTATTCACCATGATTTATATATCTAATTGAAGTTAGTGAAACACCTCAGAAGCTAAAGTATCTAAAGTTCTAGACTCCATGATCTCCATGTTAGGCATTTTTGGAGTGTTTTTCCCTTTCTCATAGCTATGAGTGTTAGGGATATCTATAAAAACCCCATACGATGGAGATTTTTGGGAATACAAAAAGTGTATTAAGAGATTATATTATTGTGATCATCTCACTAAGATGAATCTAATGATTTTTATTTTGTATAAGGGTGTGAAAAAACCTAGACTCTTTTTTTATTTATTTTTAAAAGACTTTAAACAATATTATAGTGAATAAAAATTAAATTCTTCCCAAATCATAAATTATGTTTTTTATGATCCTTTAACTCTTAGGGTAACCATAACACCATATCCAAAAAATAATGTTGCAAATACTTTCCTAAATTGATACTATGATACCACTTGTAATGAAATTACTTATATATTTTGCAACAATGTAATAATATATCACCAAATTAAGATAATAATAATTAGATCCATAATAATAATTGAAAAAATAGAAGAATAATCTATAAATATGATTCATCCAATTCAAGGGGATAACTTCCACAAGAATGAAATAAGAGCAAAATTCACCATATGATAATCAAATACTAACCACTACCTCCTATATAAAATAATTATCCATGGTTATTCCATAGGCCAAAATTATTAAGAACATAGAGAAATGAGATAATATATTATGAAATTTATGTAACCCACAAGTTAGCTAGACATATTACTAAACATGCTATAGGTTAAGGGTTTGGCACAAAGTGGCACCTCAAATAAGATAAGTCACTTTATATGCATTTTATAAATTTTATTTCTTAATAAAGACATATATTTGAATAGATAAACACAAATTTTTTATATTATTGAAAAAAATCAAATTAAAAACTACATTTCTTTCTTTCATAATTAAGAAAAAACTAAAAACAAATCAAATTATGAAGGCAAACAAACCAATTCATAGTGTTTAGTATCAATAATGCCTCTAGTTCATGTTTAGGATTAAAGTATTCATGATTGAACAAATGCACTTATATCCTAACATAACTACAACAATGATGCATGTGGATTAGTCCCTATAAACCACTAGGGAGAAATAAAGAAAAAATCAATTTTTCATTCCCTTCATTACACATTCAAGACTATTACTAGATGTAAATATTTAAATTGATCAAGAGAAATATGATTTTATATGGTTATCATGCCCATGTAAAAGTAATTATCATTAATTATGTGTCATAGATAGATAAAATCCTTTTCATGTATTTCCTATGTACCATGTACCATTATACTCTCACATGATTTGACGTCTCTTTCATGTACTATTAGGTATTTAGAAAATATGAGCTTATCATACACACTAACATGTAAATAGGAATGATGAGCATATAGAGATTTTTGTTATATTATTTGGGTGGTATATATAAAAAGGGACATTTTTTAGTGATAAGGATCCATTCCATATCTTGATACAATAAACATGCATTCAATTAAAAAATTATTGGCACAAACCTAACCAAGAAAAAAAATTGGTTAGAAAGGTCTAGATTTTTTAGAATGGTTAGAATTGTGGAAAACACACTAATCTTCAATGAATTTTGGTTTAAATTTATGATGGTGATGATCAACCGACCAAAATGAAGGATGAAACTAAGATACCATCATGGAAGTAAAATAACTCTAAATCATTGGTCTTGATGAGGGCCTCATTTATGCAGAAGTGTTTCATCACATTAAAGGTGAAACACTATTTTTAAATATTTTCAAAAATTTAATTAATTGTATGATTCTCACTCATAATTGAAATTCATATAGTTATATTTGAAATTATTCAATATAGAGTTGAAAATGGGGATGTCCTGAGTTTGGCTTCTAAAATCTATGCGATCAAGCATGATGTTGAGAAACCTAGTATAAAAGATTATTTATATATTAACACATTAATTAAGGCTCTTATTCCTACATAATAAACCTAATTATATTCATTTCAAGTAATAAATCTAATAAATATTTTGATTTTGATAAATTGGCTGAGAAAATAGCCAAAAGAGAAAAATCCTTCAAATGAAAAATAGAGTCCACTAGAGAATGCATTTATTATCCAAATCAAAATGGAAATTATTTTGATAATACATTAAATTAAAATATCAAATTTAATAATAAAGGGTGATGTGGTAAATCAGGCAAAAAATCAATAAAAATAGAATGACACCAAAAATTTGTATTACAAATATTGCATTAGAAAAGGGAGTCAAGAAACCCATGAATGCAAGACAACATAGGAGAAAATTGAAGTCTGTAAAAAATAGAAAGAACAAATTGAGGAGAATAAAAACATATAACCAAATTCATCTTAGTTATTTTTTGATTATGTGATTTCCATCTCTAATAAAGTGAATAATGCCTCAGAGAGTTCAACCTAGGTTAATGTTAAGATTTTATACACTGATGTCACTCAACATATGAATTTATGAAGGAACTTAATTGATTTTTTTATTAATAAAAGTTTTGTCATGTATATTTTTTAGATAAAACAAGTCTATGACCTCAAGGCAAGGGTAAAATCCAACTCAAGTCACTAGGACATCTATATTTCATAATTTGAAATGTACTATACCTTCCTCTACTGAAAATAAACTTGTTTTCTTTTGTGCTAATTTGATAACAAGGAAAATATATATTGATTAATTATGGAGAGGTGAAATTCAAAATAAATGTGATAACATATCCATCCTGACTAAATACAAGGAAGGAAATTTGTTAAAAGTAAGGGGTAAGCACTTAGTGCCAATAAAGTTTTCTCATCTCTCAAAAGAAAAAATGCTCGCTAGTTTTATCTAACATGTCATATATGGGAAAAAACACTATGATAGTATCTAAAAATGCATAAAAATGGTTTTTTATGATTGATGAGTCTACCTAAAACATTGAAAAGTGTGAAGCTTGTATATTGGTAAAACATGAAAGAAAACAATTTCAAATTCTAGAATGGAAATTAGATTGTAAGTTGTAGCTAGTTCACTCTGATATGTTCTCTCCCAATTATATTTTATGGTGGTGATATATATTTAATGTTGTTCATTTATCACTAAAATATAATGACATGGATATATTTGCTGATGAGTAAATTACAAGCCTTCAAAATGTTTCAAAAGTTTAGAACCATGGTTGAAAATGAATCCAAATCCAAAATTGGCACACTCAGGACTGATATTGGTGGTGAGTTCACTTAAAATGTGTTTTAAACCTATCTAAACTAAAATATAATCAAGAATAATTTCATATTCCCTTACATTCCATAATAAAATAGAGTAATTAAGTGGATGAACCAAACTGTCATGAATATGGTTCAAGCAATGTTGTTCTTCAAATGGTTAAAAATACACTTCTCAATATAAACAACTCAAATAATAGTACACCTACAAAACATGTCACCATCAGTATCCCTATAGATTGATACTTCATATGAAGTCTAATGTTTGCATCTCACTTCAATGTGACATATTTGAATTTTTAGATCCACATGTTAAGCATTGATTCTAAAGGAGAAAAGAAACAAATAGGAACATATGAGTCATAAATGCACATTTTTGGGATACTTTGAATCTTAAAAATAATACAAGATATTTGATGATAACACTAATAAATTTATCATCACAAGGGATGTCATCTTTTATGAAACTTAAAATAATAATACAAGCATCAATTGACAATTAAATCAATTGGAAAAATATACCAAATTTGATGTTTTCACGGAGGTTGATATGGAGGTTCTAAATAGTGAAGGGGGAACATTTAATTTGAATCACTTGAATCTTTATTGAATCCTATAACTGAATAAACAAAATCCTCTTGTAGAAGGAAATTAAACTTCATTTAAGGATGGTTTGATGGTACAAAATTAAGGAGCTTCAAATTCAAAAACTGAAGCATCCATGATTCAACAAGCTACACAAAATATTCAAAAATGGGCCAAATAGACATTGAAAGATGTTGAACCTATTGAGGTTTAGAAAATAAGAACAATAAGTGCACATATAACCATGAAAAAATCATACAAGTTTCTTAATTAACTCCAAGATAAGATATAAAATCTTATCTTGGATGAACCTCCTAAAGAATAAGTCAATGTTACATTTGAATCTGAACCCACTTATTTCAAATAAGGCAAAAATATCAAAGCATGGATAAATGAAATGATAATTGAGTATGGTGCATTGGTCAATAATGGAACTTGGAAATTAGTTGACATCCATTAGGATGTAAACCAATTTCCTGTAAGTGGGTCTTTTTCAACAAGTAAAAATAAGATGTCTCACTTGACAAACATAAATCAAGGCTTGTCATAAAGGGATTTTCAAAAATATAAGGATTTTAATTATGATTAGACCTTTGTACCCAAAAAAAAGACTACCATTCAAACCATGTTATCTTTTTTAGCTCACAATAGATGTAAAATTCACTGAATTGACATTGAAAATGCATTGCTAAATGGCAATCTCAAGGAGACAGTGTGCATGACATAATTTGAAGGTTTTGTAGTAAATGGCCATGAGCACAAAGTGTGAAAATTCTAAAAATTAATGTATTGTTTGAAATAAGCTCCAAAAGTGTGGTATGAAAAAATAGTTGAGCACCTATTGAATATGAAATTCAAACATTTTGAGTTTTAATGTGCAATTTTTTTGTTAAAAGAAGTGACAAAATAGTTGTATTTCTATTGGTGTATGTTGATGATTTACTTATCATAGGAAATAATGAAATATACACTACACTATTTAAGTTAAATTTGATGAAAAGATTTCAAATATAGATTTGGGTTATATTCATTACTATTTGGGTATTAAAGTAATTTGAAAACCAAAGTATATTTTCATCTCTCAATAAAAGTACATTGGTGAAATTATGAGCAAGTTCAAAATGATATATTGCAAGCCTCTCAATATGCCCATGTAACAAAATATAAAATTGATATCAGAATACACCACATATTTAGTAGACACTAATAAATATATAAATATCACTAGAAATCCAATTTATGTGCCAAAAACTAGACCAAATATTTATTTTGTTTTTAGTGTGATTTCTCAATTCATGCAACAACCTAGAGAAATTCATTGTGTAATAGTAAAAAGAGTCTTTAGATATCTCAAAGGTACACAAAATTTTAGACTCATTGTTTAGGGTAGGGTACTTCAAACTAGTTAAATACTTAGATTTTGGCTATATTGGTGATTTTAGAGATGAAAAATATACTTCAAGTTTTCTCATGAATATAGGAATAGTAGTTATCAGCTAGAAGTCAAAGTAGTAATCAATGCCATTAATTTATTTAGCATAAGTAAAACAAGTGGGAACTTCAAAGGCAACTAGAGATATTCTGTGTCTCAAAATGTTTCTTTTATATTTTTAGAAATAATAGATTTCAAAAAATTCTCTCATGGTTGATAACACATTTGCAATTCAAATGGCAAAGAATCAAGTATTTGACAACCAAACAAAACACATCAATATAAAATTTCATTTGATTCTAACTTATGTGAAAGATGCTAGTGTAAAATTGATCCATTTCCATATTTTAAATAAACCAATAAACATCATGACAAAGGCATTGGGACAAGAATTTTTTTAAAATATCAAAGGTGTTCTTGGTCTCACAATAACCCCTAGATTAAGGGGGGTGGGGGATATGTAGTATAATATTGTAAATCATAGGAGAAATTGTAAGAGATCTTTTGTCTATAAGTGGTAAGATAGAGATTCTTTGTAGGTAGATCTAGATTCATATAGATTATGAAATCAATAGTCATAATTTGACCTATTTAATAATGTAATATCTCATTCATTGAATTAATAAAATTTTATATAACTTTGGTTTTCACTAAATCTCAACATTCCAATCCTGACCTAAAAAATTAAACTATGAGACCAAGCCAAAGAGGGGCTCACCTTGAATCTATATGTTGTCATTAGGCCTGTAGACATTTTCAAATCCAAGTGTTCCCAAATTTAAACATGGATGTTACAAACACAAGTAAAAATAATGAAGAATGATGTATTTTTAATACTAAAGATAAAAACTATTAGGTGGTTCTTTTTTGTCAACCTTTTCTACAAGATATGGTATATTTCCATCACCCATTAAATATCACAAGAAAAAAATATGAAATAAATATCCAAGCAAATGTAAAACACAAAGTTAATAATTAAATAATGTTTAATACCTTGATTGAGTCTTAACCTCCCCAAATGGGCATGTTATACCTTCCAATCAATGTGGGTGAAAGAATAAGGGCTGATATGCATTTTGTAATGGGAGGAAGGGATTATAATGGATTGCGCTATTCATAATTATTTTTAATCTTAACCCTGACATCCATTTGAATTTCACAGGGTAATTAAAACCTTAAATTTGGCATTTATTTGATCATTTCTTAATTTTTTATTAGAGACTTCAATAAAAAATTGTAACATATTGACCATATAATGGAGTTTGGGGCCCTTTTTTAAAAAATGATTTTTTTGAACTTGAAAAATGGTGTAGCTAGATTGATGTCATTTTTTTCCATTCAATAGAAAATTGGTAGAAAAGGTAAAGGCATTACTAATACATGTATTAGGTGAAAAATCCAAGATAATAATATTGATATTAATATCTCTTGACATGTTTTTTTTTAATAAAAGGGGTAAAAACTTTATTAAACTTAGAAAAAGGATTACAAAATAGCAAAAGGCCAAAGCCCCAAGAACCAAAGAAAACCTCTGGAAACTACCACCAAAAACCATCACGCCCCAACCTCATTTCCATCCTCTCTAAGAATCCTCTCTAGGCTCTGACACACCTTGTTGGGAAACAACACCCATTCATCCACCTTTCAGCCAATAATATCCTCTAAAGCCCACTTCGCCAGGCAATCTACCACCCTGTTCCATTCCCTTAGAACATGAGCAAAAGACACAAAATCCATAAGTGAACTAATCTAAAATATCTATTGCACTATCAAGGATAGTTGCCAGCTCACATCATTAATCTTCCTCTTTAGGAGCATATTAATCAAAATTTGTGAGTTAGCTTCACACTTCACCCTCCTCTAGCCTAATTCATAAGCTCTCCTCAAGGCATACAGAATAATGAATCCTTCCATCTTGTTAACCATCTACTCCCCCATGTGGGCTAAAAAAATAAAAACAACAGATCTGTAGGAATCCTTACCAATCCCACCTATCCTAGCCGGGCCAGGATTACCTCTAGAAGAACCATCAGTGTTAATTTTCAAAAAACCCTCAGGAGGGGGCATCCATTTCCCACTCCTTTAAATTTTTTGCTTCCCACATCGACCACACTTGATGCAAGTAGAAGCTAGAGAAATACTTTGTATGCCTAACCTTTCAACCAATTCTGTGTCTCCCTTCTCCAGAGGCAAAATGATTTCACTCTTAGCTTTAATAGTCTCATGGATCATTCTAATAATTTTGCTCCATACTTGGTGAATCACTAGTTTCTCCTCATTAAAAATTTTGTGGTTTCTCTCCAGCCATACTTGCCATAGCAAAAAAATGGGTCCAACATACCACACCTCTTTCAAGAAGTGAGCAACAGAAGGTGGTCTCCCTAATCTAGACCAAAAATCAGCTAGGGATGAGATGTGTAAGCACTGACACCTCCACACGTCCCACCAAGCATGCCACAAATGAAGAGTGAAGGGGCAACTAAAAAATAAATGAGACGACTCCTCCTCTACTCCCTTACATAAGATGCAACATGAAGGACCAACAAATCCCCTCCACCTAATATTCTCCCATGTCAAGCAATGATTCCAGGCCAATGTCTAGGTAAAGCAATTACACTTTGGCCAAGAAAAACTACTCCAAACTCTTTTCCACCATGTAACTTCCCCTCCTTCATCACATTGATGTGCTATCAGTTCTTGATAACCTGATGAGACTGTGTATTTCCCCTTGGGGTGAGGGGACCAAGCCAACATGTCACTTCCCCTGAGTGCATAGCAGTAGTGACCAACAAGGATGTTATGAAGCTCAGTGCACTCAGCCTCCATATCAATAATCAACCACTCCTTTAGAACCTTCCATCTCACTTTCATCAACTGGCCATGAAGAAGGAGATATTTGTAATCACACACCCTATTCCACCCTGCTTTGCTAAATCTCTATGCAAGAACATATAGATTGGAATACTGATTAACCAGAGGGGGAAATCCATCCCAAGAATCATGCCAGAATTGTGCCTCAGTACCTCCCCTACAAATCTAGAATAGACCTCTCTTGATCAAAGTAGCTCTTTTTTTAAGAGTAGCCTAGATCACCAATCCATTTCTAGACAAACTGTACCTAGGGATATCTTTCATAAGGACTCCAAAAAAAACTTATGTGACAAGATCTTAGCACACACATGATCTTGTTCCTCACACCATCTCCAATACAATTTTGCTGCCTGAGCCGTACCTACCAGAACAAACTATCGCAATCCTAGGCCCCCAAACCTTTTTGGGTTGCAAACAACCTCCCACCTAATCAAGCTCCACTTCATCAAAGATAGGTTACCCACCCATAAAAACTATTTTGCCAAGGAATCAAGGTCCTTGACAAAACTCACCAGTGCCACCTAGAGCATACACCTATATAGAGGAAGTGCCTGCACCACTAACTAGATTAGTTAGACCCGCCTAATGAAGGACAGCCACCTATTGGTCTAGTGATTCACCTTAGCCCTGAACTTGCTTAGAATCCCTTGCCATAATTCTTTGGACTATCTCCTAGTAAATATAGGGATCCCTAGATAAAGTACCAAAAGGCTACCAATTTAGAACTGAAGAATATCAGCCACTCTTCATTGAATGGGTGGCAGAGTGTTGAAAAAAATGGATGACTTGTCCTCATTAATTACCTGTCCCATGGTAGCTAGGTAAGCATCTAGATCTCTTGACATATTTTGAATATACTAAATTAAGATAGATTTTTTAGTTATAAAAATCTATTAATATATATCAAATACAAACATTTTCTAAACATAATAAAGTAGAGAATAAAAACTAAATTTATAATATCATATTTTATTTTATTTTGATATTTGATTATAGTTTCAATTATATTTAAATTTCTTAAAACATTTCTATTTTCTTGTAACTTTTAAAATTAAAATACAATTAACAAATTTTATAGTTAATAAAGTATTAATAATATAAATTTAAATTTCAAATATATTTTGAAGCAAGTAAATTAGAGATTGAATTCTAAAATTTTAATATTTATATTTATATTAGTTTTTTTATTAAATTTTGATTTTTTACGTATTTTCTTAAAATTTAATGCATATCATAAAATTTCATTAATATGTGTGAAATGAGTTATTTCAATGTGTAATAAACATGGTAAACTTAAAATCAATGGCATCACCACGCTTATTTTCCTAGAGATATAAATCATGATTATTTATATGAGATGATTTTAAATATGTGTAATGCAAATAAATGAATGAATTTAATTAAACATAGTTTTCATGCCCATAATTTCACATAAATAAAACACACAAATACATGTCAATTAAAAAAAAATGTACAATACACCCATAAGTGACCTAAAATGTTCCAAACATCTAATAAAACATGTCATGTAATACATCAAGTGCAAATTACCAAAGGGAAGGAGGTTGTATGGTCACAATTACCATATTGGCCTTATATGTTCTTGTTGATGTAAGTTTGTTGCACAAGCCCCAACATATTATGGGTATACACCCTCTCATTATACTATCATAAGAATATGACCTAGGGCATTAGTTGTAGTTGGTGGAATAATTTCGTTTGAAATGTGGCCTTAGAACTTTCAAATAAGTCCATTTATTTTTACCACAACCTCTCTAAACATCTATACTCAAAATTAAAAAAACATGGATATTGACAATTATTTTATTTTATGATGTTATAATATGATAATAAACATCAAAAAAGGGAATGATAAGGTAAAAAATAATATTTAATTTAAAAATTGACCATATTTATTTAAATAATAAATTTGATGTGATCTATTACAAAATTAACTAGTGTTTACCAAATTTATTAATCACTAAAATTTAATCAAACATGGTACCTTATTCTAAGAAATAAATTTATTTTTTAGTTTCATAGACATACTTGATAACATAATTACTTGTAAAAATAGTAAATCACATTCACCTATAATAATTTAATTAAGGCCATAGTTTGCCAATGAAATTGTTATAATAACATGTACTCAATCCAACCAAATCATAAAACAACATATAGGTCCAACTGATGAAACCTTTTAGTTAAATTAATACAGCTAATTAATTAGAGAAATAAATGGAAAACACAAACACAAATCATAGAACATCCAAAATTATTTTATAAGCTTAAAAATTATCTTCCAAATCTTGTTCACTTATGATAGACTCAATACAAAGTATTTATAATTAAACCGAATGGACCAAAGTCCCTAATTGATCACACTAATGCATCACACCTAATTCACATTTTGATTTTTCCTAATATGAATTTATGTAAGGTGGCATATATTAAATATTAATACAAATTATATCATTTTGGATTTATCTATTTTTGAATTCATGGACTTAGTTGATTTTTATAATTTTTAATGTTCATGTGTTTCAAACATACATCCTAATAGGCATTGGGTCATTCAGTTATGAAATTCACATTTTGTGTTCAATCTGTCTTCTATGGACTCCATGGATGTATTGAACTCAAATTTATGCTTATGTATTTGTTGAGGCCTAAATGCTTTCCAACTTCACATTCATCATGCCCTTGTTGTGAAACATGTATTTTTTGGGCTCCCAATATAAATCATACTTTTCCTTTAAAACATACATTCAAAATGATACACATAGAATTATTTCATTACATTGTAATCATGGGCTCATAAAGTGTCTCCAAAGTTTAAAATGAATTTGTACATATTTTACTATTCTTTTGAATCTTTATCTTCATTTTATATTTAATTTAAGTCTATTACTTTCATACACACAATAGATAAATATACCTCATGTGTATTAAAAATATTAATAAAACACACATATTAATTGTAATAAAGTTATAACATGAGAACAAAATATGTGGATATCATTAGGGGCCATGGAGTCATGGGATCACAGACTTATTTTATTCTTATAAATACTAAATTATGGTATTAGATGCTTGGAAATGTTAGTTTTGACCTACCTTCACCTTACATGAATTTTTCATACACATATGGCTCTTATTAACCCTTCATCACATCTACATTCTTCCCATGGGTCTAACCTTCCTATTTTACTATCAATCACCTATAATAATTCCCTACTCCATGTTTGACCTATTCAAAATAATATTTTGACTATCTCTAAATCATGAGATTAATATTAATATATTTTGTAAAAATACATTAGACTTAGAATGTTGTAAAGTTTTGTACTCATCCTTGACAAATTCATTTTATTCTAGGAAACCATCATATTTCAAATTAAAATCCTTCCTATGGGTCAACCCATAGGTTTTGCATGTCAGTGGTGTGAGAAATTACCCAAAGAGTCCCATATAAATACAAAATATCTCTAGGCCTATTCCTATCTATAATTTATCAAATAAACATACTATACACATCTGCATATTCAAAGGGAATGATCTATTATTTCCAATTTAGTCATTAGTCATAAGGAGTAGGTCTTAGCCAATTTTGAATCACCTTAAATCCAATCCAAATTTTTATTTTACAAGTGTTGAAATCTATATCACATGATGCACTAATTGAAAGATAACTATTTCATGCATACACCTGAAAGGTATAAATACATGTGCTTTGAATTCCCTATTTAGATTATTAGATATATAATAAAAAAATAGCCATTCATTAGGAATGGTTGGGGTCAAATCAATCTACCTTTCCCTTATTTTTAGGAAAAATCCTAGTGTTTAAAGTGGACCGAGGGTTTCAAAGATAAGGAGAAAATTTTAAATTATTATGCACATATTTATCCCTCATGATTACACATACATGGTTTATACGTAAGTGTAATAGCCTGTACTAAAATAGTGAGGAAAAATTGACCCACATGAATCTATGAAGTTTCATATGCTAACATCAATCAATACCATAAAAAAACTAACAAATTTGTCTAGATGGATTGGAAGATTTACTCCATGATCTAAGTGACTTTTGATCTAGTTTTTCCATAATTTTTATTTCTTGTGTTCAGTATTAGATGTACATAGGACATAAAAATAGTATATTATCTCTTTAAGTCATTTCTAATGATATCAAGTAAAATTACAAAAATTAGATTCTAACTTTTATATTCATATTCATGTTTATTTCTATACTTCACATAATCTCAATTGATTAAAAATTTATACTTATAAGATCAAATAAATAAAAAATAAGTCAAAACATATTAGTGAACTCATTTATATAGTGAGGATGTCAAAACCTAGGTCTCCCCTTTGGAATTTATCCTTTGATATAAGGTTTTAGATTTTTGTCTTAGGGTTTTAGTTCTAATTTTTTATTTCCCCATATAAAAGGAAATGCATATTTTTCACCTTGACCCTATTCTTTTTCAAATTTTCATGATTTCATTATATGTTAACTAAGAAGTCTAGTTCCCTTGTCCCTCTAAAGTTAAGTGATAAATTGAGTGGTGCACATATTAAGAATAATCATATTCCTTTAGGTCCATATAAAATGGCTAAAATGAATAAAATGAATGTTCATTAATCTTCTTCTTCTTTTGATGAAATAATTATTAATTAATATGTATAAACAAAATATTATCTTGAAATGATTTATTTAAAACATTTTATTTAAGATAAACATGCATAAAAATATAGAATTCATCTTGATGACCTTAATGGGGTAGATACTTCACAAGTTAAAGAATTATCTAAAGTTTGAAATAAAATTCATAAAAATCTTAATGAATTAGATAATGTTCTAAAATTAATGCTAGATCAAAATCTACACCCAAATCTAAGGTTGTCATGTTTGAGGAATAAAAACATGAGCCATTCGTTGTTACTAATAAAATTTTTGGAGGTACTAATTACACCATAGTTGTTCAAGTACTGATATTACTATTATTCATATGGCCCTTTGGCTACAAATGTGATGCCCAACCAAGGTGTTGTAGAGAGATAAGGTTTATTTCAAATTAATATACCTATGCATACATATTCAATTTATGTACATCTAATAATGGATAGTCATATGACATGATCATCCACACTTGTTACAAAATCTCTCAAGTAAACTATTATATATGTGTAGCATAGGGCCTTCTAGATAGAGCAAGGTCCTTATATATAGATTCATTCAAAATATTCTCATGTATTAATTCATAATCCATTAGCCCCATATATTTTAGATTAACCCTTAATTATAGGTTTTTAGCTCCTAATATTTCATTTTATGATGGTAAAGGTGACTCAGAGAAACACCTAAGATCAATTCATGCAACATGTTAGGAATATGCATGAAATGATGGATTTATAAAAAGGTTATTTCCACCCAGTCTTAAGGACTATACTTTGTAATGGTTATATGATCTCAAATTACAATAATTTAAGGTATTCAATCCTTTTGATAATAAATTTATAACACATTTTTAAATCAATATAAGTGATAAACTATCTTATGCTCAAATTAAAAAACTTAAGAAAGGATCCAATGAATCAATTAGTGACTATGTGCTTCAATATAAGACCATGATTTATAAGATGACTAATCTTATGGTTAAAACCTATTTATAAGATATATTCAAAAAAAGTTTTCTTGTTCCTCTCCATGAATTCATTAAATTTAAATCATATGATGAATATTTACATACAATTTAAGGTCAAGAATTTAAGCTCATATATTTGAATAAGCTCATGTGCCTAATATTATAACTACATGAACTATAAAATTTCAAATCAAACCACATTAAAAGGTTAAATGAAATGAAATGAAATACAATAAATAATTCAGTATCATAAATTAATAATTAGCTTGTCCCATCCACTCTAAAAAGGAGGTGTTGATGTGGGGCTTGCGCACATCCCCAAATTTAATGAGGTAACATCTAATATTTTAGGATATCAATGGAGATGAACTCCACTCCAAGGCATGAGTTACATGTATGGGTTAACCAACCTTGTGTTGGAATAATAGGTTGAGCATGTAGATTGTTAACTAGGTTTACTTGTAGTCAAATGAATCTTACTAAATAAATCAAGCCTAAGTGAGTTGGATGGATGGAATTTATTCTAGAGTGGGTAGGTATTAATAAAAAAATTCAAAAGTAGGGAAGGGTAGAACATAAAATAAGGTTAAATGATCTCAAAGGGTCTCTTCCTAGGCTGGTTCATTTGTGGATAAGTGCTTTCATAATTAATGATTATTATTTATAGCTGTTGAACACTCATAGGCAAATATAGTTAGGCATCTTGGGCAAATGGTATAGGAAACTCAATGGTATCAAATGAAGGTTTCTCATTTTAGATTTTTTATTGCACACCCTTAGTTAGGAAATTATCAATCAAACTAGAAAGGTGCCTAGGGTAGATATGACACACACCCAGAAGACTATACTAGAAGAAAAACACTCCTGCACACTTCAAAATATTAACACAGTTTAACCAATTACTTAAAATCAATGATATCTACTAACTTTCAATAGTTTTTTCACATATAAAATTAACATACATCAATTATAAAAATAATAATTATCCATAGGTTTTACATACTTCAAATTACTAAATTAATATAATTAGGAAAATAAAACCTTAATAACATAGATATGGAAAGAAATAACACTACATAGTTGTATGATAATCAAATTGATTTATTCCTATATTGATAAAAATTATGACCTTTTAGAATGTATGATTATATGAATATATAGACTTGGGGAGGGGTTTCCTCAACCTCTAAGTCTATACAAACTCATAGTTACATTATGTAATTAGAACCTTAGTTCTATTTTTAGTATCAAAATTGCATGTGTACATGCTCATAGTTAACTACAACTATGTCAAAAATAAGCTAGCCTATAAAGTGTAATGTAATGTTTGCATACTTACAAACAATTTTAGCAGATTTTATATTTGTTTACTAAGTATAAGTAAATTATGATTATAAGGATTAGTCCTATCTGCATGACTACATACAAGATTAGCCTTCAACTAATGTTTTTTAGGTGATTGCATGGTATTGATTATTGTTGGAGGTGTTGAAGTTGTATTTTGTGTTGAATTGGAAGCTGGGGCATTGGCTTTATTCTTAGATTAAAACACTTGAAAGTAATTTTCACCAATATCATGCTGGTACCTAATAGTATCCATGTTTAATAATGGAGGTGTGTGTACCCTATTGACTTCCATAAACCTTGCATGTCTAGATTTAGTATTTCTGAAGTTAATCTTGAATATTTATACCTCAGTGACCTTTTTCATTCCAAAATTTAACTCAACTTCTATTTCTTCCAATGCCATTCCTTTTAAGTTCTACTTAAATCTGGGTGAGGCCTATTAAAGAAGTTAATCAAAATTGGTTTTTTTATAAGCCTACCCTAGAGTCGCTTACCCACAAGAGCTTTAATTTCTCAAAAATCTAAAAAATGAGGCTCTCATGTTCTTTGTATTTGGTAATTATTACCTCACATGTTGAAACCCATTATCTATATTCTTGTGTCTTGATGACTAGCAAGTTGAGGACATTTGTAGCCTCGAATGGTATTATCAAATTGAGGTGGTTATATGCCTAATTAGTTGTATAAATAATAAGGATCTTAAATTTATTCTCATCTTGATTGAAATAATAAAATAACTTGGTAGTTTTAACTATTTGAGGTGCTAATTCAATCCTCATTACAACAATAGCCTATAGGATATTATACAATCTTGATGATGCATTTTGCACATCTATTTCTATTTATATGGGAACATGTACAATTTATTGATATTCCTTTATTTGTTCTAATTATTTCTCAAGTCCTTTTTGGGCATTTTGGTTCCCTCATGAATCTTAACCAGGGCATCCTTATGGGTTTCAAAATAAGATTTGAAATTCTCAATGTAGGGGGACCACCTAATTTTCTATTATTTTTTTTAGACAAGGTAAATACCTCTCATCTTTAATCCAAAATGACCCCCCTTTAGCCTCATTTTCCAATTTCCTCTTCTTTACCCTTTATACACTCCCTATAGATTTTTTAAATATAGATCACATTATGGGGAAATATTTAATTGTAAGATTTAGCCTTTGATAATCTTTTGATTACATATCAATTACCCACTATGGGAGGACTATTGAGTTATGTCTATGGGTTGAGTGTCTTGAAATATAGTCTCACCCAACAACTCTCTCAAGGATTACTTCAAGACCTCTTCAAATAGTGGATCAAGAAGGGAAGGCTAGATTATTTTAGAATGATCTACTCTACCATATTAAGGTAGTGGGTGGACTATATGCACTAGTTTCTTCTTTCCATCCTTCTTCATTGTTATCATAGTGGTATATTTAAATGAACTGGAGGGAGGCACTGGTAAACCTAACTAAGTAGATGAAACATGAAGTTGAAGGATAACCACTTCTACCTTGTCTTTCTTGGTTGCCTTCCTTTTAGTTTTTGGGGGTGCTTTGATAGTGGTGGAAGTAACCATAGTGGAAACATGAGGAATGAATACAAAATATACAATTGGAGGAGTTGGAATTGTTGGGGTAGTATAAATAGTAGGGGTAGAGGAAGCATCCTCTATCTTTGGAACAATCAGAGATGATTGGACACTAGGCTAAGAGGAAATAACCTATACCTTGAGTATCAAAAGGGGAGGGGCACCACTGGAACTAATTGAAACAAAATCAAAGGAACTAAAAATAAAAGTGAAACTATAAGACACAATGGGAGTAGTAGAAACTGAAGGGGTTGCTTATTCACCTAGTTATTCTCCATATAATGGTGTTTTCCCCTTGGTATATTGAAGGATTAGAACCTTAGATCTTTTAAGCTCATCCTCCTCATGTATGGATTCAAACCCATATACTTATCCTGAAGGCCCTTCTATTGATAGTTCCTCTTTAGTTGGATTTTGTGGATGGGGTTGAGCCCTTGGATTCCTCTTGTAATAAATATTTACTTTGTTAACTATGTAATATGCTTCTTATGTGGGTGTGGCTGAGGTAACCATAGCTCTAGGTTCTGATACCAAATGGGGAGCTTTCATAGCAAAAACACAAAAGTGTTATTTTATTCACAATATCTAGGGTCAGATCAAAACCCTTACTAGATTTTATGAACAAGACAATCCTTAGATTGGTGATAGAATGGTTACCATGTCAGATATTAATCAAAAAATTGATTACAAAGTAGAAACTTCAATATTCTCAAATGCTTAACAATAGAATTCTAAGGCCAATTTATAGCATTAGAGTGAAGTTTTTGGAAGGATAACAAAGCAAGATGCACAAAAAAATAGTAAACTACACAAACAAAAATAAGAAACCAAATGGATAAAAAGATAGGGCATGGGTCTTAATAATAGAAAAATAGATGCTAAATCTATCAATGTTTATGTGCTTTAAAAGCTTTATTTCAACTCACACTGAAAGCATATATACAAAAATATATAAAGTAGATTCCTCATATCTCATGTAGGGAAATGTTGGGAATCATTAATGATGTCCTCTCGATCAGAATCAGAGTCATTAGATGGAGGATTCTTGACAAAGTGTAGTGGAAAATAACTATGATGATACATTATGACACCATTCAAATTACATCATAATCATTAAATCCAAAAATATCAACAGGCTAGATATTGATTTGTTGATCATGTATTTTGATAGTGGCTTTCTAATTAATATGTTGATTGTAGCTATACCAATCAACCCATGGTAACCTGTAATCATCAAGATCTTCAAGATAATAAAACATATATTTCAAAATAAACATATCAAATTTATTATGGATTTTATTAAAGAACTAGTGTATGTCATTATCCAAAACAACTCCAAATTCATCTATATGTTATTCAAAGTGTACATGTGGAATATAAAATTTATTGACAACTCCTATTTTTTTAAATTTTAGGAGATGTCACATGTCATCCTCTTACCAGTGCATTTTATTGATTTGAATATATATATATATATATATATATATATATATATATATATATATAATTTGGGCCATGAATTTTAACAAAAAGAGGAACCTCTTCAAGATGAAGTTTTTCTTGAATATATCAGTTCTAATGATTATACATTTGACATGCACTTCATAGATGACATTTTGAATTTTTGAGAACCATCAATTTACATACCAAGAAAGAACTAGCAGATTAATAATATGTTGTGGTAAGTGCCTCCATATAGTGGGTTATAACCTTGGTGTAGGCTATGGAATATGAGGAAGATTAATGATATTAAAATTGACCTAATTTATATATCTAAAGGCTTGTTCTCTAGGCTGGATTTGATGATGAGCATTGCTTATCAATATTTCTCCTCTGACTGAAGTATAACTAGAACCTTATGATGATTCACCTTGCATCATATTGATAGTTGCCATTTCTTTGGTTAATGCATCTAGTAAATGGTTCTATTTTCTTGGAATATATTGAACTTTAAAAGTATACTATGATAATAATTATTGCCACCATGCATATCATCTTTGACACAATTGAGCTTTAACAGGATTTGACATGAACCATTTGAATTTTTTATTGTCAGTACAAATAAAAAAAGATTAAGGCAACAAAAGGCTTCACCATTTTTCATATGATTTAATAATATCAAGAATTTATTTTATGGCTAGCCAATAGTTTAAGTCATGGTTTTGAAATTGTCCAAAATTATACATAAAAAGAACTTCCTTACAATTAATTTCCACAAGTAGAATTATAGCCCATGTTTCTTTTGACGCATCAGTTTGTAAAATAAATGGTCCTATGAGACATGGTTCTAATGAAGGTAAATTCAAACATTCATCTTTTAATAATTGGATAGCTTGGGTTGCATTCTCAAACTATTGAAAAGGCTTAGATTTCATGGAAATTCTTATGGGTTTGGTTTTAGTAGACAGTTTCTCAACAAATTTTATGAACATAATTAAGACATCTAAAAAACCTTTGACATTGTTCTACATCAAAAAATTGACCAGGAAATCCTTGAATTTTTTCATAAACATGCTTTTGCATCTGTATCTTACCATGTTTTAACAATATCCCTAGAAATTAAATTTCTATTTGGAAAAAGTTTTTTTTTCTTGGGATCACTAGAAAGACCAATTCTATGTCATTCAACCAGTTCTAAAAATTACTAAATATCTTCACAATGTTTTTCATAGGTAGTAGAAAAGACTAGAAAATCATCAATATAATTTGCAATAAACTAGTAATAAGGACTAAAAATTTATCCATTCACTACTAGAATTGTGTTGGGGAATTTTTTAGACTAAATGGCATGACACGCCATTAGTAGAATCTAGATGGTGTAATAAAATAAATTTTTATTATATCCTAAGCTTTAATTTTGATCTGATGATAACCAGACTTGCAATCAAACTTAGAAAAAACTTTTCCCAATGCAATATGCTGAATCAGTTATTCTTTATTAGGGAGTGGCCATTTTATATCAATAGTAATGATATTTAGAGGAATATAATTGATAACCATTCTAGCTTTACCACTTTTAATTTTAGAATGATTTCTCACAATGAAGCATGCTAAAGAATATTGGGATGATGATGGCTGAATGAGACATTTTTGTAGTAGCTATTGAACTTGAATATGAACTTATTAATCATCTTGTTTCTTAAGTATGATATTTTTACATTGAATAGGTTGATCATGAATCAAAGGGATCTTTGGTTCAGGAGACTCTATTTCCCATTTTTCTAGGGGATGGTCAACAAAACAAGCATCAAATCTTTTATGAAGAGAGACAACATGTTTTTCTAACTAAGCTAGAATTTTAAATTGTAAGGATTTAAGAACTTGGTGAGTTGTTTTTGACTTAACAAGATTATTTCCATGAGAAATAATTTCTCTCATGGAGGGCTTAGACCATTGAGATTTTAACTTTTCATAGTAAATATCTTGTTGGAGCTAAGGAATGGAAAATTTATAACCATATATATTTAAGACTAGAAAATTAGAAGAGATGGTGTAGGGTTTAACATAATCCATAAAGGTTCCTCAAAGACCTATATCATAATTTCTATCATCAATTTGAACAAAATATGTATGCATAAGTTATTATCCAATTTTTACTAGCACATTAGTAACAAAGAACTGCAACATTCACATACCATTCATGGTATAGGTAGTAAGAGGAGTTGGATAACAAACCCATTCAAAAAAAAATCATGGATGAGAAAAATTCAAACTAACTCCATTATCAAAAAAAGCATTAAACTTCTTGAATTTTTATTGTTTATCCACAAAAATATGCACATGAATATAAATAGAAATTTAACTTTCATTATATAATGAATCTGATGTAGATCATATTTTGAGGCCATGGAAGAGACCTGACTTATCTGAGATTTAAAAATATTTGGCACATGAAATTTTTTCTTATAGGGAGTGAGTGCCTTTGGATATTTAATGGGATTATATGTATAAATCTTGACAAGTTTCCACTCAAGTTCTAATAAACTAGATTTAGATTCATC
The DNA here is from genome assembly GCA_037957365.1 of Torreya grandis. NCBI lineage: Eukaryota > Viridiplantae > Streptophyta > Pinopsida > Cupressales > Taxaceae > Torreya > Torreya grandis. Next base: position 5,083,537 of record JARHVA010000311.1, read on the forward strand.
TAATGAATCACTTGTTCAATCTAGAAGGTAATTTTCAAAAATAGACTGATCAGAATTATTTGGATAGTTATTTAAAAAAATATTAGAAAGAAATTTTGATTCACTATCAGTATGTCCATGTATAATCTAAAAAAAGGCTTGAAAATCCCATGAATTTATATTTTCTTCTAGTTCAAAAGCAAATTCATCATCAAATTCTTCTAGAGAAAATAGTTCAATCCAATTTTCAATGCAAGCACACAAATATTGATCTGACTCAATTAGCTCCCAATTATCAAAAATATCTTCATCAATAAAGAGAGAACAGACTTGATGTGGAGCTTTACTAGGGCATGAATGAGCATAATGGCCCTTTTTCTTACAAGCATAGTAATAAACATCTTTAAGGTCTTGTTTAAACTTATAATTAATTTTTTTCCTAAAAAACTTGAATGGTTTAAACCTTTTAGGATTTTTTTGCCTAAACTGATAATATTTCCCTTTATGCTTGTATTTGGGTTTAAAATACCCATATTATTTGTCTTCATCTATTTTTTCACAAACTTGTGATGAAATTTTTCACAAGGCATTCTATACTTTAGCTCTAAGGCAAATTTTCCTTATTTCTACCCTCGTTGCTTCTATCAGATCTACCAGATACACGTTTTCAATTTATTTTTAAAGAACTGCAAGTCTATCAAGAAAAATTTATCCTATTCCCTTAGGTAAAGTAGATAAAAATTGAATTTTGACAAAATCATTTCTTTTTAGATTTATTGAATAAAATTTCTTTTGGTATTCGATAGAAAAAATTTCAAACTATGAAAGATCACATAGTTTAATTTTGACTAAAATAAGTTGATCTTTTTTATTTTGCTCATAATCTAGAGCAAATTTTGTTAATAAAGCATTAAGTAATCCTTGAAGTCTTGATTGAAAGATTTCACCTTTTGACTCTTTAGATGAATGATTCCACCAATGAAAAATCATTCCATCCATATTTATAGTTGCTATATCAACATAAACCATATTATTCCATTTATTTGTCTATTGGAGAGTCAAATAGTGAGTGACCCATATTACAATGGCTGATCTAGGATTAGGATTATCATCAATATTTAAAACAAGCATATCAGAAGAGCCATAATTTTTAACATTTTTTGTAAAAGAGGTGGAAGATAATCTAGCTTCATCAGAAATACATTTATTCATTTGAATCATACTAAGAGATGTCCCTTATTTTTTCTCAACTACTTCTACAAATTTATTTTCTTCAATAATTTTCTCATGTTCTTCTTTAGAAACTATTTTAGGGAGCTACACATAAACATCTTTGTGACTCTTTTCTTTGATAAAGGAAGTAATTTTTGAAACAAAAGGAGTAAACGTCATGGATTGAAAATCATCAAAAAGTACCAATGGTACTATTTTAGGAGGGAGATAAGAGGACATGTCTCAACTTCAACAGTCTATTGTAAAGCAACTTTCCTCTTTTTCTTGTTTTTGTCCTTTTTTTCTCCTAAAACTTAGTAAGCTCTTTGAGATTATCATGAATTGCATTCAGATAATTAATAATTATATCTAATTTATTGGATTGGGCATCTAAATTGGCTTCAACATACTGAGTCCAAAAATTTAGATAATTCAACTGATGTATTTCATTTTGTTGATTGTCAGTAGGATTTGCTAAATGGAAGTAGAAAAGACAAATCAACACAAATGGTTAGATGTTTAGTTTCCTGATAAGAAGTGATAAAATCCATTTTAGTTGGCCATTTTCATCTTTTATAATAGGTTCTTCTAATGTGTTTCCATTCATATGAAGTAGAACCTCTTGGCCTAACAATATATTGAAAACTATTTAACATGGAAGCCAAAGGATTTACCTCTTATACCTTAACAGAGGTCTTAGGATCAGAGGTATTAATAATAATGCTTGACACATTTTCAAGCAATTTAACAATACTTGACTCTTGATTAGGTGATTTAGGATTCATGGATTCTTTTTGGGAAATAGAAGACAAATTTGGAATAGTTTTCATAGATACAAACCCAACACACTTGTCTATTTTCTTTGGTTTAGATGACCAATGGTTTTTAGGTATAGACAACTCTTTGAATGGAATATCATCAAGATATTATTGTATAGTAGGGAAACCTAACATAAAACCTTTAGACTCTATTTCATGACCACAAGCTATTAAATGTTTTGACCCTTTATGATAAGACACACCTTGAGGGAGATTAGACAACACATAGATGGAATTTTTTAATCAAAATATATAATGACTACCAATAGTATAGTAGATAGAACTAGGTAACAAATCAACACCCTAAAACTCAATACACAACATAAAGGCATTTTTTATATTCTAATCATCAAAAGATAGAGTGAAATTTGGACAAACAAAACAAATAACATCATTATATAGATAACCTTTGAACTAAGTGATTTTGCCTTGTTCCCAAGTAGTATGATGAACATCAAACAAAGTATAAAAGAACTATGCTCCTATATCATATTTTAAATGAGGATGTATTACAATATCCACTTTAGAAAAATGAATGTGAAAGTATCCTTGATCTTTCCATTTTTAAACTTGATCCTTTTTTTATAAATTAAATAAAAATAGGACACATTCCCATACCAAAAACCATAAGATTGACTTTAGATTGTTTGACAGTAGTACAAATCTTAGTATAAAATTTAGTTTCATAATATAAATATTTTATATTAACTTTTGGATATTCAAAATTTCCATCCTTATTAACCAAAGATGTTTTTCCCTTAATAATATCATGTAGAGTGTGAACATTGCCTAATATATCTCGATGAAAAGATCTAGAATTAGACATTAGTAGTTGTTTCTTCATAATGTCACTTTCAAGCAATAGATTTGGCTTTATGCTACGTGATACTCAACAACTATAACAAATGCTTGGCACAACATAATTTTTATGCTTATAACATGATGACCATAAAATAGACTATGAACTTCAGGCTTTGATACCAAATGGGATTGAACTATTTTCTATAGAATAATTGGTTGGGTAGGTCCTTCTAAATCCTAAAGAATCAAGACATATTAAATCATCATGTGCTCCCCTAAGTGAAGTATTAGGCACTTCAAGGTATTTATTTATAGATTTTAATACTACAAAGATGTTTAGGAAGGTTTCCCTTATTCTTGATGGTTAAGAGGTCCTGTTGACCAAAAAATATGAGGTATCCCATCCTTTAGCGGGTGGGATTCTAGTGTGTACATCTAAAATTGAGATATATGGCTTCCCTTGAATGATTTTTAGGAGGTCCTCAACAAAACCAAATGTTTGTGACCATTATTTAACATGGGAATCATTCTTGGAATAAATAAATAATAAGTCTTGATCATATGGTTTATGTTAGTATGTAATACCAAGGCCTTTAATGTGATTTTGTACTTGGCCATGAGGATCCTCATCCTTGTATGGTAGCATGGCCAGTGAATAGTTCTCCCTATACCTGTTAGCCTCATAGAAGTATTTTTAATTTACATTGGAAATCCCCCAATCATGGGGTGAGAGACATGAAAGGATATATTATTCTTCTTCTTGTACATATCTTCATCTATCACCCACCATAGTTGGTAGGCAATTTCTTGTTCTGCTTGTTTGTCAAGTACATATTTGGGAAGATGTAGGGGTGTTACCTTATGGCCTATGACCATATTCATAATGTAGTTTGGATATAACTATTAATATCCCTTGATCATTAATGTATCCATAATGATTTTGGATATCCTAGGTAATGGGGACTCATGAATGGCCATCCATAATTTGGTGTATACATCTTCTATAATGCATGTATGTTTTAGGTATATGTGTATGAAAGAATACAAATCACATATACAAATTTTGATAAAGTCTAGGGCTAGGCTCTAGAGTGACACATTATGTAGATAAATTTTTCCTAGCATCATTTCAATAAGATATGACATCATATATAAATTGCCTCTCTGCGGCCTCTTATCCCTTCGCAATACCTATTCTCGTAGTCTTACACTAAATACCTCACCCAAAGTGAATGTCAACTATGAGGCCATCAATAAGTCTAGCAAGGGAACCCACTCAAGGTGGGGGAATTTTATGTTGGGGTGACTATATAACATATTTAGGAGGGTCATCTCAATATATATTCCCATCATAAACTTTGTCATAAGCATTGACTGCTTCTCATTTAGATTGATAGTCTCCCCAAGAACCATCCAAATGATTAATGTTTTATCAATTAAATTCTCCTTCTTCCATGAGACTACCTTACACAAATGGTATGTATCATTTATGATGGGGAGATATAAATACATTTGTCATTCATCCCCTGAGATGTATGCTATGATGGTCTTGTGCTCAAAATGGTGTAAAAACATGCCTCTAATCACCTTCCTACTGATGAATAAGTCTTGTAGGAGGTATATGCATGGCATAACCTCTAGCTTTACTGTTATGAAGTGCAGTGCTTAGAATTTTAAGGGAAAGAGGTTTAAAACTAATTATCATTAGGCTAGAGTCAAATTCTCCTCGTGAGTGTGCATGTCAACCTAGTGAATCACCTCCCATAATTTTAAATAATAGTTGTAGTCATTATTAAATATTGTGGGGTCAAAGATGGTGTCTTTCTACTTCATTAAATACTTGATAAATAATATTGATGGTGGAATGATCTTTTATAATTCATTGGATGAGGATTCCATTACTAATTGACTATGTTGACAATGTTCTGGTTTTTAATTTAATAACTCAGTTCTATTGTATGCACTACACAATCAAAATGTTGGTAGCTTGGGATTCTTGGTAAGGAATAAAGTGAGTTTGAAGTGAGATTGGGATCAATGAACATGTCATTTATTTGAAATTAATTGATATAGATCTGGTATTCAATTATAGTTCACATTCCATTAATATCTAGTGTATATAGCTTTTCTTTATTTATTTAATTCAAAATTTTCCACTTCATTTAGTGGGTATGACACGTAGACACTATTGATTCTTAATAGGAGTGCCATATCATTACCTTTTTCCAAGTGTAATTTCATTACTTCTTTCATTTTGGTTTACTAAGCCATGGGGACTCTCAATAATCTAGAGTTTCATTAAAATAATGTTTGCAAGGTGAACGAATCTCCTGAATAATTTTTTTGAACACTTTTGCCAAAGACCAAAATGAGATATAAATTTTTTTTGAACAATTTCTCCAAATACCAATTCCTCCAAACACTTTTGATGAACAAAGGTTCTAAATAAGAGTTTCAAATAATTTCTCCAAAGACCAAAATGAGCTGAAGTGTAAAATTTATAAAAACCTAGTTCCCAAAGAGTAAATGGCAAAGACTTTAATATATTTTGAAAGGAGTTGCAAAGGCCCCACATATAAATAGAAGATTTGATAAATTGACCTGAAAAAAATTGTGAACAAAAAATCTGAAGAGTAACTTCATTCCAAGGTAGGTTTCTAAATAAAAGATTCAAAAACCAAATTCTACAAATCTTAGAACTTCACAAATCATAAATCTACTGAAAAATTATGTATACGTATAACTTCCTAAGAGCATTAGTAGGTTAGTATAAATAAATAAAACATGTTTATATATTTTCTAAATAGTGAATCTAGTGTAACATAAAATAATTTTAACATAAGATTTGGCATTTTTAGAAATATATTGGGTCCTTATTCTAGAAAAATAAGGGGTGTATGTTGTCTATAATAAATGGTGACTTACAGGGGAAATACTCCTAATTATTTGAGAACCTTGAAACTTTGGCCAATAGATTTATATTAAACATGAACCATTCCATAAAATAATGATAGAATGAGGCACATAAAAGAAACTCCTAAAAAACACATACAACATACTTACCTTTCTCATATCCTAGATCTATGTGTGAGGAAGTGATTCCTTTTACCCTTGTGAGTATTTTAGTAGAGATTTGGGATAACTGTAGGTTACATTCTAATTTTTTGAGAAAATGGATTTGAAAACTAGGGAAGCTTTAGCATTGCTCTACTACAAGATACACATCTATATCCCTGACAAAGGTACCAGGGGTTCCTTCTCTTTCCTCCTCTTATATTATTACATGATGCATGATACATTGACCTTATTTCATTAGTTGAGATTTTGATCACCTTTAGATTTTTATTTAGGTTTATTGGATCATTATTTTTATGCTGGCTTGATCCTTATTTTGTTATATTTTTCTTTTACAGAATATTGTTGGAATAGGGAGAGCAAAAACCATAGTGAGCTAGTATATATGAATTTTTTTACCAGATTATCCCTATCAGCTACACCCATATAAATGGTTATTTTATCAAATAAGTATTAATATTATAGTTGCATTTGATCTAGTGAAAGTGAGAAAACTTTCTAAAATTTGTATGTAATAATGAGAGTAGCCTTTATATGATTGATTGAAGGATTCAATGGTAGCCTGGTCATGATCAATTTACATGTAACATGTATGAATTCTAAATAATTGAAATATAAGGGTAAAAAATCCTACAAGTAAACAAATTGGTGTGCTTTTGCTTGGTGTGTTTCCCCACATGTTAATTTTTTAGCTTCTAAACATGGTATAGAAAGTCCACTAGGTTGGATACTTACTTGAGCATACTAGGGGAAGTCAATTAGATTTCCATAGAATAAAGAAAAAAGTATAATCTAGAAAGTAGAAAACTAAATCAAGAAAAACAAAATGTTGAAAATAGAAAATGTTTACTTAGGAAGCAGGGAATTCAACTATGAAATTAGTACATATATTCTATTAAAGTAATAAATATATTATACTCCCACTCTTACCACAACACCTATTATTACTTAGTGACATCCATAGATGGTACAACCATAAATCACTACTTCAAAAGTTTTCCATTGACTAGATATGTCATTTCATTACCTTGGAGGTCCCTTAAATAGAAAGCATTATTACCCAAAATGTCTAAAATTTGATAAGGTCCAATCCATAATGGGGTAAAATTGTCATGTTGTCCTTTATTTTTATGGAATTTATCCCATAGAAACACCAAATCAAATATTCTAAATAATTTGAATTTCAGTCTTATGTCAAACCACCTTTTGACTATGTCTTGATGTTTATTGAAATTATATAAGTCCTTAGTCCTTGAGTCTTTTATTTATATTATATATAGTAATTGAGACTCCACCCTCTCACTTGGTTCCATATATTTTTGCATAAACTAGTGTGTTGGAAATTTAATCATGATTGGGAAAACCAACTATTGTCTATATACCAATAAGTAAGGTGAGGCCTTAAGGACCTACTTTTATCTCATTCAATCAACCCACAATGAATACTTTAGTAGATTATGCTAATCTCTAGGTTTTTTTGCTGTTTAATTTTTAATGGCATCAATCAAGTTCTTGTTTTTTAATTCAACCAATCCATTTCCTTGTGGTTAATGGTTGTATGATGACCTAATGGTGATTCAATTATCATGGGTCCATTTAGTGAATTTAGCTGATTAAAACACTAGCCTATTGTCATTAGTTAAATAAATGGGGATACCAAATATAGTAGTGATATTTTCCTCTAGAAATTTGATTACATGATGTGCTTGTGGATGCTTTGTAGTTACTACTTTAGTCCATCATGTGAAATAGTCTATGATAATGAGTATAAAATTATGGCCAATTGAAGAAGTGGGGTTAGTGACCCTAATGAAGTCCAATCCCCATTGAGAAAATAATCTTCCTTCAATAACATGCTATAAAAGTATTACTACATGTACTTCTCTTTTTTCCAAGATTTGGCATTAATGGCACATTCTAATGTGAACATGTGCATCATTGAATATTATTGGCCAGTAATAACCCATTTTGAGGATTTTATGGGTCATGATGTTTTTGGAGGGATGACCACTTGCTATCTTCTTGTGCAAATTTTATATAATTTCTTAATCTTCTTCTCATGATACACATCTCATGTATATTCCTTCATTTTTTACTTCTATATAGGATCCATTTTTTGATCATATAATGAGTTGTTTTGAGTCTCAAATCTCTCCTATATTTTATTTTGAGTTCTAAGGAGTACATGTGAGTAAATATTGAATAATGTCACTATAACAATATCTTTTAGGTACTTAGTTTTCACAAAACTCTTAAATGGTGATGCATAGGTCAAGATAAATCATGAGATGAATGATGTTTAAACCTCTAAATTTTTTGGTAGGATTGATATCTATGTAAAACTCCTACAATTTTTCCAACCATTTTCTTCTACATTATACTAATTGTTTTTTCCCAAAGTGAGTTTGATAGCAAGATCTAGTACAATGGTGATAGTCTTGTTCCTCAAGATGTAATGTCAAAATTTATTTACTACTTTGACAAGGGAAAATATTTTATTATATATCATGAAATACCTAATTTATGAATCCTTTAAGTTTGTTCTCATGAAAGCAATAGTGTGCTCACTTTCATCTTTATTCTGGGTGAGCATAATGGAAATGGTATGTTCTAAAGTGAATAAATATAATATGAAATATTTAGTAAAGTCTAGGATTATTATTATAGGGGCATGCTATATTAAATATTTAATGTTATGAAAAGTATTTCAGGCCTCTATTGTCTATTCCAATTTAGCATCTTACTTGAGAATTGCATTAAGAGGTCAAACGATTTTTGTAAATCTTGATATAAAATTTCTCAAAAAATTTATCTTTCTAAATAAATATTTGATTCCCTTCTTGATATTTTTGAATACATTTTTTGATATCCCATAAATTATATTTGGGTCAATTTTAATTCTATCTTTGGTGATGATGTGACCCAAGAGATTTCCTTGTGTGACATTGACTATGCTCTTCTTGGGGTTCAACGAGATACCAAATCTTTTGCATATTTCAAAGATTTATTGTGGGTGACCTACATGATCAGTTATAGATTTTGAGAAAATATTGAGGTCAGCCATGTAAATGATTATACATTTACAATCAACCCTTATAACACATGGTCTATGACTTGCTAAAAGGTGGCACTTACATTAATAAGTCTAAATGGTATCCTCTTATATGCATAATCACACCAATTCATGGTGAATGAAATTTTAATTCTACCATATAACTCAACCACTACTTGGTTATATCCTAAAAATACATCCAAGAAGGACATCATCCCTGAACTACTCACTATCTAGATAACCTCATCCAAAGAAGGCAAAGGATAATTAGCTTTCTCAAAAGTTTTATTTAAGTTTCTAAAATCAATCTAGAGTCTAATTTCCCCATTATTATTATTTAATGGAACTAAACTAGCCACCCAAGTAGAATGTATGATAAGGAAAACTATTTTTGCACTCAACAACTTTTCCACTTCCTTCTGAATAAGAGGTTTTAAGATACGATTTACTGACCTCTGTCTTTACCTAAATAGTTTGTGGTCTAACTTTAGTAGAATTATATGGGTGATGACCCTTGGGTTAAAAATATTCAAGTATTCATACCTCCATGTAATCACATATTTGTATTGGGTGAGTAGATTCTTCACCCTTTGATTTTCTTCTAAAGTGCAGCTAAGACTAATGTTAACATAGCATGGGTCATATTCATCTCCTAAATTATCCCTTTTGAATTTAGATTCATTTACTTTTGGTTGATTTTTTTATTATGCTTAAAGATCCAAATAAAATATAATTTCCAAGGAAACAATTCCTAGATGAAAGTGATTTTACTTTAGCTAAATGACTCCTTTCACCAATTCCTCTTGTAGACACCTAAAGCTAGCCACAACTAGCTTTTGACCAAACTTAAAATTGATTCCTACCAACCACTACAAATTAATCCTAAGAATAATTTAACCTCCCAAATTTACTTTTGAATCATTCATCAATGCTCAAAATCATGTTGAGGCATCCCTATTTGGGATACTAACATATATGCAATAATGACCTCTCATAAATTCATCCCTAATCACCTTCTGACATAACAACTAGAAATTTGGACTATAGACCCATTAAATGGGGCACTTGATAAAATATTGAAAGAGCTAAAAGGCCAATCAAAATTAATTAAAAAATTAAATAAGATTAAATGCCTAGTTGAATTATCCATTTATAATTGATGAATATCTTAAAATGTAAATGTTAAAAATCAAAATATCAAAGTCTTTCATCATTGCCATTATGAGTTATCAAGCTCTTCCAAAATATCCTAAAATATATAATTTGAGATCCATGCATAGTAATTGAAAATCATGATTACATAATAACTATTAACTCAATTGGAGTTATTTTTAACTCACCTAGGTTTAGTTTGAACCCATTCTAAGCCTAAAATCAACCTTAACTCACCTTAGGTGAGAGTTAATTCCTTAGGATATAAATACAAGGCCATACCCCTTTATTTATAAGCTTAGATATTGTTTTTGTAATTTTTTACTTATATTCTTTAGAAGAAAGAGAGAAGAAACTTGAGAAGGGTATGGTAGAAGAACCTGATATGTTGTGCATGCATTGATCAGATGATTATGGAGACTCCTCTTTGTTTGGGGAGGAATGACCTTCAAATAAAAGAGCACTAAAATAAAGAGTTGATTAGTTTGGTAGTTGGGTGAATTGCCTAACATAATCTATATCTGAGAAGCATACATTTCTTAGGAGGCTATCAACCCATGCTTTTAAATAGTTAAGTTCCAAAGATGAAAGATAAATACTTGCATATATAATAGAAGATACTAAAATAGAATACAAGAAGTGCTTGATAAGAAGATGAGTTTGAATAATTATAGTAATAAATAGATTAATTCTAATGCCAAATGAATGTGATGTGGTTTATAAAATAGGGTGATGCTCTATAATTAGGAAGAAAGTCAAAAAGTGGGATTTGGTTAGGGTTTAATAGATGGAAATAGATTGTTATTAGAATTGATTGATAGTGACCATTGGTGGTTAGGTGAGACCATCAACAGTTGGGTGACCATTGGTGGTTGGGTAAGCATTAATGGTTATGGATAGACCATCGATAATTAGGGTGACCATCGGTGGTTACTATGGGTTTTAGGTTCTAGGTCAAGAAGCTGGTCAAGAAGTTTGTTGATTAGATTCTAGAAGGTGGGTTGGAAGATAACATAGAGAAGATAATTATTGAATCTAAATAAAAAATAGATACTTAGCTTGCTAGTTTTAAAAATGTTGGGATGAGTAGCTAAAAACTCATTATGGGACCTTGGAACAATTTTAAAAGAGTATCAATACTTTGGTTATTATTTGATGAATGACAGTACCTTTGATATTTGTCATGTTCACTGGTTTACTAGATGCTCTCTTGTATGTACCAAAGAAGAATACCTACAAAAGTTCTAATACAAGAAATTTTTGATTGTTTTTGATGGGCTTTCTCCTCTTCCTCCTCTCTTTATATATATGGAAGGGAGAGGTGAAACAATAGGTTCAAATAATAGGTTAAATAAGATATCTAAATTTAGCCTTAGCATGTATTGATTCACACATGGATCAAACAAGCTAAAACTAAAAAAGCAAGTTTTAGTTGTCTTGGAGTTAAATTTTTAGGTGGTTAAAAGCTAACCATTGGTGGTCAATCTTAACCATCAATAGTTAGGGGTTGACCTTTGGTATTTGATAGGGTAAGGTTAGAAGGGTTAAAGTTAGTCATTATGACTTATGACTGATGGGGTGAAAGGTTATGGGATAGTCCCAAGGTAGTCTAAGAGCTAGTGTGACACCTAGAAACATAATGCATGGTTTTATAAAGTCTAAATTTTCCCTTTTTTGTTATGTAGTTTGTATTATCAAGCTATAAAACAAAAACCAAAAGGTGGTTTTGATGGTTTGACTACCCCGAGTATGGGATAAGGTGTTCCCCCTCAAAATAGGAAGTGATGAGGTAAAATAGAATCAGGTGTGGGTTTGATGAGTGGGTAAGTTGGTGATAGCTTGAGCACTGAAGCGTAAACACAAAAAAAAAAAGAAATTAAGTACAATAGCAAATATCACATATTGACTAGGTTATCATGGTTGAAGTAGTCAAGTAAAAATAAGGTTAGTACTAGAAGGACAAGTGACAAATGGACCATGTGACCAAATTTAGGCATGGTGGTTAGGTTACACTTTTAAATGAAAGTGATATCTAAGGTAGGAAGTGATCTTAGGAAGACACAAATAGATTGGTACACAAAAATTTCACAACTTCAAATTGTTCAACATGGAAAGTTAGTCAATGCAATCAAAATGACCAAGGCAAGGTAATCATGGAATGTGTAAATCTTTGGCCAAAGTGACCACTATTAAGGTGATGTGGTTGGTTGGTGTTTTATGGAGAAAGTAATCTCTAGTGGTATGACACTTAAATTATGTTTGTGTTGAGAATTTGTTTGAAAATGGTGGGTGGGAGTAAAAATCCCCTAAATGGTCAACCATAAATGGTCACCAATTAACCATCAATGGTCATAAATCAGCCCTAAAAGGGAAAATATAAAAGATCTACAAAGGGTTTATTTTGATCACTTTAGCATTTAACCTTTGATGATTAGATTTTGGTGAGTGGTGAGAAAAGTGGAGATGGTTTTGATAGTTGAGTGAATTGAGTGATTGGTAGAGAGATTCATTGAGTTGGCCAAGTTATTTTTGGAGGTTAGATTGATGAGGATATAACAAGGATGAGGGAGAGTGGTGGTAGCTCCCAGGGTGCCTCCATAATGGTGATTGAGGAATGAGGTAGGGGGTATATTTAAGTTTGTTATTTTAGATTGTATTGAACATGCATGTGATAGATAAAATGATTTTGGTTTTTATTTATATTTTTATGAGAGGGTTTTGACCTAGGTCTAGGTTTAGGGTTTTATTTTACTTGTTGGTTTGTGATAATTAGGTATGAAATGGGATAGGTGATTAGGTACTAGATATTAAATGGGTATGTTTAAGTTTTGTTAGCATTTTGTTAGATTGGTAAAGAGTTTGGTCAAACCCTAGGGCTTTACGATCACTGATGGTCACTATACATTAATTATTAGTGGTAGCTATCGATCAATGATGGTCAATAGGTGACCACCCAATAGTCACTATGGTGACCATTGGCAGTCAAACACCTAACTTTAGTGGTAGATTGGTGATGGTTCTAAAAGGAATCATTGTTAGTGGACCTTCGACCATCAGTGGTTGGGAAATTGTTAAAAATAAGGGGTAAAGGTGGGATATAATTTTTAATTGAAAGGTTTAGGTAATGGCTAAGGGTTTAGCTTGAAGGGTAGTGGTGAAAGGTTTAGGGTAGAAAGGTAGTGGTTAAAGGTCAAGGGCTAAGGGTTATGGTTAGTGGTCAAGATAAAGGGTATAGGTCAAGGTAATTTGTTTAGATCAAGAATGTTGAATGATAGGGTAGAGTAATGGTAAGAGGTTTAATGATGTTGTTTAGGTTAGTGGATAAGGGTGTAGGTTATAGGTGTAGTGAAGGTAGCTAGAGGATTACATGATAGGGTGAATAAATGATTGGCTTGGTAGGTGTGATTAGGTAAGTAATAGGTAGATTAGGAAAATAGGTATTAGGTAATAGTGAAGGTTTTTAGGTGAAGGTTATAGGTTAAGGTTGTAGGTTAAAGGTAGTGGTTAAGGGCAAAGGTGGATAAAGCTTAGGTATAAGTTAGATTAGGCAAATTTTATGATTTGATTAGGTTAAAATAGGTGAACAAATCATTGGTATCAAACCTTGTAAGCACAGGAGTAGTTATAGATGTGAAACAAACTACCTCAGATACTTGATAAGGTCTTAAGAGGTATGACTAACGTAGATTGAGACCACATGATGAATGTGGGCCTCAAAGGTATGAGGTATTACCATAATGTACCTAAATATGTAGTGATGTTAGTTGTAACCATCGAGAGATGGATCTTGCCACTAACACATTCTTTCTTCTAACAAGAAAGATGACCATATTACCTTAGGACATCCAAAAAATCATATGACTACCTATATGGGGTGAGTTGATATACCACATTGAGAGTGATGATTAGGATGGGAAGATGGACCACTTATATGGAGAGGATTTTATTCTATGAGGTAGTATTTTTAAGGGTTTCATTACACACTTTTATACTAGAGGGATAGGGATGTGAGATGGCTATTCACTATGATGATGATAATGGTCACATTTTATGCTTTACCAGATTCTAGTAGTGGGAGATTCCCATACTTATTATTGGGGTACTCATGGACATATGGTTAGATCACATAGTTTTTGTGTGGGAACCTATACTATTAGTCCATATCTATTGAGATCTTTATGGATTATGAGCCCATAGGAGATGTGGGATTAGTGTTGGTTTTGTTTTACACTATTGGCCCTATGAGCACAACTAGGTATTGAGACATAGGGGACTACCTTGGTATGGGTTTATTCAGATATATTTTAGGGTTGGATACATGAGGTGTAGAGGTGATTATGCACTCACTAGAATAGTGGAGGAGCACATGACATAAACTAGTATAGAGACAAACTAGAGGCATTATTTGTGGGAGATATGATTTGGACACTATATGTCATGTTTCAAAGATGGGTGCACCATGTGAGACATAGTCTATCATTTCAGAGCTACAAATGGATCTGTGTCAAGTGAGATCATGAGATATACCTCATTATGTTTGACAAGGTAAAGAGATAGTTTAGATTCATCCAAGATATCCTTGGGGAGTTTTTAAGATATGAGAGGGAGGATGCTAAGTTTTCATTACATGTCCCATAGCCAATTCACATATTTATTGATCATAAGGAGTTATCAATGAGGATTGGTATTGATGATATAGGCATAATAGATGCCTATAATATACGGTACAAGGCACATTATGATGCCATAGGTTTTGGAGGTGATGATGGTTACTAGTAGGACATGAATGTTGATATAGATGGGGGTGGTCATCAGGTTTAGATGCAAGGGGATGCCCCTAATAAATAGGCACTAATTATTGAGAGGGACTAGGAATGGGAAGCACTAGCCATAATGTAGGAATATTTAGTAGTAGCATAGGGTTAGGTGGTTTTAGTTACTCAAGAGAGGGACATGGCACAGGGCCAAGTGGCCACATTGATTGGGGAGAGAGATCAAGCTAGGGCTCAGATAGCCATGGTTACTCAGGAGAGAGATTCTCTAAGGTAGGAAGGAAGATGAGGAGTGACACCTATAAAAACACTAGGTATTATCTCTATGGTAAGGTATGTGGTGATAGTGGATGATCTCTGCTATTTTGAGTCGTTGGTTTTCACACATTTGTTATAAGAACCCAGATGGGGTGAATACAGAGTAGGGATCATCAGAGGGGAAAGTAGTGTTATGCCAAGTTAGTGGGAAACATATATAGGTTGGTAAGTAGGTTTAGGGTAGGATCCATGAGGTGGTGTTGCTCTATGGTCTTAGATTATTTATGAGACATTGTATTTTTGATGTATCATATGATTTTGATACTAGCTTGTGAGTCGATGTAGTGAGATGTATAGATATTTTTGAGAGACATGTACATTATTGTATATATGATGATTATTTTGATGTATATAGATATGATTCAATCATTATTGTTCATGGTTATGTATGTGATGTTATGATGATTATATTTATGATATGGATATGATGTTTATGCTCATTTTCATAGTGATGGATGACTATGTTCATGTGGTGGTTATGGTTATGATGTTGATATAATTATGTTCATGGTTTAAATTAATTAGTCTATGCTTCCTTGTCATGTGATGGATAATAAACTTGAATGACTTATTCATTTTGTGATGTATGATTAAATTATGGTAGATATGATAGATGGTTGGTTGATGTGATTGGTCATGAGATGATGTTTTGATGTATGAGATTTTTAATTCATTAAAATGTTCTTATGATTAAAAAACTTAAACAAATAAGGTAAGAAGGTAATTAATAAACACATAATTGGTTTTTAAATGTTTTAATTAATTCAATATGATTATATGAAGGTGGATAAGAAGATTAAGACACATATAGTAAGTCAAATAACAAAACTAAATGAGAGAGAGATAAGATAAACAAGTGTCATACTAAATGTATCAACAATTAGATATGAGAGAATAAGAAGGAACGACACTTCTTCTTTGGAAAATAATAAGACAAATCAAAGTACAATCATTTTATGAACATAAATCCTTTGAATTCTTTACATAAACATCCATTAGTTGGTTAAAAGGTTTTTTGATCACATATTGTCAAGTAGCTCAAAATCCCTTGTTTATAGAGAGTATAAAGGGGAGATGGATGATGACAGAACCTTCTTATGAGATTAGAATCCCTCTATTGCAGGTTCCCAAAGAGATAGTATAAACAAGTCTATATCATGTAAGGTGTAGATTGATCGATGCAAGAAGTCTACTTATGAAAACTGATTGTAGTTTTCAAATTATTTTGCTTTTTATAATTTTGATAATCGGCCCTTTGATATTTTATTATTGTTTAGAGGGATTGTGGAAGTTGATCAATGTACGAAGATTCCAATAAATTTATATGCTTTTAAAAATATTTTACTCAACCATCCTTCAAGGGAGTGGTCTAAGTTTGTATGATTTGTTTAAGGATTTTTAATAGTTGTCATTCAAGGGAGTAGTCTACCTTATATTTGAGAAATTTTGATATGTTGGGAAGATATATTTCAAGGGAGTATTATATGAATGCTGAGAGTGACTCATATGATTTCTTTTGATTACTTTTTTTCTTTTGATCTTTGCTTTTTATTTTTTATTTTTGATGACATAGACTTACTTATATAGACTTAAAGGTTTTCCCTTATGAAGTAAAAACTAAAGCACCAGAAGGTTAATGATGGGTAAAAGAGTTTTAAGTGACAAAAATCATAGGAATACATCATATAAGATATAAAAATTACCATGAAAAACATTCCATGGGCAGATTCATATACCTATGTTCAATATTAGGCTAAGATTGTGATGGATAATCACATGATTTAGTTTTAATTGATTGTCCCTAAAATTAAGAGATGAAGGTGGTTAAAAATAAGGGATGAATTTAAGTTATACAAAAGGTTATTTTAATCCTTTTTAATAAAAAAAGGACACAAATGCAAAGCATTGAGGGGCTCAGGTTGTGGGTTCCCTTCAAGAGAGGATAACTAGTAAGCTCCCAATTCATACTTGTGCATTATGATATAAGGTCCAAGCTAATTGAAAAAAAACTTGCCCCACTTTATTTTCTAAATATTGGTGACATGTTAATTTTGTTTTAAGAGGAGGTTTCCAATGTTGAATTCTCATATTTTAAGGTGTTTGTTATAAGCACACTTGATTAGTTATTGATAGACATGAATATGGTTAAGTGCGGTTAAACAACACTCAATAAGTAACTCAAGATGGGATAAAAAATGTTGATGATAATCATATTCAATAATGAGATCCTGTAGGGATACATGAATAAAGGTAATTTAGACTGATAGAGGTAATATAGCCTTTTCTCCAAACACCAAAGAGAAGGGTTTAGCACCTGTAGGGGTTGAATGCTAGTATGATATTCCCATAAGGCAAAAGGGATGTGTAAATGCCAATCTCAACTAGATACATTAACCATTTTACTTAGCATATTGTTAAGAGTTTTGTTAGAAGATTGATCCCATCTATTAGCTTGAGGGTGATACGGTGATGAGAAAATTAACTTGATACTGAATGCATCACAAAGAGCTTAGACTTTCTTGTTCTTAAAAGATTTACCATTATCAGTGATTATTATGTGAGGAACACCAAAATGGTAGATAATTTTATGGTTAATAAATTCAATGATATTTTTAGCCTTGGTTGAAATGAGAGGGGAAGCTTCCATCTATTTGGTGAAATATTATATTGTAGTGATGATATGATGATGTCACTATGAGGAATGGGGGTTAATTTCACTAATAAGATCTACACCCCATTGTGAGAAGGGCTAGAAATCCTTGGATACTTAGAGACTACAACTAGGTGTGTGATGTAGATTAGTGTGTTGTTGACATTTAACAAACTTTTCCACATAATCACAATAGTCTTGGTTAAGGATAGGCTAATAGTAGCCAAGGTGAAAGATACATTTAGTGACAACTAGACCACTAAAGTGTCATCTACAAATCCCATCATGTGTTTCCTTGATAGCATGAAAGGATTTGTGACTATATAGGCAATAAAATAGGAAACCATCAAAGCTAGATTTATAAATAATTCTTACCATTATGGTATAACATGAGGTTCTCTGAATAAACACTCTTTAATCATTCTTGGAAAGGTCAAAAGGGATGATGGCAAGGTTGAGATAGTCAAATATTTTTTTATACCAAAGGTTGGGTTGGGATTCCTCCACATTGAAGATGTTAGGAGAGTCTATTTTGATATAATAAGGCTCAGTAGGTTGATGGATAATAATAGATATCTTAGAGTTAGAAGGTGCAGATGGGATCTAGGAAGCGAGAGAATCCATTATATCGATAAATTTGTTTGTAGATCATGGGGTGGCCTGCATAAGGTAGTCATAAACTGACACTAATAACACATCCAATAGTTGTTTTTACTAATGAAAAACATAATTTTTTCACTAGTAAGAGTCATTTATTTGATTAGCCATAAATTGGGAGTCACTAAAGATGCTGATTATTTTGAATCGCAAGGCTAATCCAATCTATAGACCTATCACTAGGGCTTTGTACTCATCCATATATTGGTACATTTAAAATATATCTTAAAATACAAAGAAAGAGGCTCTCCATTAAGGGGAATAAGGATGATACTAGCTCTCCCACCACATTGACACTTTGATCTATCAAAGAACATGGTCACTTGATAGGTGAAGTCTACTCAAGAAAGGTTTATGATGGACTCATTAGGAAAATTGAAAGGAGGATGTTACTTGTCAATTAAAGGTGTTTTCACCAATTGGTCAATAATTAATTTACCTTTAATTGAATTTTGATAGAGAAACTCAAGGTCAAATTTAGCTAAAATCATGAGTCACTTAGCCATACATTGATTTTGGTATGGTTTGGAGTGCATGTACTTGAGTGGGTCAGTGTTGGTGATGACAAAGGTCTTGTGATTAAGAAGATAATGGAGTTTTGTGGACATAAAGACCAAGGTGAGGAAAAGTTTCTTGGTATGGGTGTATCAATTCTCATACTCTATAAGTGTTTAGCTTATGTAGTAGAAAACTTTCTCTTTATGTTTATCATCATAATGCACAAGCATTACCCCTAAGGAGTGGTCTTTGGTGGAGATGTACAAGTAGAAAGGTTGATCTTCTTTTGGAGGAATGAGGATATGTGGAGAAAGAAGGTAATCTTTGAGTGAATCAAAGGCCTTTTGAAAGTATTGGTTCCACTTAAAATATACATCTTTATTTAGGAGGTGATGAAAGGGTTGACATCTATCAAATAACTAAGAGATGAAATGATAGATGGATTGAAGCTTCCCCTACAAATTGTAGAGTTTCTTAAGTTTGATCATAGGATGCATATCATTAATTACTTTGACTTTGGTAGGATCAACTTTGATTCTACAAATAGAAATAATGAATTCAAGAAGTTTTCCTGATAAGACCCCAAAGATACACTTCATGGGGTTGAGATAGACATGGTAATTAATGAGACATTTGAAGATAATCTTAAGAACCACTAAATGATATTTTTGAAATTTGGACTATCCAAGGAGGTAATCGACATAGTCCTCTAAGATTTTGTGAATGAGATCATGGAAGATGTAGGTCATATCTTGTTTGTAGGTTGCACCAACATTATTCAAGCCAAAAGGCATGACACTATAGAAAAAAGTCCCCCAAGGGGTGATAAAGGTAGTTTTATGATAATCTTTAGGGGTAATCAAGATTTGATTGTAGCCCAAGAAACTATCTATACGAGATAACATCTCATGGTCAACCATAAGATAAATAAGTTAGTAAATGCTTGGTAAATGGATTTCCTCCTTTGGGCAAGTGAGGTTGAGGTCATGAAAGTCCACATATATGTAAAGTCCCCCTATTGATTTGGTGATAGGGATGATATTCAATACCCATTGGGGATAATCAATGGGTTAGATGAAATTGATAAAAAAGAGATGATAAAGCTCTTCTTTCATAAGGAGGGTTATGTGGGGTACATTCGATGAAGCTTTTTCCAAATAGGCTTAACATCTCAGCTAGTAACAATCTTATGGTTGGTGATAGTGGGGTATATTCCCAACATGTCTCTATAAGACCAAGCAAATTCTATGGTATGATCTTGTATAAAAGAGGAGAAGTCTAGATGCTCTATGGAATCTAGAGATTATCCAATTTTGACAATGCACAAGCTATCTTGAGTACCTAAGTTGACATCCATGGTGGATTTGTTTAACATAGTTGAAGTCTCAATAGGAAGAGATTTGTGGATACAAGAATCTTCTACACCAAGATAGGTGAGAATGGAATCATCATCTTAACACTAAATAATATTAATGGTAGGAGAGTTATCTTCTACCATCTCAAGATGAGTCAGAGGAATGGTTATGGTTTCTCCATCCTTTTGATAAGTTAGGGTTCTAAGGATAATCATGTTGATGGAAAAAAATTAGGTGGGATGACCTTGGGATCCTCACATTGTGATGGAGAAAGCATTGGTGAGGATGGGATGTCTTCCTCAACAATGGTGATGGGAGGTGGTTTGGTTTTTTTTTCAAGAGGTGTGAAATTGAGACCATGATTTTTGTGAGGTTTTTAGGTCTTGATTAAAATCAACTCATGTGTCATGTATTCATAATGACCTAAAGCAAATCCCTTTGAAGCACACCTATAGAGGTATATCTTGGCAAACTTTGGTTTACCAAAATAGGAGAAACTAGAGATGAATAGTCAAGGAGAGAAGGAGGTGGTAGAAGTGTCAAGGGGTTTATCAATCCCCCCATAAACAAAATTAGTCTGATAAGTGGGAGGTTTGAAAGGGATGATGTTTCCCATATTGGAATCATAATCAGATTGGTGGTCAATATTCCCATACTCTTATGGAGTAAGGAAAGCATCAAGGGTAAAAAGGTGATACTTCCCAAGTGAGAGACATTGGAATGTTGATTCTAAGGGGTATATTATAGGTATTTGGGTGGAAGGTATAGATGTATTAGTGGATGCTTCATTGGTAGAAGAAGATGAGGCCTCATAGTTTGTTGATGAAGGCTTGTTGGATGGAGGTAAAATAACATCATTGCATTGGTACATCATGTCACATGATGTGAAAGGGCTTGGGTCAGCTTATATGGTAACAACTTGACCTTTATGTTCAAATTTAATGCATTGATGAAGGGTAGATGACACATAGCCCATGGAATGGATCTAAGGGCATCCTAATAAAACATTGTATTTAAACTCACCTTCTACTACATATAAGAGTTCAAGAAGTGTGCATGGTCCTAAATTAATGTGGAGGACAATAGTTCCTAGAGTGGTGGTCATGGTGTCATTGAAAGAGTGGAGAACCATTGAGGTTTTGGACATAATGTTCTCTAGTAATTTAAGTTGGTCATAAACATGAGAGGAGATGATGTTGATATTAGCTCCTCTATCAATCATAACCCTTTTGATGTGGGTTTGGTTGATGTACATAATAATGAAGAGAGGAGGATCTGGATCCTCAAGATTGAAAGAGGGTATTTTTAAATCCTTGAAAGTGACAAGGTTAAAAAGTTGAAGGACTCTAATAAAGGCTACTAGAGGTTTTAGGTCTTCTAGTTGTACATATATATATATTTACAAGGCTTCTATCATTACTTGGTAGTGATGGGGTGAGGTAGTGATTAGCTCATATGACTCATCTTTGCTAGTTTTTGGTAAATTTGTTTTAGAAATACTCATTAGATTGATTTAGAATGGTTATATTGAGAGGCACCTAAGATAGACACCTTAGGTTTGGTTGAGGGTGAAGGTGGTTGGATCTAGTTTGGTGATTGGGTAGTATAAGAGGGATATGTCTATAGAATGGACAGTTTTGTCTTTCCCTTATCCTTTTGTTGAGCCTATGATCATGTGATCACATGGATGGTATGGATTTGGGGAAGAGTTTGGGTAATGTATTGCTTTGGTTCCTCCTCACTCTTAGGTGAGAGTGGGGGAGTAGGTAGGTTTTAGATGATGGTTTCTAATTCCTAGATCAGTAGTGGGCTCATGAGAGGCTCATATGACAATAAGTCATCATCATGATACAACTGATGGACTACAAGTTTGATAGACATATAATTCTTCATGTCATGCTTAGGTATCCTATGGTATGATCACAATAGGTGGTCATTATACTAGGAAGGTTTTAGACTATGTGGGTCACATGGTTTGATAAGTGGTAGGGTTAAGTAAGATGATTGCAATAGCCTTTACAAAATGGTGGAATAAGACTCCAATAAATGTGGCAAAGGAGTAGGGGTCTCTGTTTTTATAGTTAGGTTGGAAGCCCTTTTAGGAGTAGGCTTGGTGGTAAGAGCTTTGGGTAAAGGATTATTCTAGGTAGTTGGTTTTGGCATAAATCATTTAGAGGTTGATAATTTTGGGGTCAAAGGTTTTGAGGTAGATTCTTGAGAAATGGGTGTTTTGGATATAAAAATTTGGGAGATAGGAGGTTTAGTTATAAATAGCTTCGTAAAAATAGGTGAAGATGAAAGTGGTGTCCACTACCTCAATTGGTGAAGGAAGAGTAATGGTTGCTTCCTTTGTTTTAGAAGGCAACTCCACTACCTCAATAAGTGGAGTAGGATAGGAGGTGATTTGGTGAATGGTTTCCTCAATAATGAGTTCACAAAGAACCATATTGATAGTATGGGCTTCATGATCATGAGAAGATTCTACTTTATTTTCATTGTTAGTTAAAGGAGCATGGTGGGAAATAGTTTTTTAAAGATGTTGAGTGATTGGTTTTGGGGTGCATTATGGCTATCCAACATAAGTACCCCCTTATCAATGAGAGTTTGGATGATGTTATTGAAGGTATTATACCTACTAAAATCATCTCCAATGACTTGGTGAAAGGTGTACAATTTGTTCTCCTTATACCAATTAGGTATAGGATGAGAGGAGTTAAATTGCTATGGAGGTTTAATCAGAGGAAGTTGTATGATATTGGATTTTAGTAACTTCTCCAAGACCAAATCATATAACTCCCCTAGTGGAGTAAATTATTTCTAGTTGTTTTAATTTTGGTTTCTAGTGTTTTGGTTGGAAGAGTTGAAAGATGGTAGGGGAGCAGTTTTGAGAATAAATACATTGGAAATTCCCTTGTTTTTAGTGTTAGTGTTGGTTTAATTATTGGGTTTAGAGAAAGAAGCCTCATTTGATTTGGTATAATTCTTATTTCTCAACTTTAGTTTCCCCTTGTCAATGGCTCTATTCCATAGTTTTTGTGTCATGGTGAAAGCTTCATCAAAGGTCCTAAAGATCTAAAACTGTAAAGTAGAAGAAATGTGTTTGGCACATGCTCAAGAAAAAATTTCAATAAACTAAGGTTAGGTCAGAGAAAAATATAGTTGGCTTATCAAGCTCCTCTAATGGCTATGAAATCAACAATGGACTCATCATCAAATTTCTAAATGGAGTATAGATCAGTGATGGAAACTTTATTAGAGATGTTGATGGAAAAGTGATCTAAGAAAGTTTGAGATAGCCAGGTAAAAGAAAAGAGAGACTATCTGGTAATAGCACTATACCAATCTAGTCTCAGACCTCATAGAGACATGGGGAAGGCATGAAGAAGGAGAGCATCATCATAGGTAATAAAATATAATGAATTCCTAAATGTTCTTAGATGCTTTTGAGGGTCTTCCTTTGAAATTTTGAAATTTTGAGAAGTTCCAATTGTGGAGGATAAGGTTGAATAGGGACAGATGGGTGAATAAGTTCATTATAGATCTAGTCACATGATAATAGATTATGAGTGCTAGAAATGGATGAATCCAAAATAGTCATTTTATCCATTAGCATTTTTGCCAGATCAGTTTGGGGTTGTGCACCTAGAAGGTTATAAGGTTCATTTTTTTGAGGTGGAACATATTGATAGTTAGTGGGAGGTTGAGAGGTTTCCACACATTGGTATGTGGACATGGGTGGTTTTGATGATCCCACATATTGGTATGTAGACATTTGTGGTTGGGTAGATGTTATATATGGGTAAATGCATATAGGTAGTTGGGTAGTAGGTAGTGGTACATACTTTTATGGGTTAGGGATATAGCTCAAGTTTGGTGCAATGGGCACCTATTGAGGGATTAATGTAGGTTGGGTTAGGATGTATGGTTGGGTTTGTAGGTAGAGGATAGGTGGTAACTTTGGTATTGATGGGTAGAAGGGTAGATGGTATGGAAACCACCAAGATTTGGAACATAGTGGTGGTTAGTGTGTTGTAGATAGCAAGAGGAAGGGTAGTTATGCTAGTATAAGGTTATCTAATGGTAAGTGGAGTATAGGTAGTTAAATGTTGGGTTAATCCTATGTTATAAGAGTTGTTAGTCAGGGTAGAGGGAGTTTGGGTGTTAGTAGGTTAAAGGGGTTGGTTTTCCATAGTGGTATTAGAGGGGTTGGTAGTAGAGGAGGATGCTCGGGTGGTTAATGGTTGGGTGGTAATGGTGGTAATAGAAGTGTCACCCATAAGTTAGGATGGCATACCATAAGGTGTATCCATAGGTGGAACCAAAGTGGGTGTATGGTGAGATAGGGTGTTGAGGTAATGTTAGAGGGATACTAGATTGCTATCCAGAAAGGTGGTGAATTTGGTATCCCCTTGGGCAAATACCCAAGGGAAACTATGACTTATATAAGGATGGGGAGAACTCTCTACCTCTGAGATGTACTCCATGGATGAAGAGGTAGAATAATTTGGATGGTTTAGAGGTGGATCCTATTTTTCTTGGTTTCTTAGCTATTGCCTAGTTAAAACCATGAAAATAAGGAGAAAAGAAAGATACAAGTGCCCTCACAACTCAAATAAAGAGAAGATAAGAAAAAATAAAGGAAATGTAACACACACTAAAGTTCATTGAATCCTAAGGTTCTTTTTAGTCTCTCTTGTGGCTTATGCCTTAAAATTTAAGAATTGTGTGACTCAACTTTGGTTTGTAGAATGGGTACTAGATAAGAAGTCTATGGTTGGTTTCAATTGGTTTAGGCTCTCAAAAGGATATGTGCTATAAATTAATTCATGGATTGATATTAGGTCCTACCCCTCACTTCACACATGCCAAAGATAAGGGTTTTGAGTGCTTAGCCAATATATATCAATTGCCAAGGATTATACTCAGCTAAAGAACTGAGTTGGTTCTCCCCTTGGTAGTGAAATCTAATTAGGATAGCTGGGAAAAGGTGACCACTAGGTGATGAAATCCTAGTTGGGTATTATGTTAATGTTTAATGTTTGATTAAGTATAATTGGTTTGGTCTTTTGTGTGTGACAAGAGTGAATCTACGGTTGATTTACTTGCTTTAATTAAGCTATGTGAGCTAAACTTGCAAACAAATGATGTATATGGTTAATTTTAAGCCCAAAATGATAGTTTGATTTCATTATATGAGCACAAAACAAGAACAAGAGAATATAGATGCAAAGCTAATGAACCTAATTCAAGACTTACAAGTCCCATTAGGTATGCCAAAATGTTTCAATAATTTATTACTTATATTATTTAGAAGAAAGAGAGAAGAAACTCAAGAAGGGTATGTAGAATAACTTGATATGTTGTATGCACATTGATTAGATGATTGTGGAGACTCCTCTTTGTCTGAGGAGGAATGACCTATAGATAAGAGAGCACTAAAAAAGGGTTGATTAGCTAGGTAGTTGGGTGGATTGCCTAGCATGAGCTAGATCCAAAAAGCACATGCTTCTTAGGAGGTTGTCAATCTATGATTTTAAATAGTTAAGTTATAAAGATTAAAGATAAATTAATTTAATATATAACATAAGAAACTAAAATGGAATACAATAAGTACTTGATAAGAAAATAAGTTTGACTAATTATAGAAATAAATATATTAATAGTAATGCCAAATGAATTTGATGTGGTTCAAAAAATAGGGTGATGTTTTGTCATTAGGTAGAAAGTCAAAAAGTGGGATTTGGTTAGGGTGTAATAGATGGAAATAACTTGCTATTAGAATTGACTGA
Organism: Torreya grandis; assembly: GCA_037957365.1. Classification (NCBI taxonomy): domain Eukaryota; kingdom Viridiplantae; phylum Streptophyta; class Pinopsida; order Cupressales; family Taxaceae; genus Torreya; species Torreya grandis. The sequence goes on from JARHVA010000311.1 coordinate 5,109,665, forward strand.
TAATGAACATTGGTATTTAGGTGAGACCATTGGTGGTTGTATGAACATCAACGGTTGGGTAACCATTAGTGGTTAGGGACAAACCATCAACAGTCAGGGTGACCATCAATAGTTACTCTAGGTTCTGGGTTTTGGGTCAAAAAGTTGGTTGGGAAGTTTGTTGAGTGGATTCCAAAAGATGGGTTGGAAGATAAAATAGAGAAACTAATTACTAAATATGAATAAAGAATAGATACTTAGCTTCATATCTTGAAGAATGTTGGGTTGAGTAGCTAAAAAAATGTTATGGGACCCTAGAGCAATTTTGGTAGAGTGTCAGTACTTTGGTTACTGTTTGATGAATATTAACACCTTTGATCTATATTATGGTCATTTTTTCACTAGAACAACTCTTATATTTTTTGAAGAATAATACCTATAAAATAAGTTCTGATACAAGAAGCTCTTGATTATTGATAATGGGCTTTCTCAACCTCATCCTCTCTTTATATAGAAGGAAGGGAGAGGTGAAACAATAGGTTCAACAAGTTATTTAAATTTATCCTTAGCATGAATTGATTTACACATGGATCATATAAGTTAATAATTAAACAATCAAGTTGGAATTGTCTTGGAGTTAGCCTTTTAGACAGTTAAAAGTTAACCATCGATGGTTTATCCTGACCATCAATAATTAGGGGTCAACCATCAGTGGTTGATAGGGTAAGGGTATAAGGGTCAAATTTAGTCATTATGAATTATTAATGATGGGGTAAAACTTTATGGGATAGTCCCTAGGGGGTCATAAGGTAGCCTAAGGGTTAGTGCGACACCTGAAACTATAATGCATAGTTTTCTAGTATCTACAAATATTATTGAGTTATTATGCAAGATTTACTCCATAATCCTCATGAAAGTAGTGTTACCATGACAAAATATTAAGCCAAGAAACATCAAATCCAAGGTGCCAAGGAGATAAATATCCAAGAAAACTTCATTGTCAAAGACTTTTTGATGCACAATCCAAATAAGACATTCAACAAGTCGATTTAAAGTTCCAAGGAAACTAAAAGAGTTGTCTCTTTTATGTTTTTATTGTAATTTCATTTAGTTTTGTTACCTAAAATCTACGTATTGTATATGATATATGTGTTAGGGTTTTAGTGTGTTTATTTCATTTTTTTATTAGACTAACACCATACTAACTTCCCCTCTAACATAATCCTTATTCACATCTCTTAGCATAGGTAACTAATCTCATTATCATCAATTATTTAAGACTCAAATTTCCCTACATTAGTCAAGAAATGGAAAATATACTAGTCATCATTAAATAATTGGAAATTTTCCACATTGTCACTAACTCAATGGAGAATCTCTATACCTTGGGTTCCTGTAGTGGTACCAAATTGGTAGTTGAAGCAACCAATGAATCCACAACTTTATTTTGTTATCTAGGAATAACCCCTATATTTAAGGCCTAAAAGGACTTAGTAATATCCTAGGATATATGTTTGTGCCTTTTTAGGTATGATAACTTACAATGGTATTTACTTTTGACTTGATTGACTACCAATTCTAAATCTTCATAGATTAGTAATTGTTTAACTTTATTTTTGAGAGAAAAATTCAATCACAAAATTAGTGCCTAATATTTTTATCTATTATTGGTGAAAATTAGCTATAGTTTATATGATACTAGATATTTCTTGCCTTGTGGGTCCATGAACTCAATGCCAACACCTGATCCTTATTTGGATCTTGTACCATCAAAGTGGAGAGTCTATAACAAGGAAAGTCCTTAGACTTCTAGTTCTTGCACTTTATAATTTATAGTAAATGTATAAATCTCAAGGTTAGGATATTTATAACTTAATTATTCATTATTTTTATTATATTCAATAATAGGGTGCTTCATTCTTGGCTCCTTATCAATTCAAATCTAGTTTGTAATGCCTCTCTATGGTAACTGAATGGGAGAGAAGTGTATTGTTACATACCCATTCAATGTCTTAGACTAGTCTCTAGTAAGAATCATTACTTATCCTTATATAATATCCAAATGATCTGATAGTAAATAATAAAGGTGGAACTTCTAATTTGATTTTGTATAGACATTGGTATGAGTAACCTTTATCTTTTCTTTAGTTGCCTTCCCTATAATAGACCTCCATAAGAGCTCCTTTTGTTTAGTGATTTGAGCCAATTCATGAAGAGTGATATTGGATTAAATATTTTTCATGTCTTCAAAAATTTAATACCTTCCTTTACTTTTATCCTCTTTATTCTAGGGCTATTTGTTCCCTTTTAGGGGAGGTGGATTGTTGTCACCCCTTGGATCTAGTGGAATAGTGACATTGTTTGAAAGAGTAGACATTGTGAAAGTCTGATTATTACTTAGATTGTAATTGTCCTTTTGATACTAATAAAAGGAATTTATTTCATTATATATATCCTCTAGTTCATTTTCATCTTTACCTAGGAAAAAAGGACTCATGCATTTCAAATACCATTCTAGTGTTTGAAAAAATAATTTTTGGGTAGAAATCCAGTTGATTGTACATCAAGTCTTTCCTTGATATATCCACTTAGAATATATCAAACACTAAAAAAAATTACACACAATCAATTTCACCATGGTGTGATGTATTATGAACTCTATACCAATTAGATAGAGTTATTTGTACTATGTTGAATTCTAGAAACTTGTTGGCTACTATCATGTGTTGCTTGTAGATCAATTAAAAAGTTTAATATATATTTAAAACCCAAAATTATAGTTATTATTATATACATTATTGTTACCAATATTCATATACATGTTCAAGAAGTAATTGATTAATTTATGGACCATTATTTGTATAAAATATAGTTCTACTTTGGTAGAATTAGCACCTTATGCAATTGCAATATTAGAGGGCATTAAATGTTGGTTTTACTAATGACTATTCATCTATACCTAATTATTCATGTAACCATATTTATAATTGGGAATTTAATACATTAGAGGAGTCAATGCATATAATTTATTCTAGTTTAAATTAGGAACATTTTGATTAACATGAGGCACCAGATCCAGGGCTTGAAAACTAGCATTGATGTTGGGTGTGCCTAGTATTTAATGATTCAATTATATATTAGTATTGATAACTTATTTATATGATAAATATAGAGTGATGGTATTAATAACTCTTTATAGGAACACTAAATGATTGGGTCCAAGTCATTTTTATACATATCCAACACCGATGCTCCATCTGATCTATGCTCTAGGCTAATACAAGTGTACATCTTCTGAAACCTTGTGTTGAAATCCCAAATTAGCTTATTAAGATCTATATTAATATTGGTGAAATGTTGATAAACTAAGATAGGGATGGTAATTTTTCCAAATTTGGAAATAAAAGTGCTCTAACATACATTCTAGGAAGTAATTGAGTTATCTTTAAGGTTGTGATGCCAATCATAGGCAACATCCTACAAGGTAAACAAGAAAAGCCTACATGTAACATCTTCATTAGTAATTCATTAACATCAAATCTACCTTAAAATACTTAATGTGTTACTCTATAATTCTTCCTACTGAAGTGAACAAAGAAGGTAGATACTTCTCTCGATTCTTAAGAAAATTATACATGTCTCCTGGGATGACAATGGTAGATATAACTAACCAAGGTTTTTGGGCCATAAGATGATTAATAGGATGGATATTTCTTATTATAGGGGTCTTGGATTGAGTTATATAGGGAACAACTGATATATATATCTAGGTCTTTGATGTGCTGATAAGGGGGAAACCAAAAAACTAATTTGGGCCCTAGACTTGGTGACTCTCTTGGGTGTCTCCATTGTAACTCAAATGTAGGGGATAACATATCACTAGGGAAAGCACGTAAGTGGCCCTCCTTATAACACTAACTTGTTCCTATTTATGTGGGTCTTGTGCATATACCTATATTTAAATAGGTACCCTCTGACATTTTAAGATCTCAATGGAGATTAACTCCACTCCAAGGCACAAGTTGTAGGTATGGGTCAAACAACCTTGTGGTGGAATAGTAGCTTGAACATGAAATTTTAGATTTTTTTGCACTTCAAATTACTGAATTAATACAACCAAGAAAATAAAACCTTAATAAAATGAAGATGGAAAGAAATAATAATGAGACAGATACATGACAATCAAACTAATTTATTTTTGTATTGATAAATATTTTTAAATTTTAGAATGTATTATTAAATGAATATATAAAATTGGGGAGGGTTCACATCATCATCCAAGTCCATGCAAACTCACAATTACATTATGCAATTATAACCTTAGTTTTATTTTTAGTATCAAAATTACATGTGTGCATGCTCATAGTTAACTACAACTACATCAAAAATAAGTTGGCATGTATATTGAAATGCAACATGTGTATGTTTAAAAATAGTTCAATTAAACTTTTACATTTATTTAATAAGAATAAATAAACTATGAGTACATGGATTAGTCTTATCTACATGACTACATACAATATTAGCCTTCAACTAAGGATTTCTAGGTGATTACATAGTGTTGCTTGTTTTTAGAGGTGTTGAAGTTGTAGCTTATTTTGAACTGGAAGTTGATGCATCAAATTTATTCTTAGCTTCCAACACTTGAAATTAATTTTCATGAATATCATGTTGGTACCTCATAATATCCATGTTTAATAATGGAGGTCTATGCACCCAGTTGACTTGTTCCATGAGCCTTGCATGTTTAACTTTAGTATTTATAAAGTTAATCTTAAATATTTATACCTTAGTGATCTTTTTAATTCAAAAATTAAACTTGAATTATATTTATTCCAATGTCATTCCTTGTAATTTTTTCTTGAAGTTGGTTAAAGCCTGTTGAAGAAGCTGATCAAAATTGACTTTGCTTATAATCCTGCACATGGATTCCCTTGCCTATGAGAGATATAATTCCTATAGAATATTCAAAATGAGGCTCTCATACTCTAAATATTTGGGTATTATCACCTTAGATATTGTAACCCATTCTCTAGATTCTTATGTCTTGATAACTATCAAGTTGAGGGAATTTGTAGCCTCCAATGGTGCCATCAAATTGAGGTGGGCATATGACTTATTAGTAATATAAAGAATAAGGAGATTCAATTTATTCTCATCTTATTTCAAAGAATTAAATAACTTGGTAGTTTAAACTATTTGAGGTGTTAACTCAACCCTCATTGCAATAATAACCTCTAGGATATTATGTAATCTTGATGTTGTATTTTGTACATCTATTTTTATTTATATGGGCACATGTATTATTTGTTGATATTACCTTATTTGTTGTAATTATTCTTCAATTTATTCTTTTTCCATTTTAGTTCCCTCATGAATCTCAACTAGGGCATCCTTATGGGTTTTAAAATAGGATTTGAAATGCTCAATGTAGTGGGACTACCCTACTTTTAAGTTATTTCTTTTAGACAAGGTAAATGCCTCTTGTATTTCTTCCAAAATGACCCCCTTCTAACCTCATATTTTATTTTTCTCTTATTTACCCTTTGTGCACTCCCTATAGATTTGTCAATTATAGGGCTCACTATGAGAATCTCTATAATTGTAATATTAGTCCTGTGAGAAGCCTCTGATTGCATATCAATTTCCCATTGTGGGAGGACCAATTGGGTTGTGTTTGTGGGTTGAGTGTCTTGAACTTTAGTCTCATCCAAAATATCTCCTAAGGATTGATTCAAGGCCTCTTCAAGTAGTGGATTGGAAGGGAAGGCCAAATTATTTTAGACTGGTCAACTCCACCATATTGAGGTAGTGGGTGGACTATATACACTAGTTTCTTCTTTATAACCTTCTTCATTGTTACCATAATAGTGTCTTGAGAATAACTATGAGGAGGCATTGGTAAACCTAATTGAATAGATGAAACATGAAGTTAAGGGCTAGCCTTTGCTCCCCTAGCTTTCTTGGTTTCTTTCCTTTTAGTCTTTGGGGGTTCTAGGATAGTGGTGGAAGTAACCATAGTGGAAATATGAGGAATGGACACAAAAGATACAATTAGAGGAGTTTGAATTTCTATGTCAATAGAAATAATAGGGGTAAAAGAAGCATATTATACCTTTAGAACAACTAGATATGGTTGGATACTAGGTTGAGAGGAAATAACCTCTACCTTGGGTACCAAAAGGAAAGGGGGACCATTAGGACTAAGTGACATATAATCAACATAAATAATAGTAAAAGGTGAAATAAAAGACATAATGAGATTATTATAAACCAAAGGGGTTACTTTGTCACTTGGTTGTTCTTAATGTAATGGTGCTTTTCCCTTGGTATCTTAGAGGATCAAAACTTTATTCCTTTGAAGATCTTCCTCATTTATGGATTCACCTCCATATACCTCTCCTGATGTCACTTTTCTTGATAGTGCCTCTTTAATTAGACTCTATGGAGGGGGTGAGCCCTTGGCTTCCTCTTATAATAGATAGTTACTTTCTTAGTTATGGAATATGCCTCCTATGTGGATGTGGTTAAGGTGACCACAATAACAACCTCTTGGATTGATGTATTAATTGGTTGGGTAGGTCCCTCTAAATCTGAAGAATCAAAATAGATTAGATCATCATGTGCTCCCCTAAGTGAAGTATTAGGCACTCCAAGCTCTGTCTTTATATATTTTAGTGTTGTAAGGGGTTTTAATTAAGGTTTACCTTAATATTTTAATGGATGAGATCGCTTGTTAACCCAAAAATATGAGGTATCCCATCATCTTATGAGTGGGAGTCTAGTTTATGCATTTATAAGTGATATATATGGCTTCCCTTGATTGATTTTTAGGACGTCCTCAACCAACTTGACTATCTGTGTCCATTATTAGACTTGAGCATCATCCTTAGCATTGAGAAATAATAAGTCTTGATCATATGGTTTAGGCTAATAAGTAATAAAAATGATTTTAATTTGATTTTTTACTTAACCATGAGGATCCCAATCCTTATATGGTATCGTGGCCATTGAGTAGTACTCCCTATACCTACGAGCCTCATAAAAGTGTTTATGATTTATATATCACATTCTTCCAATCATGAGGTGAGATCAATTCAAGTATCTCTTCTTATTATTATGCATTTATTCATTTATCCCCCACCATATTTGGTAGGATGTTTTTTATTCTTCCAATTTATTGAGTACATATTTGGGAAGACACATGAGTGTTACCTTATGGCATGTGACCATAATCATAGTGTAGTCTAGGTATAACTAATAATTTCCCCTGATCAATGATGTGTTTGTAATGATTTTGGATATCCTAAGTAATGGGAACTAATTAATATCCATCAATACATAGGTTTATACATCTTCTTTAATGCATGTGATGTTCTATGTGTATGTGTATATGTGCATGAAGGAATATGAATCAAATATATGATTTTTTGATAAAATATAGAGCTAGGATCTAGAGTGACTCATTATGTATATAATTTATGCCTAGAACAATGTAGAAAATATATTACATCATATATAAATGGCCTCCCTAAGGCCTCTTATCCTTATACAATACTTGGTCTCGTGGCCTTGCACTAATTACCTCACCCAGAGAAAATGTCAACTTTGAGATCATTAGTAAGTACATCAATAAAACCCACTCTAGATGGAGGAATTATAAGCTATATTAACCATATAACCTATTCAGGAGGGCCATCCCAATATGAATTCCCATAATTAATTTGGTCGCATGCATCATTTGCTTCTCATTCAAATTGATGTTCTCCCTAGAAACCATCTAGTTACTTAATGTTTTATCAATTGACTTATCCTTCTTCTATGAGACTACCCTATGTAAATTATAAATAACATAAAATATAGGGAGAGATAAATAACTTTGTCCCTTAATATACACATTATGATGGACTTGTACTCTAAATGGTGTAAGAATGTGCGTCCAACCACCTTCCTAATGAAGAACAGGTCTCGTATGAGGTTTGATGTAGAGCTAATAACTTATTCAATCTCTAACTCATTTTTAGGTAATTTTCAATTTAAATCTCAATCCAACTCTGCTTACCTTGTTTAGATACCTAAAGACAATCTTGTATTGAATTCTATTTTATAGACAATCTACTCATAATATGAATATCTCTTGCACCTTCTTTGTTTAAGGGTCTTTATCTGATCCCAAATATTCTCATTAAGAATTATTTCTATTTGTATTAATATAGACCATAGGTATAGTAAAATATACAAGTTTCACAAATCCTAGTTTATTTTTGAAGCATTGTCATTGATTGTTGAGTTTTGGTATTGATGTTGTCATTGATGTCAAAGGTTCTTGTGAAGATGCATGGCTATGAGGATCTAGGTCTACATGAGGTCATGAGAGAAGTTTGGTCAGAAAGAGATTATTTTAGTGGTGTGAGAATCTTTTTTGAAGAGTGTTCTTATTTTATATCATTGAGGTAAGCATGTTTTATTACTATTTATTGAGTACAAGGTGTCTTGAGAAGCCTAGTCTAGACCCTGTGAGAAGGTGTACATAGTGAAGTTTGGTGTAGTAAGTGAACACAAAATTGTGAGAGGTTTTTTTAAATTATGTGATCATGTAAGAAAAGTGTAGATACTTTCACAAGTATTTCAATTATGTTGACCAATTTTGAGGTCATGGTTTTCAAGAAAAGTCATGAAAATGTGTTTGGAGGTCTCTTAAGTGTGTAGAATGGAGGGTTCTCAACCCAAGAAGGAGTTTATTGTGTTTTTTATTTCATCAAAAATCTACATGGGAACCTAAGATATTAATTGTATATGGGGAAGTGTCTTCACTCAAAATTTTAGGCATTAGTGTTTGGATTAAGGAGCTATGCTTTATGAACAATTGTTAATAGTGAAAGTATGTTTAAACCTCTTAGAACCCTAATGAAAACTTGATGTTGTAAATTTTGATATAGTGAAATTAGGATGGATTGGTATGTCTATATAATTTATTGGAGGTTTTATTAAACTCTCATAAGCACCTCCAAGTGTGATTGAGTTATCAGGTGTGTGAGTAGACCCTATAAGAATGTCTTAATTTCTCAAAGATTTGATGTAGGAGGGTCTATTAAATTCTCAATGCATCACCATAACTTAGGATAAGTTTCATTTTCTACGATTTTGTTTCTTCTTTTCACCCCAACCAGTTTTAGGTTTTAGAAGTAAAGGGCTAATTTCTAAAAATCTAAGGAGCTATCCTCATAAAAAATCCTAGAGGTCTAGTCTAGAATATTTGACCAAGTCAAAGGATGAAAATAGATGGAGGATTAAGGTGGATACATGTAGTTTATTTACATTAAGTTTTATATATAGGTTACATGATTTAATTGTGTAAATTTGGTGTTCCAAGTTGGCTAGTTGCTAGCAAGCCTAATGATGAAAAATAATGTAAAACCCAAGAAATGTGAAAAGGTGGTGTTTGATGTGAATTCATGAAGGAGTGATGCATTAGAATGCATGGTGGTGTTTTTGGGACTTTAATTTCCTATCCATTTTTTGTATAAGATTTGATAGTCAATGGAAGTGGTTGAAAAGTTGAAGCCAAAATGGCTTATATAGTTCTAGTGTGATTGTGAGGAAAGAGGTCAGAAGATTGGTCTATAAGACCAATTTTTAACATTAAACCATATTTATTTGTATTTTAAGATGGTATGTAAATGTAATAGAATCATGTTCACATATTTTAAAGTCATCGTATAGGTGTTTAAGGTCAAAGTTTCATGATTGTGTTTTTGATAGACTTGGTAGTTCTATGTAAGCAAGTTACAAGTGATGAAAAGTTGGATTTGAGTGTAAAATTGAAGAAAAAAATTACATGGAGTTATTATTCATGAATTTTAATTCATGATAATTGATTTAAGAGCATCATAATATTTTAAATAAATCCTTCATTTTTGCTTGAATAGGTCTAGGACGTTTGTTTAAGAGTAGGGTGATTTCCCTCCAAAATTCATGGTTTGTAAATTCAAAATTTTAAAGGGAATTTTCCCTCTAAATATGCATTCAAAGTTGTAAGGGCATGTTAATTCCTATGTTAGGAAGAGTCTTTCTTTACTGTAAAAGTCCAAGTCATTTGTAATTATGTCTAAATCCTTTCCAAGAAGGAATGAAACATAGAGAATGAGTTAAGGAATGAAGATAAGAAAAGGACCAAGTTATAGGGAGTCATATGGTAAATAAGGATAAACTTGGAATGGTATTTTAAATAGGAAAAAATAAAAATGTTGTGTATTAATAACTCTTGACTAAGTTTGGAGAGATTGTTAAAATGTGATAAAGTTTGAAGCATAGGAAGAGGAGCTAAATAAGGAAAATAAGTAAATATAAATATGATAGCTTGCATAGTGGTAAGTAGCGGTGAGTGGTTATAGAGTTATAGGTATATATATGTAAACTTGTATGTTTAGTTGGAAGAATAGATGAATAAAGGATATTTTTATGATGATTGGTATATAGATCTAAGTAATAGTTTTATGTCATTTTTTGAGAATAAAAGAAAGTGTTTTTTTTAATAATTATAATTATTGGCTATAAAAATAGAAGAGTTATACGTGTATTATGTGGTATGGAGGGAAGAAGAACATTATCAAATAAACTCCTAATAGTTTTGATGTATTGGTGATTTGATTCATCGATCTAGTATTGACATGTAAGGTTGTGATTTTTCTTTTTTAATCAAGTTCTTTCTTTTATAAACTCATTAAGGATTATGTTTCATGAGTGGGTGGTGCACATTAATCCTCCAACATATAAATATAATAAAAAATATAAGTACCAATATGGTTTTTGGTGAAGAGAGATCTAAACGCATGTTTAATGTATGAAGGACATTCAATAAGGAAATGTAAGGTATGTTTTCATAGTAAATATCTTTTTTCAATTTCATTTAATGGTGTTAAGAATGTTATATGGATCTCTATGGTGAAAGTCAAGTCAAAATTCCATTTTGAACATGTGAATATTCATTATTGAGTTGGTCGATGGTTTCAAAGAGTTGATTGTTTCTATTTACAAATCATAAATTAAATCACTAATTTGGTTTTGATGTATAATATTATTATCTTGCCTTTGTGATTGGGTTTCTTCCTTTCCAAATTAATTAATATCATATAGAGGTAATTGGTATAATGAGTCGATGGATTACCAATTCCTCATCGAATGATGTTAAGTTTATAGGGTATTGGTAATGGTTTGGTCCTCAAGCCAGTCGATTCAAAGTAACAATTTTCATTATTTTGACCTCCTTAACTATTTTGTAAAGCCATATAAGTGTGAAGTGTAATGAAGATTGAAATAAAGACATGTTTATATTTTGAATCTGACTTGAATCCATGATTATGACTCTGTGACTTGATAGCTTCAAAAAATACAAAATTTCAATTAAGAAATAAGATATGAAACACATATAGGTCATAATTATGGCATGGACTATAGGTTAAAAGGAATTAGTTACAACATATTATTACTTCTTCAAAGATAATGAAAGGCTATAAGGAAAATTCAATTGGAATTTGAGTATGACACTTATGAAAAATTGTAGTAATAGAAAGTGATTTACAAAATATTGATAAGGTTTGGTAGATCAATTTCTATCTTTGTGAAAGTGAGGAGAAAATAAAATATGACCATAGCACATGATCGAATCAGTTGTATAAAAGTTAATGAACAATGGTGAAATGTTTATTTATTTTATCTATCTTTGAAAGATTTATCATTTCCATCATTTTGTTCTCTTGGTATGAGGTATAGGTACTAATTAAGATCAAATTAGACTAATAGTTTGAGTAAGAATGTATTAGTGATGGCATATAAATGTGAGGTTGCCATCAATTTTTGGTATCAGAACACTAGAAGACCTTGCTGAAGAAAGGTCTGAGTAAAATATGATATTTGATTTGAGTTTATGATTTGAAGATTATGTTTTGAAAAGATAATAGGGTAAATTAAGTATTATAGCCATTCAAGGCTGGATAAGAAAGAAAAATAGCTTGCAAAGCTCAAGAGTAAGGTTCATTGAGCATAGTGAATGCTCAAGAAGAAGATCCAAAGCAAGGTAAGCTTGAATTTGAGAAATTATTAATAATTGGTTAAGGTATTTTTATATTGCATACTATTGACTTAGTTATAGGCTAATTTAAGCCATTGACAAGGACCAATAGACTAGGGTGAAAAATACCTAGGTGAGGACTTGAGAAGACCAAAAGACCAAGGTGAAAAAGACTTGGGTGAGGATCTTGGTAAAGGAGCAATGGATCAGATAAATAAAAATAAAGAGTTAAGGAGAGAGAAAGACTTCTAAGGAAAGATGGAGATGATGAAGATACATTTGGAAATATTTCATAGGGTGTTAGAAGAATAAATGCAAATTCAATAAGGGTATGTGCTCAATTGATCAGATTATCAAGCAAAGGAAAATACAATAGATAAAAAATGGATAAAAATGCTATTAAAATAAGATAAAGAGACAATAAATTCTCATATGTTTGTCTCTATAAATTTTTTTGAATTTGAAGGTATGGTAGTGAGTGAAGAGGAGTAGTTGTTAAGCCTATTTGAAGGTTTACACAACAAACAATATTTGACAACTGAAGAACATGAATAGTATGACATGCCTCTAAAACATGTGTTGTGCTAGCTAGAAAAGGAGATATTATTGGAGGAAGGTAATTACCTCATTGAAGGCATGATAAAGGGAAAATTAAAAAAAGAGGGTCAAAGGTCTCAAGTTTTTGAATTTGATATTATTTTTGCTACAATGATTGCATGTATACAAAAAGATATTAGAGAAGTACTTGAGCCAATGAATAGACTCATAGATAATCATGAGAAGGAGAAAGTTAAATGAATGACCTTGGCATTTAAAAAATATCAAGATAAGATCCTCATTCAAGAGGATGACAAAGAATAATATATAATAGTAAGAGAAACATCTAAAGCATTGTTGACAAGTGATGAAGATATTTTTAGACAAAGAAGAAAAAGAGACTAATGCTACACTAATGGCATGTAAAGAGGATTTGTTGAAATTAGTTGAAGAAGATGGAATGAATCATGGGCTGCCAATATAATAAAAGGACAACTTTAGAACCAATAAGGCAATCACCCTCCTTTCATATGTGCAAAGTTTATTATATTAATTCTTGAAAAATGAATTGTGTGAGGAATCAAAAGGAAACCTCAATAGTGTCATCCCATGAATAAAATGGATAGAAAAGAATATTATGGATTACAATAGTGCTAGAAACTTTAATGAATAGTAGAAGACTTATGTGAAAGGTAATGAGGTGATAGGTTTCTTGTGTGAAAATTCAAGAGTATGTTGTGAAGAGAGATATAAATATTCCAAGGAGATGGGGATCCTAATGGAAGACATGGATGATTCCATAGAAGAGATACTACATCTCATGCTAGTAGATGATAATAATGAAACAAAGCAAATAAGTGAGGAAGATAATCAATAAGGGAACAAGAAATTACAAACAGCTAAAAGTGTTGAAAAGGTAAACTATGTTGCAAACTAAGATAGAGGTTGGGGGTTGAGATGAAAACAAAGTAAAGGGTATGCAACATAGATCAACATAAAGGCACTTGGATAGTATGAGCAGCCTATACAATGAGAAATATTGAAATATTCCTTCAAGGTATGACAAAAAGAAGAATGTATATTTTTTTCTTAACAAGTTTGTGCTATGTGTAGGTATGCTAATGAAAGGGATGCCCAATAAAAGACATAAGGGTGGTGATATGGAACATGTGCATTAATATGAAGAGATATTTTAGGCTGAATGTATTTCAATAAGAGAAAGGACAAGCACACATGAGTAGGAGCTCATGAAAAGTTTAAATCATGGTAATTTGATGCAAGAGCATCATAAGCTTATAAATAAATCATTCATTTTGGTTTGAGTAGGTCTAGGAATATTGTTTGAGAGTAGGGTGTTTTCCCTCCAAAATTCATGGTTTGTAAATTCAAAATTGTAAAGGGAATTTTCCCTCCCAAAATGCATTCAAAGTTGTAAGGTCATGTTAAGTCCTAAGTTAGCAAGAGTCTTTCTTTGTTGGAAAAGTCCAAGTCATTTGTAATTATGTCTAAATCCTTTCCAAGAAGGAATGAGACATAGAGAATGAGTTAAAGAATGAAGATAAGAAAATGATAAAGTTATAGGGAGTCATACAGTAAAGAAGGATAAACTTGGAATGGTATTTGAAATAGGACAAAAGCAAATTATTGTGTATTAATATCTCTTGACTAAGTTTAGAAAGGTTAGAATGTGATAGAGTTCAAAGCATAGGAGGAGGATATAAATAAGGAAAATAAATAAATCTAAATATGATAGCTTATAGAGTGGTAAGTAGAGGTGAGTGGTTTTAGATCTCCAGGTCTTTATATGTAAACTTGTATGTTCAGTTGGAAGAATAGATGAATAAAGGAGCTTTTTATGATGATTGGTATATAGATTTTAGTAATAGTTATATGTCATGTTTTGAGAACAAAGTAAAGTGATTTTTTTAATAATTAGAATTATTGGCTATAAAATTAGGAGATTTGTACATGTATTATGTGGTATAGAGGCCATAAGACCATTATTAAATAAACTTTCGATAATTTTTATGTATTGATGATTTGATTCATTGATTTGGTCTTGACATGTAAGGTTATCATTTTAATTTTGTAACCGAGTTACTTATTTTCCAAACTCATCAAGTATTACATTTCATGAGTGGGTGGTGCACATTAAGCCTCCAACATATTATTGTAATCAAAAGTCTGAGTAACAATCTAGTTTTTGGTGAAGAGAGTTCTAAATGCATGTTTGATGTATGGAGGACATTTGATAATGAAATATAAGGTATGTTTTCATAGTATATATATTTGTTCACTTTGGTTTAATGGTCTTAATAATTTTATACAAATCTCTATGGTAAAATTTGAGTCAAAATTTTGTTTTAAACATGTGAATATTCATTGTCGAGTTGGTCAAGGTTTCAAATGTCAATTGCTTATTTATGTTTACAAATCATAAATTGAATCACTAATTTGGTTTTAATGTATAATATTATTATCTTGCATCTATGACTAGGTTTATTCCTTTCCAAATTGGTTAATATAATACAGAGGTAATTAGTAGAATGAGTAGATGGATTACTAATTCCTCATCAAATGATGTTAAGTTTATAGGGTACTAGTAATGGTTTTGGTCCTCAAGATAGTCGATTCAAAGTATAAATATACATTTTTTGACCTCCTTAGCCTTTTTTTAAAGTTGTATAAGTGTGAAGTGTAATGGTTATTGAAATAAAGACTTGTTTATATTTTGAATCCTACTTGAATCCATGATTGTGAATCTGTGACTTGATAGCTTCAAAAAATATAAAAGTTTGATTAAGAAATAATATATGAAATAAATATAGTTCATAATTGTGGCATGAAATATGGGTCAAAAGGAATTAGTTAAAACATATTATTACTTCATCAAAGATAATGAAAGGCTATGAGGAAAATTCAATTGGAATTTGAGTATGGTGCTTATGGAAAACTATAGTAGTAGATATTGATTTACAAAATATTGATAAGGTTTGCTAGATCAAGTTCTATCTTTGTGAAGGAAAGGAGAAAATAAAATAAGAATATTTATAAATCATGTAATAAAATCAATTGTATAAAAGGTAATGAATAATGGTGAAATGTTTATTTGATCTATCATTGAAACATTGATCATTTCCATCATTTTATTCTCTTGGTATGAGGTACGGGTCTTAATTAAGATCAAATTAGACTAATAGTTTGAGTAAGAATGTATTAGTGAGGAATATAAATGTGATTTTTCCATAAATCATGCTTGGTATAAGTTTTTGAGGTCAATGTAAGTGAATAAAATGTCTTCACAAAATGGGTTGTCTATTTAGAATTGGATTGTGAGACTGTAAGTCAAGGAATTGGTCTGTAAGACCAGTATTTGCCATTAAACCTAGTGAGTTTTTCATTTGAGGATTCTCTTAATATGTCATAGGATAATTTTAATTCATCAAGAGTAAATAAAAGAGTCTACATAAGTGGTTGAAGTCTAGTTCCTTATGACTATGTTTTTGAGTATTCTGGTAGTTTTGAGTGAGCAAGTTATAGAGTTATTCTTGAGCCATTATTGTTTGAGTGAAGTTATTCCAATAATTTAGGGATGTTCATGAGATAATTTAGTATATTTATATATGTCTCATTTATCATGGGAGAGATTCTAAAGGAGTTATTGAACTTCATTCTTGCAAGATAGTTTCTGAGGTGTATAGGCCTAATAGGGCAGTCTATCTTAAAGAGGGCTACATGGTATGAACAAAGGATACATATCTAACCAAGAATGGAATAGGTCATAAGAAGTAATTTTAAAAGTTTTTGATTATTTTTTTATGGTTTTATAAGGCCATCTATATCTAATAATATCAAGTCTCAACATTAAAAGAGTAGACCTAATGAAGTAGGTCTCCATGAGTCTTAAAGGGCGAGTAAGACCAATGTTGGTCATTGAGTCAAAATTTACCAAGTGAATGAAGAAGACATTAAGCTAATAGAGATTATATGATTTTTTTTATGTTCTGGTTACATGACATGTAGGTGATCAAGTATGAGAGAGATCAAATAGTGTTTGAGTACACACATGCCTAATGAGACAGTGAGATACAAGGAGTGTTTCATGAAGTGGTTGAATATATAATGTGTTTTTTAATCTTAGAAGAGGTCATTTGATATATATTTAAAGTGTATTTAAATAATATTGGTATCTATAAAATTTTAATGTGTTCTAATGGTCATGTTCTACACGTTACAAGATAGACAATGTAATTAGGTCTTCATGAGCCTTAAAGAAGGAATGTAGCCTATTGAGTTTTGACTGACCTAATATTATGATCGATTATTATTATAAAGTATCATAAGGCATATTATATTGAAAATATAAATATACAAGTGTGTGTGGCTGACCAAGGTGTGTATGAGCATGAGGATTGTATAAAAGCAATGTCTAATAGGCCTATTTGACAAGTTAGATAAAGAGAGTGCAAGCGAAGGGAATAACACATTGGAGATTTGAAGGAGGTCTTGTAGACCATCATAAGGGTGTATATGAATATGAGCTAATCTATCTTGAAGAGACCTAGATGATTAGAGATAAAGAAGGTGATCATCATATGTTGTGTGAGTAACAAGGTTTTATAAAGGTGATCAAAAGTTTAAATTGACTAAGTTGGTGCTAAGTCATCTAGGGGGTTGGTGCCTCCTGGAAAATTGGTGCTTACTAAAGCCTAGTTGAGTGGCTTCTTGATTAGTTGGGGTTTGTACTTCATGTGGAGTTGGTGCTTCACTAAAGATTGGATTTTGTCTTATATGACTATATTCCATTTTTATATATCAGTGAGTTTTATTCCCATTGAGGGTTTCCCATATATATAATGTGTTATCTTGTTTCATGATTTTGTATGGCTGCATATGCTTTGCTAGATGTTCATATTTGTATGAATAATGCATGCATGCTTAAGTTGAATTGAATGAAGGTTTTGAAGACAGTGATTCACCCACGAGTGATTTTACTTCCAACATTTATATTTTTGAACTCCATTAACCTTTCCTTGAACTATTAAGGGTCTTTATTGATTAAAATAAACTTGTACCAACTCAATTTCATGCTCTTCTTGTTCACTAGTTCCTTGAATACACCAATTGCTCAAACAAGATTATTCCTCTTTGTATCCCTCAAAACACATAAATATCCTTAATTATAACAATGTACTAGGTTTATAAACAAATTAATACTTGTTTTAAGTACCCATTAAGTCCCTTCAACTTCACAAGAAGTTTCACAAGCCAGATCTCAAATTTGACCTTCCAATTCACTTAATCTCCTTTAAAATTATGGGAATGAAACCTTTTGAATATTTTATCCCATGTCATAATATGATAGATTACAAATTTTTGAGAATTTAAACTAGAGTAATCACAAGTTATACAACTTTTCAATTTAAAATCCAAGTCAAAGTTAACTCAAGCCTATAGGTGGCCTAGAGGCTATAAAAATGAAAATTTTGAGTTTTATCATCTTTAAAATAAGAAAAGTATTATGAGGTCTACCTAGGGATATAACAACTCTTCCAATAATTATATTTAGATGATCAATCACAATATACTCAATAAATGTAAATACACAGAGTTTTAAACACTTTTTTAAGACTGTGATGGTTTAAATGAGTTTTAGGACTTCAATAAAGATTTGAATTCTCAAAAAGGACATGATGATTTTATAGGGTATGAATAAAACTATTATACCTTTATATAATTATCATTTGGTGTAAATCTACTCTCAATAGACTTCAAGCAACAAATATGCAAACTTTTGTACGAAGACACTTGGTTGTGTATGAAAGTTTATAGTTCTTATTTTTTGTATAGAAGTTTGAGACTCAAAAATTATTATGTCAAAGGCCTATACTTATTCACTTATTTATATAATTTAATAGATCCTATCTGCTACATTTTCATTTTCCAAACTCTTGAAGAATATCCAATCATGGATCAAAAAAGAGTCTTCTAATTATACAAATAGAATTTTCATGACTTGAAAAATGCAAATTCTATACATGTAGCTAAGTGATCTTAATATACTCCATTGAAAATAAATAATAACCATATATTAATGATATTATATGAAAAAATATCTCAATAATCCTTACTAACTTCTATCATGTTTGTCCATTAGCAAAGTTATTTTCCACCTTCATACACATTGTGCATATTAATTTATAACCCCAAATGGAGTAGAACCATGCCATACATCCAAAGAATATAATAGAATGAAAATTATCACTTATGATTGATATTTAGGTATTCCTCAAAATTATTAAACAATTTCACTTTTATTCAATCATTGATCAAAATCTTACAATACATTTCACTCTCACAGTAAGGACATAGTTCTTGAATTATTTCTTGTTCATTGCCTTCTCACCGAATCTGCCTCTTCAAAGTTTTACCAAACTATATCCTCATAATGACTCTATAAACTTTATATATGTATTTTTAATCATTCTTACATTCATTCATAACTCCCTTCTCTTGATAGCTACCTCCCAAGAAGTTAATTCAACATAGGAGGTCATTTACAATAAGTTCTTGTGTGCCTTCTATTACTTACATTATTAATTAACATGAAATACAAAATGATAACATATATAAAATAATTATTAGGACCCTCTAATACCTACATCAACATCATCCATCACTTTCCTTTTTCATAAGACTCCTAAAACCATTCTAAAACACTTACACTAATTCAAAATTTTAAATTCCCTTTTTCTCAAGAAAATATCTACAAGCCAAAATACATCATTACAGACACTTTTGTGACTTCAATCACTTTTATAAGGACTATAATAGACCTTTCACACCTTATAAATTCCAAATATCATCATTATTCATATCATATATATGATATCTCTTGATGCTCTTACATCAAAGTCTATGCATGACATAACCTCTAGCTTTGCTACTATGAAGTAAAGTCCTTGGTGTTTAAAGAGGAGGAGGTATATAGCCATTTATCATTGGGATGGAGTCAAATTATCCTTATGATTTTGTGCATCAACCTGGTGAATCACCTCTCACAATGTTATATAATTTTTCTAATCATTGTTGAATACTATGGGGTTGAAGATGGTGTTTTTATACTCTGTCAAATCCTTGATAGAGAATCTTGATAGGGGTAGGACTCCTCAAAATGTCTTTTATGAGGATGATATTTATAATTTACTATGTTGACAACATTATAGTTTTTAATTTAGCAACTTGGCTCTGATGTATGTATTATACAATCAAAACATTGGTAGCTAGGGCTTGTTTGTAGGGAAACAAGTGAGTTTGAAGTTAGATTTGGATTGATAAGCACCTAATTTGTTTAATATTCATTGATATAGATTTGGAATTCAATTTTAGTTTGTGCACCATTAATGTTCAACATCTATATCTTTTTTTTTTCAATTCAAACTTTGCCATTTTATTTGGAAGGTATGTCATGTAGACACTCTTGATGCTTAATAAGAGTACCACATTATTGCCTTTTTCCAAGTGTTGTTTCATTTCTTATTTCACTTTGGTTTACTATGCCACAGGGGATCTCAATAGTTAGGAGTCATGTTAAAATAGTGTATGTAAGTTGAAAAATTCTCCTAAATAAAGTTATGAACACTTTTGTCAAAAACCAAAATGAGCTAGACAAATGTTCTAAAAAATTTCACTGAAGACCAAATACTCCTAACACTTTCACCAAACAAAAGTTATAAACAATTTCATCGAAGACCAAAATGAGAAAAGTGTAAAAATTCTAAAAACCTAGTTTTTGAAGAGTAAATGGTAGACTTTCATATATGGTGAAAAGAGTTATAAAGGCCCCATTTACAAATAAAATCTATTGTTAATTATCCTAAAAAAATCCTATGAACAAAAACTCCAAAGAGTGACTTTGTGCCAAGGTAGGTTTCCAAACAAAAGTTACAAAAACCAAAATCTACAAATCTAAGAACTTCACAAATCATGATTACACCAAAAACCTGTGTATAATTATAACTTCTGAAAAGTATTAAGAGGTTAACTTGAATAAATAAAAAATGTTCACATGTTTTCCAAACAACAAAGTTAGTGAAACACATAAAATACTTTCAAGATAGGATTTGACCTTTTCAAAAATATAGCGGGTCCCTATTCTATAAAAATAATGGGGGTATGTTGGGTACAATAGGAGGTACTTTTCATGATTGTCTGAACCTCTTCATATCATACTACTAAAATTACTAGAGTGTAACCTTATATCTCTCCCTCCCCCATAAAAGTTTGATACGAGTAGACCTACACCTAGAGGATATGATAGTAATGCATATTGTGACTATCATCAATGTGATAGAAATTATAAAAATGAATTCTCAAGATAAGACATAAAATCTAGTATCTCAATGATGATAACATTATCTATCTTAACAAATTTATGAATGATAAAGGACCAAATCAAAATAGGAATACTAGTTGAATTTTTTCCCAATCCCATTCTGAATGATGTGGAAATCAAAATTATAGCTACTATACTATTTAGGTATATATGATATACAATGAACATCCTCCTCTTATAAAATATGACCACCCATTGGATAATATTACATGTATTATAGTTAAAATAAAATATGTACAACCTAAAATAACATTTGATGAAAATAAGATTGTGGATGATGATCCTAGCTCTACATAATTATTTATTCAAGCATACATTTATTCATATCCTATAGTTAATGTTATGGTAGACAATGGTTAAATAAAAAACATTTATACAATGAAACTTATTCATAGTATTAGATATATAAATGTGGATTTAATGGAAACAACAAGGATAAACAAAGGATTGTATGGTAAGGAATAACAACCCTTGAGATGTATTATGTTACCTCTTAAGATAAACCCAACGTAGTAATTAATAAATCATTCCTATTATTATTAATCACAAGAGTATTTGATTTTTTTTATGATGCCTTTATATATGTAAACCTTCATGGAGTATTATATTAAATACATAAATGTGTTAAATATATACATGACAGTTGGGTGGTCACATTTTTAGTATTCTAGATGAGTATCCTATTCAACCAGACACATTTCCTCCTTCATCCCCACCACCACTATAGATGGTTATTGAATGTATATAGGATAATTATACACATTAAGTTATTTTATATATTCAAGATCATCTTAAATAGTAGACTTCATTATATGTAAACAATTCTGATGATAGTAGCTAGCTTTCCTAGGCAACCAATACTTCAACACCCATTACATTAGAGAGTTATTTAGTAATCATAGTGACCATTATATATAGTATCACTTCATAATATAGTGTTAAAAATAACCCATTAGGTTCCATAATGAACACAAGCATGTGTTTCCACTACAATACAACAAATTTTTGAGGGTCCTATGAGTCATGATTGAGATTCAAATACACATACATAAGGCATAACTTTCTTAAATAAAGTGACTATTTACATGTTAAATATAGGAACTACACATGATAAAAACATTGGTTGACATTTTACATTTGTAAAAAATATTTCAAAAATACAAAATATTCAAAAAATAAAAAATAAGACCTAAGCATGGCATGTTTGCTAGTTTCCATTATTCATCTATATTATTTATCAAATGTTTGGTAGATTACATATAATTTTTAATACATACATGATTTTCATGGTATATATGAGTTATATTCAATACATACATGGTACACATGATGCATTGATGCATATCTGTAGGAAATCCCTACATCCAATATCCATGACAATGTTAGGGGCATCTCATTCCATTGGTTATATTGATACATGTTAGATCTTTCTATAAAATTTCCATTTATCATGTTGAGATATATTTATTTTTTACATGAATTTATCTTGATTATATTATATATAGTGTTACATTTCATGGTTATGCTAATTCACTATGATGTGAAATTAACATATATTGATAGTGTAAACTAGTTTCATTTTTGTTTTGCTTCATTGATGTTGTTTTATTTCAAATATAATAATTGTTTATTTATTATTTAGTACATGATATTTTTTGGATTGAGTGAATCATTATATGCCTCTTTATTTTTCCATTGGCCTTCTTCCATGATTTTTATTGATTCATTTCTCATTAAATGACTTTATATTGGGCTCTTGATTTATTTTAAAACTACTACTAATCATGATTTTCATTTTATGACTTATCTTTGTGTGGTGCTTTTCCATGTGTGACATTGTGTGATATTGTGTGTGTCATGGCCATGATATTTTATGTTTATGAGGGGATAAATCTTGGATTATCTATTTATCTTGTTGAGTTTATAGTGTAGTGATGCATTTAAAGTACCTCCCATTTTTATGTGGTGCAACAATTCACATCATGTACCTTTCTGTGTAGTTCATTATTCATTACTTATATAAGTGATGGTTACTACCTCATGCCTAATTTTTATATCTATATTGATAATACACTTGTGTGCCTTGAATTAAATATCTTGTATATGCCTTGAATATTTATTCATTATAATGATGACATATTATCCACATGGTAGCATATCTACATGATTACATAACATGATGTAGTTAACTATTTTATTTCGATATGAGTGATTTGTAGGGTAGATACCTCACCTCAAAAAGGGGGAATATTAGTGGGACTTTCATAGATATTCAAGCCTCCATGAATAAAAAAATGATATTTTTTTCATACATTATAGGATTAAAAGAGTTTATAATGGTTTTACTTATCATTTTGATTTATATTTTGGCATAGATTATAGGATTCATAAAGGTTAGAGAGGTTCAAATTATTAGTTTCATTCATATTTGAGATAAATATTTTTATATTTAGACACATTTATAGGAAAAAAAATTAATATGGCTACTAAAATATGGTATTATACACTTGACAATGTAAATTTTGACCTACATTCGCTCTATATGACTTATGTGCACATATATGACTCTAATTTCCCATTCTCTCACACCCACATGATATCTATGGGTCTAATCCTTTAAATTTATAGTTGGTAACCTCATAAATTCCCATGGTCCATCCCAAAATATTAAATTATAATAATCAAACATATCTAGATCATCATTTCAATGTTCTATCTCCTAGATAAGAACATCAAACTTATTTAGTAATGACCAAGTCTGATGGTTTTACCCTTCACCCATAAATGATCATATTTTAAAATCAAATCATTCATCAGGTCATCCCATATACCTACCATTTATATTAAATGATAAATGACCCAAATAGACTCATATAGATATAAATAAATCCTAATGTTATTAGGCATCTAACATTGATATGGTACACATATATACATTACTACAAATTAAAATAAAATTCCATATTCCTCCCAAATTTCAAACCAATTGCTAGGTGTAGTCATAATTCAGTTTTGTAGTACACCAATCCAAGTCATGTGAGAACATTATCAATTTCAAAATCTAGATCACTAGGTGCATTCATATAGTAAAGGAGTACAATTGCATATTTACACTAATGTTAATAAATATGTGTGGATTGACTTCCAACTTTAGAGTATTAGATATGTAGGAAGTGTTTAGTCATAAACATGAGTCATTAGGGTTAGCTCATTCCATTACACTTCCCATGTTTTTAATTTTTTTATTATTTCATAAATGGACCTAGGGTTTCAAATGAGGGAGATTGATTTATAAATACTTCATGGATGATGAAAACTCAAGATCACACATATATCTAAAAGATAAATAAATGCATCTACCTGTATTAAAATAAAATAACCATATGTAAATGGATAGAACCATATAGTTCATAATATAACATTAAACACTATCAAATTGAGACAAAATTTAGTATCTAACCGTAGAAAAAGATCTAGATCCTGCACTAAATGACTTGTAATCCTTCCTCTTAATTTCTTATCTACTTGCCACATCTCAATCTTACATAATATAAGATAAATATAAGTATTTAATCCTCTTGTTATAATTTATATATTTATTCATTGTTATTATCAAATAAATTATAACATGTTACATTTATATTCATGCTTAATTTTCCTATCTTATATTGTGAATTACATTCCATCTTTATGCTTTTTAGGATTGAAATTAATCCAATATATGGTAAAACATAATGGTGAACATATATAGTGTTTGTACATTACCAAAACCTAGGTTTATTTTCAAGTTTCATACTTCTTTATAGGTATTTAATATTTATACCTTAAGGTTATTGTTAATACATGATTTATGAGTTTACCTAATATAACATATTATACATGGCTATAATACATGAAAATTATTTATATTTTTTTACTCAAGCCATGATTTTTTTATATATGGCTAAAGGTTTAGGTTTTAAAAGGGCCCAAAGCCTTATATAATGGATGAAAAGATAAAAAATTAGAGATCACATATGATGCCTCTTCTAATAGCCTAAGGAACAAAAAACTATTGATATATTTTGAAATGCCAACAAGGAGGCCAAGTGAGGACTCACACAACATCCCATGAAAGGAGGTTCTCAAAAACCTCCCCAAGGTCTTTATTTACTGAGTCTTGGTGTACTGATCTCACTTAGTTGGTGTTTGTGGTGTACTCCTAATCAAGGGTCATTTACTAGTTAACACTCTTAAGAAGGAATATTAGACTAAAAGGATAATCTCATTCAGATTCTACATGAAACCCACAACTAACTATCACTTGTCAATCTTCAACTAAAATAAAAAATACATCCATAATAACAATTGAAAATAAAGATCATGTAATCTAGATAAAACCCTAATAATTGATTACAAATAAAACTAATTCTAAAACTAATCTAAGAATGTTTAAAAAAATATCAAAAGAGAGAAATGTTAGGGAGAAAAGGAAATATGAGCTTTCTATGTAGAACAATGAGTTTACTTCTATTAAGTGGACAAATCCTTTGAAAAATTGATCTTTTTTTGGTTAGTGGCACACAACCAATATGAAAAGATAGTGCAAGATTATGGGATAACTTTATCTATTTTGTGGATGGAAATAGGGTCATCATATACATGCATAGATCAAGAATATCAGCTAAAAAAGATTTCATATTGAAGGTATTTGATGAAGCAAAAATGGGACTCATTACATTCTTAGGTGAACATAAAACTAAACTTCAATAGCCTCAACTCATGTAAAGAGGAAAACTACTTAGAAAGTATAAAAATACATAAGAGAAAGGGACCAAGATTACTGATCTCCTACCTAATTATTCTATCCTATTACTTTCTCAATTATCCAACCCTTATTCAATCAAATAATTGGTCTTTTATAGGTAATTCAATCCCATTGGGTTAAAAATTCATGCATTGACTAGTGGTTTCAATAATTAAAGAGAGATCCATTTGAAATTTGAATTATTGAAGTTCTTACCCAATCCCAAGAAAATTTGAATTAGGGGCACACCAAATAGTCCAAAATTAAATTTTTAATTGCTCAAATCTACCTAAAACTCATTAGTTACTTTAGTTGGTCATAGTTTGCATAATATGGGCCACATTTGATTATCCTTGAATTGAATTTAGGTGACCAAGAGTCATTAAGATCTATCTAAATTCCCCATTGGCCATACTCTATGTTATGATTATCATGCCTAATTAAGTCAATTATTTACCCTTTTGTGGTCTTTTACATGATCCAACATACATGCCATGTATTTTAATTAAACTCCACTATATGATTCACATTGGATCCTATTTTTTTATTAGTTTACCATTAATAGGTTCCCCTATAATTCAAAATGATAAGTGAGATTAGACATGCAATTGGTTTTTGGGATATGATGGTTTGATGGGCCAAGATGACTACCAATTTTAGGCACTAATCCTTTTCATATATTTCTACATGTCATTTCTCAAGGAGATAACGTGTCCTTTAAATGTTAGGATGTGGTGGTCTTTCACTACTTGGTGACTTGGTTTAAGGGTGCAAGTCACTTTACTTTTCTTTGGACAAGGGCATAATGATATCTTGATAAGTGGAAAGATCCTACTCACCTAGAGCTCATAGGTCGTATCCCAATGTTTGATGTGTCTTGACTACCTTGAGGCCCAGAGATGCCAAAATGTGGCCTTATCCTAGGCACTCATTTGATCTCCTTTATGTTTGCATTTTTGGTTAACCTATAATAATAAGGAAGTGAGATGTTTTTATGTGACATCATTTCATTTACTTGGATATTATACTACATGTTCACCTTGTATTAACCATTCCAATGGCCCAGGGAACCCTTATTATGCCATGTGGCATCATCTCAGGCACCTAAAAGATCTCTAGGTTAGCCCTCTATTTGAGGCATTTCAAAAAAGTAAAAACACGAGGTCTCAACATTAGTCAACTCCTCATTCACTTTGGGTCTATAGGAAATAAACAGTCATTAGACATTGAAAAAGATAAATTAGCTGTTAGTTTATTACTTTTTAATTTAAATAAAAATGGCTAACATAAAAGCTACTAAATAAAGTGAAAATCCCAAAATTAGTGAAATAAGAGGGGAACTTTATGCCAAATACTCAACTAATTTATTCCATTTAAAAGGTGATTGACTAAGTCTTAAGATAAAATTATATAAACATAGTCAATTTTAAGCTATTTAAGGGAAGAAATTGACCTAAAACTAATAGATTTAAGAAAAATCAAACATTTAGTTCAAAAAGGGAGAATCCTAAATTTTTATGGTCTTGATGAGACTTATGACCTTAAAATTTAAGATTTATAATGATTACTAGTATGACATCACACCCTATATTTTTCTTAGTCATGCCACATAGTAGTCATTCACTCATTTTTAGCTTGATTAGGTTTCGACTGGGATAACTACCTCTACTATCTTAGTGAGGTGAGATCTTGACAAGTGGAAATATCTCACCTATTTGGGGCCTCACCAAGGGATTGGAAATACCTAGAGCGCCCTTAGGGAGCTAGGAAACTAGATGTTGGCACATGGAAACATTTCAAACATCTAGGGATTTAGATATTAATCAAAATTATATGGATTGTCCTAGGGTCACAATGAATTACTATCATGCCACATGGTATGACCTCATGCATCTAAAATGTCTTTAGTTCAAGATCGTAAATCTAGAAGCCACGATGAAACAAGGAGCCTAGATCATGGCACCTATCAACATCCTTGGCATATGAAAGATTTGAGACCTGATTTGAAGTTTTAAAGGGCCTAAAGAAGTGAGGAAACATGATTTGGACACTTGGCACCATCTATTTTTTCTATGGGGCATAAGACTTAGTGAAAATAAATAAGTCACAAAAAGGCCTGAAGAAGTGAGAGAGTGACAATTGGTAGCTCCAAGCTTTCCATGGGGCTCACTCGAGAGGAATCAACCATTAGTCTACAATTAGGAGAGTATATGTTAGAATTCAAATATGAAATTTCATAAAAATGTCTGAGGAAAAACCAAAGAGAAATATAACAAGTAGTAATATAAATTAAATAAAAATGAGCATTTTGATAAATTCAAAATAAATTTCATATAAATATTAAAAAGTGACCAAGTATGAGATAAAAAACACAAAGACTTATCCATCCTACCTTGAAATGAAGGAAAATTGGACCAAATTTCCAAGGAAAAAGTCAGGGAAAACTCTAAAATAGTTATACAACTTATATAAATCTAAGGCAAAATGGTCTCAAAAAGTAAGTTTTAGTGCATTTCAAAACATTGATCAAGAGAGAACAAGACTTATTAGATTTATGCCAACTTAGATATTTATATCAATGAATCCTTAAATGCAATCACACTTAGACCAAGTATATAAGATAAAAATTTGTGTTTCAAACTTGGTAAGGACAACAAAGTGAGATTAAGTAGAGTTATTACAACATAACCCAAAGAATATTTTCAAATTAGATCAACATATTATATAGGCCCAAGGCATAAAGTTGATTAAATAAAAAGACTAGAATCAAAAGTAAAAATAGGTTCCATGATTTTAGTGATGAAACTAGGGAATTTGTGCAAGAAACAAAAAATGGTGGCTCTAATGAAAATACTCCCAAAAGAAAATAGAATTCCTAGTTAAAATAGTGCATGGAACATGAAAACATTCAATAAGGGACAATATGGGAATAACTAAGTAACCAAATCTAGTACATTGATCAATTTGGTGTGTGTAAATGAGTTAATTTACCATTTCATAATATTTACCAAGATTAACTACTATAACTCTAACCATAAGTCTAGTGAATCTTACCTTGAAAATGTTTACCTAGACATTGCTCCACTATTAGCTAGGTGTTTATAGCCCTGATAGAGTTTCCCTTAATCCCACTCAAGGCCTTGTTATATCTCCATCTAGGCATCCATAGCCTTGACAGAGATTTCTTGAATCACCTAGGATAAAGATTACTTATAATTTATGAGTGAGGATCTCATAAGTGATATCATTATCTCATCCCAGACTTATTTACTTTATGTCAATATTGTAGCACTTAAAATCTATGAAGCGAAGGAATAAATGTATAATGGATACAATTAATATAGAAGTATGTGCATTAGTGTGTTCAAAATTGATATCTTAATCTCAATATAATCTAGTTGTGATTTAGGGGTCTATTATATTTTGGCATCCTTATTGAGCAGGTTGTTTAGTGATCAGACTAGCTCTATGAAACTCAAAATGAACTTCCTCACAAAGTTGATCTTGCTAAATAATGACTTCAACTCCTTGTTACTAGGAAATGGGATGTTCAAAATTTCTTGATCTCTCTCAAGGTATATGTATGTATATCATTAAAAGATGATGTGGCACAACAACTTTCCTTAAGTTAATCCAAGTAATGATTTTTTGGGTTCAAATATATACCAATCTCTCTACATCTTTGTAACATCAAACTTGGTCTTTTGAAAATATAGTCAGGTCATCCATGTAGATGACAATGCATTTTCCAATGGTGTCCTCAAATGCAATGTCCATAGCATGTCATAAAGTTACACCCACATTGATTAAGCCAAATGGAATCCTCTTTTATGTGAATACACCCCATTGTTTTCAAATATTGTCCTGATTTTATCATTATAATTGACCATCACCTAATTGTATCATGAATAACCATTCATTAATGACATCATTTGGGATATATTTACCATTTGAAAAACTTCATCTAGTTATGGAAACATATATTTATCCTTCTCCAAATCCTTGTTGAGGTTCCTAAATTCCATGCAAAGCTGGACCTCTCCATTCTTCTTTAAAACTAGCACCAAATTGGCCACCTAGGTGGAATGCCTAAAAAAATATATGATCTTTCAAGAAGGTATCTTCCACACTTCCTTGAAAAATAAAGGTTACAATAGTGGATTTATTGGCATTTTTATCTGGCAAAATAGTTTGACACCAAGTTTTATAGGGATAATATGCATAAGTATGGAGGTATTAAACACCTTCAAATCTTCATAACTCCATGAAATAGTATCTAAAAAGTATTTCAAGGCCTAAATGAGTTATTTATTATCCTTTCTAGTGAAATTTATCCCTAGAAGAACATGTTTTAATTCACTTTCATTGACTATATTTCAATGTTCATGGGGAAAACCTATGGTAGGGGATGATTTGTCTTTCTCACCATGATAATCCTTATCAAATAACCTCTCTAATGACACCATATCTTTCTATATGATATTAGTTTTCAAGTTTATGAATCCTTCCTCATCAGGATCAAAATCCTCTTGATCATCCTCATCAATTATTGGGGACTCAAATATGTCAGTGTTGGTGATGAATTTGATGATATTTTGGTCATCATTAAAGACTTGGAAGTTTCTAACATTTTTTATAAAAGGAGTAGAGACCATCTCTACTTAAAATCTCCTCAATCTAGAGTTATCAATGGGCTCTAGAGTAATCAGTCATTACTAATGCATCCATCATGTAATTATTCCTTTAGGGAAACATTTGGATGTTGAATATAAAAGTCTTCAATTAGGTTCCACACTTTTCTATGATATCTATAAATATGTTTTTCATTATAAGCATAGTGGATTTTAATTTTCTTGGCCATAAGTTATTAATCCACAAGGAATTTCAAGTCCTTCACCTTCTTCCTTAGCACAGATTGGAGGTCATGCACTATTATGTCATACTCAACCATGTTTTTAGTGTAGGAAAACTATAGTCAAAATGATACTAGATATGAACTTGCTCTCAGGTTGATGATCTTGATCCCAACACTATACTTGCTCTTCAATTTGAGCCATTAAATTTTAGGGTCCATATATGATCTCCAACTATGTGAAATAGATCTTGAAAGGTGGGTGTTGTAGCTATGTTCACTTATTTATTTTCTTCTCCAAATTTTTGTGTGGTTTCATATTTAGTTTTTAATGATATTCTAATATTATCCTCAATAGAAAATGTAATTACTTAACTATTTATAATTGTAGCATATGAAACTTATTAGCCTTTGCAAACCTTACTCTCAAATGAATAACCTTATTTGAATTTTCATGAATTGAGGTAGTAACGTGAATTGAAACTAATTCTAGTGCATAGAGAATATATTCCTCATCTAAATAATCCAACTCTTCAAATTTAGGTTTTTCTTATATATTCAACATGTAAATGGACAATCTATCATAAGCTTATGATTCTTTCTCAAGTGCATAGACCCCTATTTCAGACTCCTCATATAAGATCTCATTAGTCTTATTATATTTTGTATTCATGTGAGCCATCTTTGTCTCTCTCTTAGTGTTGATTTGATTATACACACCTCACCATAGAAACCACTTGTAGGAAAAATTGGTGGAAATATAACAATTAAGTTTCCTATACTAATCTTAGATAATAATCATGCCATATGTCTCAAGTATATCTACCACTTGGATGTTAATGAACTATTAGACCTTAAGATTTTAAGCTAGCTACATATGAATGTGGTTGATATCCCTAAATAGCTTAACCTATGACTTATCCAATTGAACTACATTTTTATTAAACTTGGTAGGTGTCAGTCCCACCTATTGGAAAATGGAATAAGGCATCACATTCCCTTAAGTACTTGAATCCACCCAAAATATGTGTAATTTTTTTTCCAAAAATTCTAGTTGTTAGCAGAAAAAGAGGAGTTTTAGTTTTTTCCTTATATACAACAACATGAACATTATTTGTGTCATTAAATTATTTCCATTTTGGATAAGACAATTCTTTTATAATTAATTCATTTTGGTTCAACATCTAAAGTGACTCAAACATTGTTATGTTGGCTTTGGTTTTCTTAAGGTCCTCAATAATGTTATGTCTTAGTTTATTTTATTTTAGTCGTTTATCAACTTGGGGAGGTGAATCACTATTCCTATGATGATATGAGGTAGTAGGTCCTTTTGGGGGATGATTTATTACTTGATTTTTCATTAGGTGGAACATATATGTTGTTTGAGGGAGTAGAGGTAGTCAAAGGACTCTACTATTTACTCCTTAATTCATAATTATTCCCTCTTTGGAACTATTTAAAAGCATAAACATCATCTAGTTTGTATTTAATCTCATTTTCACTTTTAAATAGAAACTCTTAGGTCTCCAAGACTATGTTAGTGCTTGGTTTGTCTCCAGTTGGACCTAGTTTACTATTGTCTAGTATAAGGACTATTTCAAGATTATCCATATCCTTTTATAGGATGTTTGAGGACAGTTTAAATTGATAATAATTTATTTCATCATGATATGATGTATTAAGCAGTCTACACCAAGTGGGTAAGGTTAGGTCTACCTTATTTACTAATTTTAAGGCATTATTATTATTCTAGTTGGTGTTATTAAGGGGACTAGACACATTTCCATTATTAGGTCTAGTGTTCCACTTATTACTAGTCCTTTGGAAATTGTAGTTTCTATTCTTGGGAGGGTTATTTATATTTTGGTTGATGATTTGAGGTAACTAACTTCATAGGTTAACCATATCATTGGCCAATATCTATACCATTTACTACAAATTATCCACTTCAAGGTCCATAGTGGCATTTTGATTACTTCCTACTAAGTGTAGTGGGTTAGACACTAGTGTATTAACATTTAGAAATATAAGGATACACCATTGATTATTTTTAGGAGTAACATAGTTACTAGAACTAATTATTATATGCAACACAGACAAGTTTTTGGATTATTGGCTATGATAACACATGCTTGGGCTCATATAGGGTTGATTATTATACATATTATTCAAGGTAAATGTATTTTAAACTAGGTTTGAGCTTGAATAAATGGCTCTAGGGATATGATTCATTAAAGAGGTGCTCTACATAAGAGATTGATTAATCATTGAAATTTGGTTATAAGCACCTAGATGGCCCAATGAAGGTAAAGGACTAAATTGATATTCATATGGCATAATTTGTTTCTCAATTTTGATAGCTTCATTATAGGCCAAGGAAAATGATATAAGTGTTTCCATAATTCTTATAAGAAACATGCATGTAATTAAATCTAAGGCCCTTAGATAGGTTTGTATGGTAGCCACTTCTGTTTACATGTAGGGGTATTTCAACCTTTGATATATCTTGTGGAAATGTGCATTAAAAAACTCATTAGCTCATTTTATGCCATATGGGTAGAAAAAAAGTGATGATATAGGATAGACAAATTAATGGGTATCCTAATGTGATTGATAAACACTATTTCTAGGTCATTCTATAAGGTAATAGATATGTTTAATAATTTAAATCACCATGCATAGGTATCCTCTCTTAAGGAGTAAGGAAAAAAATGATAAGCCATATCTTGATGTAAATATTGAGATAGAATAAGGGCATATTTAATGTTTTAATACATTATTCAACCATTTACATCCCATTATGTATATATTTTAGGTAGAATTTATCTAGATTCTTTGACAAGTCATGGTCCAGCCCTAGAACATTCATAGGGCACCCTCCTCCACCAATAAAAGTGGGATTATCCACCATTGGTTTGTTTTAATATGGAATAAAATGGTTAACAACTAATGGAATATTTTGATCTAAACAAGGATCCTAAATTTTTAAAGAGGTACTCTTTCTAGAACCAAAACTATTGACATTGTATTTTGACATGCCAACTTGCAGGCTAGGTGAGGACTCACTGAACCTCTCCTAACGTGAGGTTCTCAAAAACCTCCCAAGGTCTTTGTTTATTAGGTCTCAGCATATTGATATCACTCGGTTGTTTTATTATGTTCTTGATCAAGGGGAATTTTCTAGTTAACACTCCTAAGAAGAAATCTTAGAGTAAAAGGATTAACTCCTTCATATTCTACAAGAAACCCACATATAACTATCACTCATAATTATTAAAATAAATTTAAAAAATTCATCCATAATGACAATCAAAATAAATAGTGTGTAATCTATATAAGACCTTAACAACTAATTGAAAATAAAAATACTTTTAAAACTAATCTAGCAATGTTTATAAAAAGATCAAAATAGAAAGAGGGTAGGGAGAAAAGGAAAGACGAGCCTTCTCTATGTAAAAATGAGTTTTATTCTATTAAGTGGATAAATATTTTGACAAAATGATCTTTGTTTGGTCACTAGAGCACAACCAATATTCAAATATGGTGCAAGAGTTTGGGATAACTTTAGCTATGTCATAGAGGGAAAAAAAGGTCACAATATACATGCATAGATTGAGAATATCAACTAAAAAATATTTTAGATTGATGGTATTTCATAAATAAAAAATGGGATACATTAAACATTTGAGAGAATATAGAACTAAAATTCAATATATTCATCTCATGTAAAGAGGAAAACTAACTAAAAAGTAGAAAATTACTTAAGGGAAAGGGGCTAAGCTTAATGATTTATTACCTAACTATTCTATCCTATAAGTTGATCAGTTATCAAACCCTTATTAAATCAAATATATAGTATTTTATAAACAAATAAATCCCATTAGGTGATTAATTCACATACTAATTGATGGTTTCAAGAATTAAAGACATTAATTCATTTCAAATTTTAATTCTTTAAGATCTTGTCTAATCCTGAGAAAATCAAAATTAGAGGCATGCTAATTAATCCAAAAATCAATTTGGTTGACTAAAATCTACATAAGACTCATTAATAACTTTAGTTGGTCATAGTTTGTGTAGTAGGGGATGTATTTATTTGTCCTTAAATTAAATTTGGGCATCCAAGAGTCATTGAGATTCATTTAAATGCCCAATTGGCCATACACTACACTACAATGATAATTACTAATTCAAACATTTCTTTATCATTTTGTGGTCTTTTACATGATCTAATGTACACACTATGTATTTTTATTAAACTCCACTATTTGATTCACATTATATCCTATGTTTTATTAACACCTTACCATTAAGATTCCCCCATGAAATTTGGTGGTATATGTGAGATTGGACACGTAGTAAATTTTGGGGCTATGATAGATTTATGGACCAATATGGACATTAATTTTAAACATTGATCCTATTTGTTGAGGTTCACATATTTTTATTAGGAAATTCACACTACATGGCTCCCTCTCATTTCTCAAATAGATAACATTTACTTTATATATGTTAGGTCCCTATTACATGGTAATAATAGACTACTTGTAGAATTGGCTAAGGGCCTAGGTCAGTTTACTTTTCTTTGGACTAATGTATAGTGAGATATTGACAAGTGGCAAGATCTTACTTACTTGGAGATCATAGGTCCTGGCCCAATGTTTGATGTGACCTACCTACCCTAGGTCCATGAAATGATAACATGTGGCCACATCCTAGGAACTCACTTGCTCTCCTCTATGTTTTATTATTTAAATAAAACCAATAGCACAAAGAAGTGGGATGTTACCATGTGGCATCATCTCTTTCACCTAGAGAGTCTACCTCCTGCTCACATTGTACTAACCATCCTATGGGATAGGAAAACTAAATTATGCCATGTATTATCATCTTAGACACTTATAATATATCTATGTGGGCCCTCCATTTGAGGTGTTTTTAAGAAGCAAAAAAGTGAGGTCTTAACACCTATCAGCTCCTTGTTCACTAGGGTATATAGGAAAGAAATAATTTTTAGACCTTTGAAAATATATATTACTCATTAGTTTATCTATTTTCCATTTAAATAAAAATGACTAAGGTAAAATATTCCAAAGAAATAAAAAATTACCAAGTTAATAAAATAAATAGGGCCTTTATGTTAAACACTCATCCAATTTAGTCCTTTTAAAAGTTTAATGGCTAAGTCTTAATATAAAAGCATATGAACACATTTAATTTTAAACTATTTAAGTGAATAAATGGACCCAAAACTAATAGACCTAACCAAGCTCAAACATTTAGTTCAAAAGGGAGAATCTTGATTTTTGATGATCTTGATAGGCCAAACAACCATCAAATTTAAGCTCTATAATACTAATTAGGATGCTAGTGTGCTCTCCATTGGCTTGGTCATGCCACACAACAATTGTTCACTCATCAATGGATTAATTTGGGTCCAATTGGGATAATTACATTTACTATCTTAATGAGGTGAGATATTGACAATTAGAAAGATCTCACCTATTAGGGGCCTTATTGAGGGCTTGAAAATACATAGACCACCCTTAAGTAGTGGGGAAATATGTTTATACCATGTGGAAATATCTCATGCATTCAAGGACTTAGATATTGATCAAAAGTATATGGTATGTTCTAAGGCCATGATGAAGTGGTATCACTCCATGTGGTGCAATCCCATGCATCTAAAAGTTCTTTGTTAAGGGCTTATAGATCTAGAAGCTATGATGAAATAAATATCCTAGATCATGACACTTATCAACATACTTAGCATATAAAATATCAAAAACCTACTTTGATGTTTTAAAGGGGTTGGAGAAGTGAGGAAGTGTAATTTGGAAACTTGGCACGATATCAGTTTCTTAGGGGTTAGAAGACTTAGTGAAAATGAATAAGTGTTGAAATGGTTTGAGGAAGTGAGATAGTAACACTTGGTAGCTCTGAGCTTACCCAGGGAATCATGAGATAAAAATAGACTGTTAGTCTATAAAAAGGATAATATCCATTAGAATTCAAATATAAATTTCAAAAAAAAGACTAAGTCAAAGTGAAAGGTAATATGAATTAAGATAAACAAAATAAATATAAACATTTTACCAAATTTTATTGAACATTGTCATTGATTAAGGGAGAGATTGTTGAGCATTATCTTTGAATGTTGATATTTGATATTTAATGTTGTCATTGATTTCAAAGTTTATAATTAAGATGCATGATTTTTTAATTTATTTTAATCTAATATCACTAATGTTAAAGATTCTAGTGCACATGTTTGGTCAAGTAAGCCTTGAGGTATGTATATGACAAGTTTTGTTGCCATCATAGTGAGTGTTGTTGTTATGATGGGAAAGAATATTATTTGAATAATGTTTTAATGATAGCCTAATTAAAAAAATTGAGAAGAAACATGTGTGAGTATAGGTTAGTAAAAGTGTAAAGCATATTTTAATGCTTTGTTTAGATCTTGTGAGATGGTAGTTGTAGGTGTCAAGATGAAATGAATGAGATTTGAAGAAGAAACTATGTGCTCTAAAGATCTATGTAAGTAGTTCTAAAGATGCTCTAAATGAGCTATAAAATATGAAAATGCTCTGAAGATAATTCTCCAAAGAACACCCCATAGTTTTTAAGGATGAGAGAGGTTATTTTAGTTTGTACATGAAATGTTGAGGACATTATAGATAATTAAAATGTCAATTTTGAAGATCTATGTACACAGCTTTGAAGATGTTATAGTCAAACTCTAAAGATCTGTAAGTAGATTCAAATAAGTTTTATTAAATATCCAATGAATAGTGAGTGCATGAGGTTTCTTGATCATAGACAAGATGCATTGAAACATAAGAAATTTCTAAGGTAAAGTCAATAAAGTGGCTAGAAGGTCAGATTCAAGGCATAATAAGACTTGCAAGTCAAGGCATAGAAAGCAAGAAGGGAGATGGTGGACATATAAGGAAATAAGATAAATTTCCATGGCATGGGTGAGTAGGTGAACATTGACAGAGGTGATTTAATTTTTTTAATAATGTGCACGAAGTTTTAGATCAAGTTTTGCGATAAAAGGATTGAAAAAGTATTTCAAGGTTTATCGAGTGCACAGAATGAATAATGGTCTACCTAAGAAGGTTTTATTAGTGATCATTGGCACATGAAAAATATGAATGAGATTATAATATATCCATGGTAGATGAGGAATTTTTCTATATTAGAGTTCTAAGCATTGGTTTCTAGATAGAGGAGCTAAGTTTTATGAATGATCATTAAGACTGGAAGATAGTGTAAACCCTCATAAAATCTTAATTGTGACCTGATGTTGAAGATATTGTTCTAAAGAGATTAGAATGGTTTTATATGATTATGAAAGTGATTATATGTTGAATTAAACTCTCCTAGGAATCTCTAAGTGTGATTGGTTTCTCAGGTGAGTGAGAAGACCCTATAGAAAAGTGCTTGCCTTTCAGAAACTTGTTGTAGAAGATAGAGTTGACCGAGTTAAAGTTGATAAGTGGATGAAGATAAAAGTGTGAGACTTTTATTTTTTTGTGAAGACTTATAGATATGTTCCATATCTTAGAATCACAAATTTGGTGATCTAATTTGGCTAGTCGCTAACAAACCTTGTGGTGCAGACAATAAGTAAATCAGATAGAAGAGAGAAGATAATTTATGATGTGTTTTCATGAAACAGTGATGCATTGAAATTAATGATGATGTTTTTTGGGTTTTAAATTACCTATAAATAATTTTAAAAATCTTTTAATTTGTTGAAATAGGTTGATTCATTGAATCCAAAATGGCTTATCTGACTATGTAGAGTTTGTGAGAGAGAAGGTTAGTAGATTGGTCTATAAGACTAATAGTTTTCATTTGAGATCATGATCTAATTGATTGAGGTTACTCTGAGGATGATATAATAACTTTTTAATGTATTTAAATTCCTTGAATATATTCAATCATATATTATATGTTCATGTTTCTTTGACTATGTTTTTGAGTCAGTCGGTAGTTCTGAGTGAACATCTTGTAGAGGAGTGTTTAAGCCTATTTTCCCTAAGTTAAAGCATAAGATGAAGTTAGTGATGACCTTGAGGTCATGAGGTTATATAATATATAATTTTTTCCATGGTAATTTATAAAAAAATATTATATACCTTAGTTGTTCAATATAGAGTTTATGTATATGCACATGAATTTCATAAGCAGTGATTTGAGTAAGGGTTTAAGTGGTAGTTGGACCTAAAAGGTGTTGTAAACCTGAAGTGAAGTCAGCTAATGGTTATTGGAGTGGATTTGAATTTTTACTACCATGTAATATTTTTTTTATATTCTTAAATAAATATCAAAGGTAATGTGTCGTTAAGAAGGCCTATTAGGTCTCCATAATCCTAAAAGAGGAGTAAGGGCTAATTGATGTTTGGCCGACCTATTATGTTGATTGATTAATGATTAAGGCATGTTATTTTTAATATAAAAATACCTATTTTTTGTGTACCTAAGTGATTTAAATTATTATCTAACCTAGAAAGATATGATCAAGTGGCTTGTATAAAATCAAGGTAGTTAGGTGTATTTTGATAGTGCTTAGAGTGGATGCTAAGAGCATGCTAAAATAACAGGAGTATAACATGATAAGAAAATGACATAGATCATTTTTGAGTATAAGGAGGTCATTTATAACATAATTTTAGTGTTATGAATATCCAATATAGGTTTTACATTTGAGGATCAATGTCAGAAGACCTAATTAGTCGATGGAGAGGGCTAGTTGAGTGAAGAATGATAAAGGATAGTTTGAGAGGGAGTGAAGAGAGTGAATATCTGAAAGAGAATATTATCATATATTATATAAGTAATAAGGGGTTTTTAAGGTTATGAAACTATCTAGTTGTTGAGTTAGTTTTAAGTCATTTAGGGGGTTAGTACCTCCTTGCAAGTTAGATCTTATTAAAGCCAAGTGGGTGTTTGGTAAATTAGTGGTTGGTGCTTCTTATTGGGTTTTTGCTCAGCTAAAGACTCTGTTAAGTTGGTGATTAATAGATTGGGGTTGGTGTTATAAGTTAAGTGGGTGATTAAATTAATATTAATGTTTTTCTTATAAAACTATAGTCTATTTGCTTCATCAGTGGGTTTTCTAGCACTAGAGGGTTTCCCACATATATTTTGTGTTCATGTGTTTTAAGCTCTTATGTTTTGATTCTAATGCATGCTAAGATGTATATGATTGTAATGATGGTTCATGCATAATTAAGTCGAAATTAATGAAATTTTTTGAAAATTGATTCAGCCCCCTCTTAGTCATCTTGTTTCCAATAATTGGTAACAGATCATGTCTTTTGGAAATAGGCTTAACAGCCTAAATGAAATACTAAGAAGCTAAGATGGTTAATCAACAATCTCAAGGTGGTTTCTCTACCAGTAAGGCACCATTTTTAAATGGACCTAGCTATGTCTTTTATAATGTCAAAATGAATATATATTTGATGTCATAGGGACATGATATTTGACAGTCAAAATAGGCAAAAAGGCTAGTGAAAATAACTCCAAGTTAATGAATTCCATTTTGTGTGGCCTGTTAGAGGAAGAGATTGCAAAGGTAATACATTATGTTTTATCCAAATATATATGGGAAAAATTGAAGACCATCTATGAAGGAGACACCAAGGTGAAGATGGCCAAGTTTTAGACCCACAAAAGATAGTTTGAAATCTTGAAGATGAATCCATTACATCCTACCTATTAAGAGTTGATGAAGTTGTCAATATCATTAGAGGATTGGGAGAAGAAGTGATATACTCTATTATTGTCCAAAAGGTATTAAGATCAATAACTCCTAAATTTGACTCTAAGGTATTTGCAGTAGAGGAGATTCAAGATTTGAACAAGTTAGAGATTGATGGACTTCATGGCATCTTGATTGCCTATAAGATGAGATAAAATAAAGGAAGACCTCTCAAGAAGGAAACAACTTTAAAAGTTGAAAAGAAGTCAAAGGCCAATAAATATAAATATGAGTTATGTTTAGATATTTATGATGATGAACTCATAACTACATTTTCTAGGAAGTTGAGGTTTCACTCAAGAAAGTACAAGGGTAAGTTACCCTTCAAATGTTTCATCTATGGTAATATTGGTCACTTTCTAACCAAGTATCATAATAATGATAGATATGAGCCTAATGAATAACATGAGGGAGATGATATAAATACATAAGTCTAAAAATAACTACAAAAAGTTAAGTAATAATGAAGGAAGGGATCATTCAAGAATAAGAAGAGATTCTACACCAAAGAAGATAACTCATCAAATGTAAGTGAATAAGACACATTTGATAGTGAAGATGATAGGAATGAATTTGAATATGAAAATAATGAAACTCTATTCATAGGCATAGAATTAGAAAATATGGGTTTTTCAAATGGGAAAGGCCTCACGATTAATTCAAAATCAGATAAAGAATGATATTATGATAGCGAAGAAGCTGAAGTGGATCTTGAAGTAGAGATGGTAAGTTCCCTATAAGAGTTAAAATTTGTAAAGAAGAAGAACAAGAAATTGAAGACAATAGTTTAGGACTATGAGGATCAAATTAGATTGTTTAAAGAAAGGCTTAGCAACACCTTCAAAGAGTATGAAGAGATCATCCAATAAGTTGAAAGTCAGAATGAGATTATGGCAGCAAGCCTAAAGGATAAAGAAGAAGACTACATTAGATATGAAATTGAAATAGAATTTATGAGAGATGAGTTGGATCAAGTATCTATTAAGGTGAAGAAATTTTTGAAATTTGAAAAGAGTACTGGGGTTTTAGATGATACTTTGAATAGTCAGAAGTCTATAAGTGAAAAGATAGATCTTGGTTTCAAAGAAAACCAAAAGAAGGCACTTCAAGTTGAAAATAAGATTATTGATGATAAGAAGGTCAACATGAACAAACTTATCAGATAGCCCAATGCTATAAGGTATGAAAATTATTTCAATGGCTATTATTTTACATGTAGTTAGTTTGATCATAGATCAAGAGATTGTAGAAGACCCTCTAAGAATGAGTATTCATGGAACTATAGAAGGATAAGCAATTGGTCAAAGGGAGATCCTAGTCATCATTAGTTAAATGGTATGTATAAGGTGGTCTGTTACAGCTATAATAATGTAGGACATATTTCAAGATTTTGTCCTAACATAGTTAGAAGGTTATCCATTTAAGACAAGAAGATTCATACTCATTCCACTAATAAATGGATCAAGAAGACAAACCCTATAGATAAATTAAAATTGGATCAATAATAAAGAAGGAGATTTTGTGAAAGTTCAGAGTATAGATATTGGTTACTAAAGCCAGACATCAAGAGACAAGAGAAGTCTTGGTTCTCATATGGTTGATCAAATTAGTAATAATGAAGAATTAGCTAAGAAGAAGAATGACAATGTGAGTCATGATTAACTCATAAACTATGGTGGAATGTTTGCCACTATAGAGCATAAGTTAGAAGTGAAGGAATGTTAAGAACACTTTTTATCTGAATGTGTTAACAAGGCTGTCAAAGAAAAGAAGAAACTTGACAAGGTTTATGATGAGATAAAGCCTCAATATCCAATAAAACATAGAATAATGATAAATAATATTCAATTTTATGAAAAAGATATGGAGATCTTGGAATCTCCTGAGTTCATATTGTTTTAGTGCCCTATGAAATTGGGTGGATCCATTAAGCTTCATGAAGACATTCTTCTATAAACATAAGTATGAGGGTGTAGAGAAATAAGGTTTCTTTTTTAGAAGATTCTAGGTTGATAGCTTTATGGTTTGAATTATAGAAGACAACATGATGAGAGATCTAACACTGGTATTAGGTATTTGAAGTCAAAGTGTATAAAATTGGTATATAAGAGATAAGATTCTAAGATCTATTTATTATGAGTAATTGATCTAGATCTATGAAGACCAAGGGTGAATCACTATTTCTACATTTGGTATTGGTTAAATAATTTGGTATCAATATTGAGATATCCATGTGTATGGTCAATAGTTTGTTATCTTCATTTTCCATGTCGAGAAAGGTAGGTGATCTTGAATTCCTAGTTATTTGAAAGGAGATATGCTTGGTCTAAGGGGAAGCTTGGTAGCTCTATTTTTTTTGTCAAGAAAAGTGATTACTTTATGATATGCATGGAGATAAAGAGATATTATGTTTGAGATGATTTATAGAATATGTTTGTCAAGATTATGATGAATCAAATAGGAGAGTGACCTATTTGAGAAGTTTTTGAGAATGGTTGCCATAAGTTTCTAAAGACTGTGTCATCTAGTGTCTTTAAGAGATAGTTTCAGATCATAGTGAGAAGAGTATAAATTAAATGGTTGCAAATGATTCCTAATGTCTAATACTACTAGAATCATGGTCAATG
Source organism: Torreya grandis (assembly GCA_037957365.1). Classification (NCBI taxonomy): domain Eukaryota; kingdom Viridiplantae; phylum Streptophyta; class Pinopsida; order Cupressales; family Taxaceae; genus Torreya; species Torreya grandis. The sequence continues at coordinate 5,152,689 of JARHVA010000311.1, forward strand.
CTTGGTTTGAGGGATAGATATTCAAGTTTAATGACTAAGCCTAATCTATATTGAAATGATCTTGTAATCTAAGTTCATTCTAAAAGAGATGATATGTTGTAGAAACCCTTTGTCATTAATGTCAAGGGGAGAAATATTAGAAAAGTATTAGAAGATGAAAGATCAAAAAAATTTATAAAGGGAGAAAGATCAGGAAAGATGAGAAAAGGCGCAAGTTAAAAAAGGGAAAAATAAAAGCAAGAACCATGTCTAGCAGATGATTGCCATCAAGAAGTGGTTGACAGTGTTTTTTGAGTATGTTTGTCATCAATGACAAAGGGGGATATTGTTGAAAATTTTCATTAATTAAGGGAGATATTATTGAGCATTGTATTTTAGTTTTGATCTTTGATATTTAATGTTGTCATTGATGTCAAAGGTTTTAATGAAGATGCATGGTTATTTCCTTGATGTTAGTCTAATATCATTAATGTCAAAGGTTTTGGTGAAAATGCTTGGTCAAGTAAGCCTTGAGGTATGTATATGATAAGTTTTGTTTCCAACACAGTGAGCATTATTGTTTTGATGTGAAAGAATGATATTTGAAGAATGTTCTAATGCTAGCTTGAGTGAAATCATTGATAAGTAACATGTGTGAGTACAGGTTAGTACAACGAGTGTGAAAAATATTGTAATGCTTTGTATAGATATAATGAGATGGTTTTTATAGGTGGAAAGATGAAATGAGTGATCTCTAAAGAATAAATTGTGTGCTCTAAAGATCTATGTAAGTAGTTTTGAAGATGCTCTAAATGAGCTACAAAGATGAGAATGTCTCAAAGAGAATGTTGTAAAGAACACCTAACATTTTTTGATCATGATAGAGGTTGTTTGAGTTTGTACATGAGATGTTGACGACCTTAAAAATGATTAAAAGGCAAATTTTGAATATATATGTATGCAATTTTGAAGATGATATAGTCAAGCTCCAAATATCTATAAGTATCTCCAAAGAAGTTTTATTGAAGCTTTGAATAAAAGTGAGTGTATGAGGTTTATTGAGCATACACAAGAGGCATTGGAACATAGGAAATTTCTAAGTTAAATTTAATAGAGTGACTATAAGATCATATTCAAGGCATAATAAGACTTACAGGTCAAGGCATATAAAAGAAGAAAAGAGATGGTGTCCAGATGAGGTAGTAGGATTAGTTTCCATGGCATGGGTGAGTAGGTGAATATTGACAGAGGTGATTAAATTTGTTTTAAGTATGTGCATGAAATTTTATATCAATGTTTACAAGAAAAGGCTTGAAAAAATATTTCAAGGGTTGTCGAGTGCACAAAATGAATAATGGTCTACCTGAGAAGGTTTTTTCAGTGCTCATTGGCATGCATAACATTTGCATGAGATCCTAAGATATCCATGGTAGATGAGGAAGGTTTATATCTCAAAGTTACAAGAATTGGTTTATGAAAATAGTAAATAAGTTTTATGAATGATTGCTTAGATTGGAAGATAGTCTAAACCTTCATAAAATCCTAACTTTGATATGATGTTGAAGATCTTGTTATAAATAGCTTATAATGGTTTGATGTGATCATAAAACTAATTGGATATTGAATTAAACTCTCCTAGGCATCTCTAAGTGTGATTGGTTTATTAGGTGAGTGAGAAACCCCTACATAAACGTGCTTGTCTTTCATAAACTTGTTGTAGAGGATAGAGTTGACTAAGTCAAAGTTGCTAAGTGGATGAAGATCAAAGTGTGAGACTTTTAGTTGTAATTCATGAAGACAATGGATAGGTTATATTAGTTCCTAGTTATACACCTTGTATGCTCAAATTTTCACACTTATAGAATATGGTAAACAAAGATGAAAAACTTGTTAATATGTCATTATAGTCAGGGAAGTGTTTAGCATCAAACAAAGAACCGAACATAGATTATCATTGAGAGACATCTAAAAAGGGTATGGTTAACGCCCTAATACTTTTGGATCTACCTAAACCAAGGTGAGATAACCTATGGGGTAGCTTAATCACATGGATGGATTTCACACTTCAATCTTCATGAGGATTCTTGGTAAATAAGGGGAATATGAACAAAGAATAACTAAGCTTGCACATGTCACTTATAAGGGTTATCACCTGAAATAAACAAATGCTCTAAGTCATACACAAGATACTAGTGAAAGATAAAAGGATGGCTAAAATATCCATTTTATGACACATTCAATAACATAAACTAGATGGGAAACTTTAGCTTTAATATTTTAAGCAAAAAACTATAAATACATTTCAAATATGCAAGATCTCATGTATTTGTGATGGGTAAGACAAGGTGGGTTGATTTAAACAAAGATATAGATGGGTGCTAGATGAGAGAGGATAAATTCACTATATTGTCATGTCTTTTATAGAAATAAATATTTTATAACCTTTAAAATAGATGGAATGAAATAATACTTTGTATTTCCTTGAAAGAATCACAAGCAAAGCTACAAGTAATCATTCAATATCTCTTTCTCTTTCAATCTATGAGCCCAGGACTACCCCTAAAAGACTATTAATACTTCATTTTGAATTCAATAACCTAAAGTATTTTATAATCTCAACACATTTACTAGATGAATACCATAAAATGAAAGAGTGAAAATACCAATATATTTAGAACTAAAAATAACGTATTAGATTTCAACAATAAGATAGAGCAACAAAACACAAATATATTCTATTATCCATTTGAATCTCAAATACATATAGCATGTGGTGGAAATTATAAAACATGTACACTATGCAATTCATCTCTATAATAGGGGAATATTTCAATATGATCTCAAAGCTTGCCAATGGTTTTACACAAGAAACTAATTTGACACCAAAGAGATTACACAAGAAGAACTTCTCTAGAGAGATAGCTCTTTTTCTCAATTTTTTTTAATTCACTAACCTTTGTAAAGGAACAAACCTCCCTTACTTATACAATTTTCAAATCAAGATGTGGCATATCTCAATGACATGCTCTAGCTAGAAAAATCATTCATGCACCTAGAGCTCATCAATTTCAACAAAAAGGATTCATAGGATAATGCACATGCTCCAATAAAAGTGACATGTTTGATATCGCATCTTGGTGGGATGATATTTATATTCCATGTAAAGCATACTCTAGTAAAGGATAAAACAAGCCTTTATCCACTTGCATAACTAATCCAAAATGTCCCTTTCTCTAAATAATATTCCTATGAGGGATGTGCCACTAATGGGCACAATACAAAGATTAAGGGAAAAAAAGAGAAAAGGAAGAGGGATGAGAAAAGAATCTTTACATCAATTGAGAAGAATTAGAAATGATTTGGTCATATCATAGAATCAACATTGATGACCGAGCCCCGTACCAGCCTATTTTTATATGCAACAAACTTATCAATCATGGTGGTGAGAATTTTCTTGTCTAGGCCCACCTGGTATTTGAATTTGACATCATATTATTCTAACTAGTTGGTAGTCCTCTGGAGTGCCTTCTACTTCTTCTCAACCAATGCCTTCAATTAGTCATAGGATTTTTCAAGTAGCACCAACTCCCTTATTTTTTGGCCACTAAATCTTCCATGTAATGCATCGATAAGACTCTTTAAGGTATCTTCTATCAATTCCTTTATCATGTCAATTATACTATCAAGCTTCACCAATCCCCTCAAGGTGGCCTCAATTTCCACCTTAACAGTCTTGAAAGACTGCTCTTCTCATTTTATATCAAAGGTGAAATCTTTAAGCATTACTAACTTATATTTTATGGCTAGTTGGTATTCTCTGGAAATTTTAGGATCATCTAAGGTTATGACCTTTTCTAAAATCAAGGTATTCTCACCACACTACATAATTCATCTACCTTGGGCCCAAGTTCCTCCCAAATCTTGATATCAATATCATAAATCAATGCTAAGTATTTACACACCTCTTATTTATTTATTTATTGCATTATCAAGCCATTCTAATGCCATATAGATGACCTCCTTGGCTCAGACCATCAAGTCTTTCTTCCACTCTTTTTTCACCCATCCTATGGTCTTTACATCTTCATTGAGGCCAAAATCAAGCATATCCTAGGAGAAAACTAGTGGACTTAGGGATATGTTGGTAGTTAGAAACCATACTTTAGGCTCACTCAGTAACTTTTCCAAGTACTAGATCATTGTCTGGTTCTACATCTTAAGCTCCTGTATTGACGCTTTATCTTTGTCCATCTAATAATCTACCATGCTTGCCAAAATCTGAGTTATGCTTGATCTCATTTCTTGAAGGCTCCCCTAGATCATATCTATACACTGAGTAAATTCCAAAGGGAAAATCCTTCTTTGTAGGACCTTTTGGAGGGATAGTTATTTCCTATGTTCTCTCCCCATCGTTAGTGAAAGTAGTCTAGGAGAGTGCCTTAGCACTCTTGGGAGGTTTTAAATTATATGCCTGAGTAATCCTCATCACATCTATATCTCCCAATTTAATTTCAATTATATACTTCTCCTCAATCTATTCTTTGACCCATATCAACGGCTTGGTCTAAAAACCCATTAGAATTATATACCTTGAGGTTGATCTAGGAGTATTGAAAGGTGGTGTTAATAGAACGATGAATAGAGGGAGCTTGATGGGAGTTAGATGTGAACCTAATATTACTTTCTCTATATCCTTATCACTATCCAACTTGAGTTTCTCCCTTTCATCTTCTTGTTATCCCTCTTTGCGTAGTTCAACTTATTCTAGGACCTCAATAACTACTTCAAATTGCTTTTGGGACCCCAAAATTAGTATATCAATGGCACTCTCTTATCTTTTGGGCTAAGGAGGTGTTATTTCTTCTAACTCATATTGTGTAATTGGTTGGGAGAGGTGGGAAGAGCCTATGGTATATTCCTTGCCTCCCTTAGGTGGCTCATCACCAATTGTGGCCTCAAAACTCATATGCTGAGTAGGACCATGGACCTATATTAAGGGAAGGACCCCTTGGGGTACTTCAATATAAGTAGTTCCTATTGAAGGTCCCTCCCTTACAACTTCATCACCTTGGTCTGCCTCCTTATTTATACCTGAAGGCATAGGGGTACCCATTTTCAAGCTTGATCCCCTATCTCCTTCAGTTGTAACCTCTCCTTCTTGTATTTAACTTGTGTGTACTAGAGAGGGATGGTATTATGGGGTTGTCTCCATAGCTACCACAAAATTTGATTGTTGTTTTACTTGAGCCTCTACCTTTTCACTACTAGTGGGGGCTTGCTCTTCTAGCCTCAACTCACTTTCAAGTTTTTCCCTAGGCCCTTACATACTTTTTATCTCACCCTCCACCTCTTGCCCTAATGGTTGGGTGAACATATCATGGACAAATGCTTCTATATCCATAGAGATAGCTTCTTTCTAGAGTGGAGCTTGGGCTTACATGGCCACCTCAACACCTACTTGTGTCACATATTTGAAGGATAAAGGGTAATTTGAGGCTAATATAGTTTCCTCATCACCTTTGTCTTCTCCTCCCAAGGGTTCTTATGGTCTAAAAAATCCCATTTCTAGAACCTTGATAGGAGTCTACAACCTTTCCCTAAGATTTCTTTGGGTTGTACTCATTGGGGGAGGAGTGAATGCCTTAGATTGCTTCATCATCTTTGTGATTGGCCTATTTTCCTTTGAGTCTTCTTTGTCACTCATATCCCTTAGAAACTAGGCATATGAGGAATTTCCTTAGGATTTTGTGGTTTCATGATGTATAACCTCTTTCATTTTCTTGGGGGTTACAAGTGGAGGTTGTAACACCTTCCTTTTAGTATTTAGTTTCTTTGCTTATTCCTCCCCTCCTCTTTTCCTTGTGTATATTTTTGGGGGTAGAATGGGCTATGGTGAATGCTCAAGATGAGGGGTTGGTGCAATGGTTGGTCTAGTTAATGTGGTAGGAGCTCCCTCAGTAATGATCAAAATGGGAGAAACACTTGCAAGTTGCACCTCCCCCATGGCAATTCGAGTCTAATTTTCAACCAGGTTGGTCAAATTTATGAAAGATAATCTAGAATTGGACTATGCTACTATAATCTCATCAACATTAAATGATTTGGTGAAACTAACATCACTTGATAGCTTCTTCCCCTTACCTTTGTTCTCTACCTGAGGGCCTACTAAATGTCTAGTGTAAGGGGGAAGAATCACCTTGAGCTTCTACATAGTTATGAGTTCCCTAAGGGTTGGGGTATCATGTGCACTAAGGTCCACACCTCAGGAATTTAACCACTTAAATTTTCTTTTCATTATATGATATTCCCTCCATACAATTGAGTCATTCTCTAAGACTGTGAAGTCTACTTAGGCTATAGGTTGCATCTCTATATTATCCTCAGTGTAAGTCAATGACATTATATCATTATCATCCACCATATCCTTGGGGATGGGAATGGTTCCATATGTAACACTCTCCTAAATGGTGAGCCTTAGGTAATTAATTTTCCTTACTTGCTCCTCCATTATGCATTCTAACTAGATGTCCTCGTAGTGTGCCTAATGAATAATTTCATTTGTGGCATTGCTAAACAAACACCTTATGTAATATTTGGACTGAGGAGGAATCTTATCCATCTAAAACCACCCCATTTTATAGCTATAAAAATCATTTTTAGGCCTAGAGCTCATTAGTTGTAATAAAAAGGATTCCTAGGATAATGCATGTTTTCCATTGAAAGTGACATGTTTGATATCTCATCCTATTGAGACGCTCTCCATATGCCACATAAAGCATACTCCAGTAAAGGACAAAATAATTTTTTTTCCACTTATGTAACCAATCCAAAATGTCCCTTTCTCTAAATAATATTATTATGAGGGACATGCCACTAACAAGCATGGTATAAAGATTAAGGGAAAAAGAGAGAAAAAGAAGAGGGAGGAGAAAAGAATATTTAAATCAACCAAGAAGAAAAAAATGATTTGGTCATATCATGGAATCAATATTGATGATCAGGCCCTGTGCCAACCTATTCTTTTATGCAATGAACTTCTTGATCATGGTGGTGAGTATTTTCTTATCTGGGCCCACCTGGTATTTGAATTTGACATCATATTATTCTAACTAGTTGGTAGTCCTCTAGAGTGCCCTCTACTTCTTCTTGACCAATGCCTTTAATTAGTCATAGGATTTTTCAAGTAGCACCAACTCCTTTATTTTTTGGCCACTAAAGCTTCCATGGGATGCATTGACAAGACTCTTCAAGGCATCTTCTATCAATTCCTTTGTCATGTTAATTATACCATCAAGCTTTACCAATCCTCTCAAGGTGGCCTCAATTTCCGCCCTAGCAGTCTTAAGAGACTACTATTCCTATTTTATATCAAAGGCACCATCCTTAAGAATTGCTAACCTATGTTTTATGGCTAGTTGGAATTATTTAGGCATTTTAGGATCATATGAGGTGATGACCTTTTATGAAATCAAGGTATTCTTACCCATATTACACAATTCATCTACCTTGGGGCCAATTTCATTATAGATCTTGATATCAGTATCATAAATCAATGCTATGGATTTGTACGCCTCTTGTTTATCTATTATTTCATTGAGCCATTCCAATGCTGTATAGATGACCTCCTTAGCTTAAACCATCAAGTCTTTCTACCACTCTTTTATCACCCATCCTTTGGTATTTGAATTTTTGTCAAGGCCAAAATCAAGCATATCCCAAGAGGAAATGGGTGGACTCAGGGCTATGCTAGTAATTGGAAACACTACTTTAGGCTCACTTAGTAACTTATATAAGTACTATATCATCACATGGTTATGTATCTTAAGCTCCTTCATTGACACTTTATCTTTGTCCATCTGATGAGACACCATGCTTGATAAAACTTGTGAGCTATACTTGATCTCATTTCTTAAAGGCTCCCCTAGATCATATATTTACACTAATTAACTTTCAAGGGAAACATCTTTTTTTGTAGCACCTTATGGAGGGATGGCTATTTCCTATGTTCTCTCCCCATCATCAATGAAATTAGTCTGGGAGAGTGCCTTATCCCTCTTGGGAGGTTTTGCCTTATATGCCTGAGTAATCCTTATCACATCTATATATCCTAATTTGCTTTTAATGTTTCACTTTTTCTTAATTTGTTCTTCAACCCAAATCAAGGGCTTGGTTTGAAAACCCATTGGAGTTGTGGACCCTGAGGCTGGTCTTGGAGTATTGAAAGGTGGAATTAATGAAATTTTGACTAGAGGGAGCTTGATGGGACTTAGGTGTGAACCTAATAATATCTACTTTATATCCTCATTACTATCCAACTTGAGTTTCTCCCTTTTAGCTTCTTGCTCTCCCTATTTGCCTAGTTCAACTTGTTCAAGGACCTCAATAATTGCTTTAGATTGCTTTTGGGACCCCAACAATAGTCTATCAATGGCACTCTCTTATCTTATAGGCTGAGGAGGTGGTCTTGCTTCTAGCTCATATTGTGCAATTGGTTGGGAGAGCTAAGAAGAGGTTATGTCATCTTCCTTGTCACCCTTAGGTAGCTCATCACCAATCATGTTCTTAAAACTCGTGTGCCCAACATGATCATGGACCTTTATTTAGGACATGACCCCCTAAGGTACTTTAATAGAAGTAGTTCTTTGGCCTTTCCCTTAGATTTCTTTGGGTAGTCCTCATTAGGGGAGGAGTGAATGCCTTAGATTACTTCATCATATTTGTAATTGGTCTATTTTCCTCTGAGTCTTCTTTATCACTCATATCCCTTAATAACTAGGCATATGAGGATTTTCCTCCTTGGGATTCTATTACTTCATGTTGAGAGGCTACATCTAGATGTATAACCTCTTTCCTTTTCATGGGGGTTTTAGGTGGAAGTTGTAGCACCTTATTCTTCCTTTTAGTCTTTGGTTCTCTACTTATTCCTCCCCTCATCTTTTTCTTGTGTACATTTTTGGGGGTGGAATAGGCTCTAGTGAATGCTCAAGCTAAGGGAATGGTGTAATGGTTGGTTTAGCTAATGTGGCAAGAGATCCATTGGTGGTTATCAAAATGGGAGAAGTACTTGTAAGCTACACCTTCCCCATGGCAATTTGAGTCCAACTTTCAGCCAATTTGGTCAATTTTATGAAAGCTAGTCTAGAATTGGATTGTGCTACTATAATATCATCAACATTGAATGGTTTGGTAAAACTAGCATCACTTGCTAGCTTCTTCCCCTTGCTTTTGGCTTTTACCTGAGGGCCTATGAAATGTCTATTGTAAGGGGGAAGAATCTCCTTAAACTCCTACATATTTTTGAGTTCCTTAAGGGTAGGGGTATCATGTGCATTAAGGTCCACACCTTGGGACTTTAACCCCCTAAATGTTCTTTTCATTATATTATACACCCTCCATATAATTGAATCATTCTTTGGGACTATGAAGTCTGCTTGGGATATAGGCTACATCTCTATATTCTCCTTAGTGTAAGCTAATGATATTATATCCTTGTCATCCACCATGTCCTTGGGGATGGGGATGATGTCATATGCAACAATTTCCTAAATGGTGAGCCTTAGGGAATTAATTTTCCTCACTTGATCCTCTATTGTGAATTCTAATCAGATGTCCTCATAGTGTGTTTAGTGCATAATTACATTTATAGCATTATTAAGCAACCACCTTATGTCATAGTTAGATTAAGGAGGCATTTTGTCCATTTGAAACCACCCCATTTCTTGTTCTAACCCCTTTGCTCTAGCCAGAGTAGGACATGTATAATATCCTATCTATACAAGGAACTTGAAGGGGTTTTTAATATTCTTTGTAATAATAATCTCATGTGGGGGAACCATTTGTCTACATAATTTCATGAGTGCTTCCTTTTATTCAACATACCTAGGAAACTTGTGAGGTGCCCCTAAAAATTTGCTTACCTAGATATATGTAAAGGTGTGAAATTGAATGTACACTACACTAAACCTATCGATCACCTCCCTGACCACCTTGGTTATTCTATTTAATCTCCTCATAGGGTAGAAGACACTTATCATGACATTATAAAAACAATTATAAACCTTGGCTCAATTGTTCCTGAAACCTTCCAAAGTCATTTTAGGATACAACTCATAAATTCTAAGATTGAAGAGATTCTTAGTGAGTCTGAGGAAATATTTATTATGTACTAAGCTATAAATGAGGTAGGAAGTCATGTAAAATGTACCATTTAATACCTCCTTGGAAATTATGGCCACCTACAACTACATTATTTGGCTATGTAGGTTGTTACTCAAAATTTAGGCCCAATCTAGCTGCTTCTTACCCTCTAGCACACAAATAAGGTGAAAAACATCCACAGCTCAAACTTCTCTATCATGGGTGTCCTATAAGCTCTAGTAGCCATAGCGATGACATATCATGGCAGTTACTTGAACTCTATTAACTTAAGATTCCTAGTCAATCTAGAAGCTATAGTTCTCTTCTTAGTGAGCCAAAAAGTGTTTATAATATCCCAGATGAATCTATCATTCTTTTCAATTTACACCTGGTACTCTTCCATAGTCAAAAAAATTCCTTCAGGTTGTGGTAGTATCCCAAGCATGGCACTAAGGGCTTGAGAGGTGAAAGAGTAGACAACTAATTGGCTCCCATCAAGTATAGTTCTTGTATCCTCTTGATACACCTTTGCACATGTAATGACCAACTCTAGGTATGGGGATGCTAGTGGAAAAGCTACTGCAAGAACCATATAACTCATATCTAAATTTTCTACCACCTTAGGGGGATTTGGTTTTTAACAATATTTGATAGGGAAGAAAAATATAAACCTTGGACATCAATGTCCTTAATCCCATCAATAATTGAGGTAGCATTAATTTTTAGAGGGATTGAAGAAGAAGCCATTTTTTCTTGACTAACATGATACTACCTTCCCCTAAATTGAAGTAAACCTTTTCCTAGTGGCTAACTCTTTAATTATTTCAAATTTTACTTCCAAATAACTAAGTCAATAACCCAGAGAATAGTTACTTGTAACCATGCTAAAAAATATGCAACCTGAGTAAGAAATCAATTGAAAAATATGACAGTAGTTGCTATTCTCATCTCACACTGCTTTGGTTTTTAAATTTATTGAGAACACAAGTGTGAGCGCTAATTGTGAAAGGTGGATTAAAATGAATGAAAATACTTATTTATAATAATATCCTTTTGAAATTAGGGTTAGAAATTAAGCCTTTATGTGGAACAGATAATCTTCAACTACTACATTAATAACCTTAAGCATCTTTCAAAAGAAAAGGAGGGAAACCTGATGACACTTCCCATTGATAAACAATTTTCCCTATGACACATGGCATCATATAAATGAAAATGTACTTTTGACACTCATTAGGTCTTCATGAACCTTTTCAACCTTCATATTATTTAGTGAGGAGATGCCACATGCCTTAAACTTTCCTTTGAAAAGAATAACCTTGACATGTGTAAAAAATTAGAGCATTAGGGGTGCTAGGGACATTTGCAATGTCTCACCCTTTTTCTTCCCTAGTGTCTTGGTGTAATATACACTAAGCTCCTGTAAAAGTGCCATGTGTCATGATCTTACTTGACTACCCTAATGTCTTGGTCCTTGAGGACTCATTACACCTCCTCCCCATTTTTGAGACAAGGCATTCCTTTAAAAGGGCCCAAAAACTAAAACCCTCGAGAGACTACCACATGGCATGATTTGAGGAGTCCATAATTTGGAAACTACCTACCCCTTTAGTAGTAAAAACACAAGTGTGATAACCTTTGAAAAAGAACCAAAACCAAAATCATTTTAGGATGTTGCTATGTGCCCATCATATACATTCACTCAGGCCTTTGGATATCTTTTACCTTTGTATCATTAATCAACCTAAGGAGGAGTGGAACATTATTCCACCCTTTGGAAAGACTTCATTTATTTATGAGAGCGCATGACCTGAAGGAATATTTTTTGGGGAATCCTTTGGGAAATGGTCCTTGATAATTCCTAGGAGTGCCCTCTAAAAGTGGAACATACCCTTTAGAAGTCTTGGAAAAATCCCCTAAAATCTCTAACATGCCCCTTCAGGAGTCTTAAAAGTGGCTTATGCCCTTTAAGTTGTCCTTTAAAAATGTTTAAAATGTCCTTTTGCTTGTAGAAATACCCTTTAGAACTTGTGAAAGTGTCCTTTAGGATTCCTGAAAATGACCTAGCCAAAGTAAACAATTCCTTTGAGCTTTAATGCCCAAAGGGCAAGTGTCCTTCAAATTTTTTGTCATAGACAAAAAGCCTGAAACAAATAAGACTTGGCACCCTTTTTTGAAATAAAGAAATATTTTAGGACATTTTTAGCAAATAAAATGTTTGATAGAAATAAGTCTTCAAATTTTTTTCTTGAGACAAAAAGTCCAAAAAACCATTTTTTTCAAGAATTGTGTTCATTAGAAGAGGCCTAAAAAGTCTAAGGGATAAACACTTTTACGAAGAAAAGACAACACATAAAGGACTTAACCAATTTTTTATGAAGAAATTGACCTTCCCAAGGAAGCATGAGGACAAAAAATCTTAGACATGGACTTTAATATTTAGTGTGGTCTAGATTTCAAGCATTCTCCATTGACAAGGGCCCAATTTCCTCAATGCAATCTTGGGAACTAACATAGGCTCTTGCTCAAGGATACATAAACCCCATAGGTGTGTAGAAAACCATAAAACACAAGTCTAGGTGCCAATCCATTGGGCCATAGAATCAAGACAAAACAACCTCCAACAAATAAGAACGTTGAATAAAACATGGCACCCTTACAAAAAACATAGATGAGGAGGATCAAAAAATGAACACACAATAAAAACACAATGAGAAGAACTATAAAAATAAGCCCCAAATAAAGGGGTGACACAATAATAAGAAAACAAAGCAATAAAACACTGTATAATATGGTACATAATTACAAATGGACTCAATCTAGGAAGTGTTTTAGATGCCTATCATTGATAGGAAAACCCAATGTTTCCCCATCCAGATCTCTTAGGAATAAAGTGTGCTCCCTAATCTTGTATTCAATTGAGTAAGGGCCCATCCATAAAGCATCAAACTTGTTGTGCTTACCTTTCTCTTCATGCCTAGTATCCCAAATTAGAACCATATCACCTACTTGAAAATTTATGGGAGTGACCTTCCTATCAAATATTTATTTTAACATCTCCTTGAACTTGAGGTGCTTCTCATGGGTTAACCTATGTGACTCATCCAATTCCAAAATTTGGTTCATCCTTTCTTCATAATGGTCAGCGTATTCATCCTCCTTAAGTTGCTACATCAGATGATAGGTAGGAAGTTATAGATTAATGGGAAAAACCACTTGAGTTCCATAGACAAGATCAAAATGGATCCTTCCTCTGGCTCTTTTAAGAGCAATCCTATCAGCCCATAGGGTAAAGTTCAAATGTTCACCCCACCTCTTCTTGATGACTTCCAACATCCTTATGATAATCTTGAGTAAGTTTTTATTACTTCATTCTGCTTGTCCATTCCCTTGAGGATTGTAATTAGAAACATAAGTGAGCTTAATCCCATAATCTTTGCACATCAACTCTAGAGGCTTGGATTTTAAACTCATTATGTTGTTAGCAATGATCTTGACCAGGACACCAAACCTACATATAATCTAATTCAATAGAAAGTCCATCACAACTTGGTGTGTTGCCTTCCTAGTGGGGATTAATTCTACCCACTTGGTGAAATAATCAATTTCAAGCAATATGCATTTATGACCAACACTTAAAGCCTCACTAATCTCACCAATAAAATCCATGCCCCATTTCCTGAATGGAGCTTCAATAGTAATTGGTTGTAAAGGGAGAGAACTAGATGCCTTTAATATTCCTATAAAGTGTTGACACTTTTCACACCACTTTAATATTTAAGCAACATCCTTAAATAGTGATGGACACCAATAACCATCTCTAATAATCTTATGAGTAGTTACTTTAGGTGAAAAATGGTCACCGCACACTCTACTATGAAAATCTTCAATCAGGGCATCAACTTGGTCTTATAACACACACTTTAGAAAGACCCCATTAGGATTTATCTATGCTAATCCACTATTAGTTAGGAATTAATTCTAGGAGATTAATTTGAGATTCCTCTAATTTTTTTCTAAGTTAGGAGGACAAGACATACTCCATAGATAATAAACAATGTCCCTATGCCACTAGGATGTACTAAATAGATCCAAAGTGCTATTGGTGCTAGCAACAATTTTGTTCACTTCAAATGCATGAAAATTTACCTCAACCATAAGACTAACTAAGCCCATTCCTTATACCAATTTAGTGTTTTTGATGTCTATATCATATTCCTATAGCTTATTTACCCATCTACACCTTTTATTGGAGACGTTGGTTTGAGTTAAGATATCCTTCACCATGGTGTGACGGGTATAAGCAATAATCCTTGAACTCAAGATATAAGATGTAAATGTGTTAACCACTTTCAAAATAGCATAAGATTGTTTTTTTTATAAGGGTATAATTTAACTTAGACCCTTGCATAGTTTTTTTGAAGAATGCTATGGGTTGTTCATGGCCATCATCATTCTTTTGTAATAAAACAATAGTAATGGTATGGGGTGATGCAAAGGAGAAAATATGAAATGGCTTGGTGTAATAAAGACTATCTAAAATAGGAATAGACTTCAAAGTTACTTTAACATCATTGAATTCTTGCACAACCCTTTCATCCCATTAATAACTTGATCCTTCTTCAACATAGAAGTAATAGGCAAGGTGATTTTTGTAAAGTTACACACAAATCTTCTTACAAAATTAATTTATCCAAAGAAAGATTGAATTTCTTTTTGTGGATTGTGGGATGGGCACTTTGTCAATGGCCTTAACTCTTTTAGGATCAATCATAACACCCTCCTTGGACACTATATGTCCTAGCAATTTAGCCTTTTGAACTCTAAAATGACACTTCTTAGGATTGAGTGAGATACCAAATTATCTGTATCTAATTAATACATTTTCCAAGTGTTTCAAGTGGGCATCCCTTCTCTTGGAGTACATAGTAACATCATCCTAATACATAGTAATAAATTGATCAATCATCCCTACAAAATCAACATCCATGACAAGCTAAAATGTTGCACTAGCATTCATTAGACCAAAGGGCATTTGCATATACAGATATGTGCCCCATGATGTGGTGAATATAGTCTTAAACCTCTTAGATTCCTTGACCACAACCTAGTTATAGCCATATAAGCTATCTAGAGTAGACAACATTTTGGACTTGATAACATCTTGTAATAGATTGTCCATGTTGGGCAAGGGATAGTTATCTTTTAGGGAGGCTTTATTCATATTGTGAAAATCCACACATAGGTGGATATCATAATTTTTCTTATGCACAAGGACCAAATTAGCCACCCAAGATGAGTAAGTAATAGGCTGAATAATACCACCATCCCTTAACTTCTTCAATTCATCATGCATCTTGGTGGCCAAGATGGGATTGATAGGACTTTGCTTCTACCTAAATGGCTTATTGTCTAACTATAGTGGGATGACATGTTGGAAAAGGTCCTCCCTATACTTTTTAAGCTCTAAATAAGACCATGCCAAATAGTCTTGATATTTCCTTGATAGTAGTACCTAGTCTCTTTTCTCTTCAGTGATGAGACAAGCACCCAACCATAATTTTATTAGATTCCCAAGGGAACCCAAATCATATTCAGTGACATCCCTCAAGACAAATGTTTCTCTTAACCTCACTCTATTTTCTCCATCAAAATATGACTCTAAGCTAATCGATCCCCTAGGGATAGTTTTAATTTTGAGTTGAATGACCTATTTCCCAAATAAAGTGTCTTTTTCATCATAAGTTTGAACCATAGATTCTAGGTCCATAAGCTGACCATGAAATTTTGCTTCACAAGTCAAGAACCTTTTAATGTGGTCATCATCCTTGAACACCTATTAGTGATGAATGTTATCTAGAATTGAGGGTCAAGAAAACACCTCCACCTAGTATTGATAATATGGGCTTATGCTTGAAATATCAAATTGAGATCCTACCTTAGCAAATTTTTCAACTTCCTAGTTGAATTCCTTGTCATGATAAGAGATGTTGATTGCATCAAAACCTTCAATCAAATCCCATATAGTATTTTGGTACTATTTCAAAATTTTACACTTGGTAGCATATGCATTATGAATATGTTTCACCACCAATTTTGAGTCCCCTTTGACAGAGAGACACTTGATCTCATGTTCACATGCAATCCTTAGACCAAGTAGAAGTGCTTCATAATTAAAAACATTTTAAGTGCAATTGAAAGCAAGGTGGAAGGAAAAAGTATACCTCCTTTTATTATGATCATTTCTAATCACTCTAGCCCCATTCCTAACACTAGAAAAAGCCCTATCAAATAAAAATTCCCAAACAACATCTATATTAGGTTGTGCATTAATGATAATAGACTATTCATCTACATCAATAATACCAACAAAAACACCCAACTCAAAATCGATGTATGTTACTTCATTCAGAGCATGATTTGGATCTTCAATTATATGTAACATCTTAGGCTCTCTATGAAGTTTGACCATTTTACCTTACAGGGGGATGGTATCATAAGAGAGGTCCATCTGCACACTTCCTCCCATACTATCAGCCCATTTTTGTGATAGCAACATTCCCCATTTGGGATGGCAATCTAAAACTACCACATCCATATTTAAAAACTTACCTAGGTGAACTACCAATTGCATAATTAGTGCTTTGACCTACCCAAAAACTGACACCTCTCTTAAATCTATAGCGTAAGACTTACCAAAAGCAAATTTTATCTTTACATCAAGTTCATTCAAGACACATAAAGTCATACAATTGCAAGATTCATCAGAATTAAACATGCAATTGTAGACAATCATATTATTGATCATCAATGTTGTATAAAATGGCTCAACATCCAACTGAATCTCCACCAATGCAATCCCTAAATAGACTTTAGGATAATGCTCATAAACATCACCCAACTCTTGATATTCTAACAACACTTGGGACATTTCAAACTCATTGGTAGTTAATCCCTTTCTAAACTCCAAATATTCAAAATCTCTCTTCCTATGTTCAGGGATCTACAACAACTCAATGGGTGGAACAATGATCTTTATTTAACCCAATAGCTAGGCCATATCACATACACTATGCTGAGGGAGGGGTGTGTTTGGTGGGAGGGTAGTGACATTTTCAATAGGGATATGCTTAGACAACACATGAAATGGATTAAGTTGAGGAGGATTATTATTCTTTGTGAGAGCTTTCAGTAGTGGGTTCTGCTTAGTCTCATTAGTACTCTTGGGGACACTAGACAACATGGGCATATTATTGTTCTTTCCAAGAACTTTTCAGGGTCTAGTAGCTTGAGCAATAGGTTCCCTTATAGAGGCTTCTAGAATATCTATAGATTTCTACCTCTTTCCTTGCATCCCTCACCTTTAGGTTAGTAGGAGCAGTGCCTTAAGGGATAACACCTACTTACCTACTTCTTAAGTTAATATCACTTCTCTGGGAATCTACTGCATTAATCAAGAGTCTTTGGTCTTCCTCTAATGGATTTCATTAAAGATATTTCTTGATCATCATAGAGTGTAGATGATCAAAATCATTCACAGACAACTCATATGCTTGTGTTACATTGACATCACATGCAAAATCAAAGATAAGGACATGTTTCAACTCAAACACACCCTAAAGTTCACTAGTCATGGTGTTAGTAGGCATCCATATGGGAGTCACTACTTCAGCTAGAGGATTATGGAAATCAACCATGAAAACTTCATTTTTAGATGGTGCATCCTCTAGTTCATTTAGTTTTTGATCCACTACCTCAATAATATCACATGATGGGTGGGGTAGGAAACATTTATCACACCAATCAATGTTTATATCAAAGCTCACAATATTTACCTTAACATCTAGGGGGTCTAACATCTCCTTCCCAACACCCCTACCTTGATTCCTTTCTGGTCAGTCTTCATGTGTAGGCCTTTTTCCTTTTTCAACTTCTTGGTTATGGAATGGAGGGATTCACTGAGATTGATATAGATTTGGGGCTCTATCATGGATAGAAGATACATGTAGATTGCCATTTTCTTCCCTAGCCAACTTGTATGACATTTATTTAATAGTGGAGGCCAAAGTGTTGATAGCTTCTTCTAAGTTGGTAGCCTTGGTGGATCATGGATTTTCAAGATTGACTAGCTTCACATCAGCCCTATTATTCATAAGCTTTCCCATAGCTTTAATATTATTCTCAATTTGGATGGCCATATTAAAGGCCAAACTAAGGTTTGGTAGAGCTTTGTCTCACAAGTAGTACACAGCCTTATTAACAAAAGCATCATAGTATTTTATCAGACAAATAGTATCACTAGGACTAATATTTTTAGGTAAATGCATCATGGCCTTATTAAAATGGGTGTTGAAATCCTATACACACTCATTGGGATTTTTCTTGATAATTTCAAACTCAACCAAGATGAACCTCAGATCTAGCCTTTCCCCATACTAAATCCTAAAGACAATTTGCATCTCTTCCCAGGAGTTAATACATCTAGTGGGGAGGGATTTAAACCAATCTCTAGAATCATAGTCCAATGTCTACACAAACAATTTAATGCAGATGTCCTTATAGTCAACCTCATAGTCCTTAATAACATTCTAGAAGGACTTCAAATGTTGATCATTGATCACATCATTATTCCCCTAAAAATTCAGGATCCTCTTCCTTATCTCATTAGAAACTTCATTAGGAAAACCCTCCATCTCTTTGAAATTTATAGGTCTAAATCTGGGAACACATAAAGTAGGGTATGCATTTTCTCCTAGTATCTATGCCTCATGATTGGGATATCTCGGGGTTTAGGAACCACTGGTAATGGGATGTGAGGAGGGGAATGAGGAGGACTAGGTGGATCAAATTCAAGAGGGGATTGATCTAGTGGGGATAGTAAACAAGGTTATAAGGCTTAGAAGTACCAGAAGAGCTATGGTAATCTTTAACAAGAGGTTGGTATATAAACTTTTGAAGATTAGTATCACCAAGATGAATCTCAATGATATAATTAAGCCCTTTAATAGGTCTCAACTCTAATTCCATTTTTCTTATAGGAGTACACACTAGAGGGAAAAATTAATTTAAAGGGTTAGTCTTAAAGGATGATCTCAATTGTTCCAGCTTTTTAAACAATGAGATACTCAAACCAGAAGCTTAGGAAGGTGAGGACTACAACAAACAATGGTCTTGAAATAACTAGGAGATCAAAAAATCATAGCCACCACTAAAAATAGACTTCTAGAAAATAAGATACAAAAAAAATGATATGAAAGACAATGTTCAAAAGGGGCTAGACACCTTCCAACACATAACTGGTCAATTTTTATCTCTGAGTATGAAACCACATAGACTCACTAAAAAGTGAGTCAAAAACATTTACACACCATAGGTAGGCAAAGAATATCTCAAAAGTGATCAAGATCTCTATAAAAGTCCCTAACAATAGTGCCAAAAATGTGTTGGTTCCTAGTTATACACCTTGTATTCTTGGCTTTGCATACTTACAGGAAATGGAAAATAAAGATGAAAAACTTGATAATATGTCGTTATAGCTGGGGAAGGGTTTAGCATCAAACAAAGAACCAATCATGGATGATAATTGAGAGACACCTACAAAGGGTATGGTTAACTCCCTGCTACTTTTGGCTATACCTAAACCAAGGTGAGAGAACCTATGGGGTAGCTTATTCACATGGAGGAATTTCACACTTCAATCTTCTTGAGGATTCTTGGCACATAAGGGGAATATGACCAAAGCATAACCAAGCTTACATACTTCACCTGTAAGGGTTATCTCATGAAATGCATAAATGATCTAAGTCATAAACAAGCTACTATAGATAGATGAAAGGATGGCTATAATCTCCATTTTGTGACACATTCAATAATAGAAACTAGATGGGAAACCGCAGCTTTAAGATTTTAAGCACAATACTATAAATACATTTGAAATATGAAATATCTCATGTATTTGTGATGGGTACGATAAGGTGGGTTGATTTAAACAAATATATGGATGGTTTTTGAATGAGAGAGGAGAAATTCACTAAAATATCATGTCCTTTCCACAAACAAATATTTTAGAACCTTTAAAATAGATGAAATGAAATAATACTTTGTAGTTCCTTGAAATAATCATAAGTAAAGCTACAAGTAATCATTCAAGATCTCTTTCTCATTGAATCTATGAGCCTGGGACTCCCCCTAAAATACTATTAATAATTCATTATGAATTCAATAACCTAAAGGATTTTATAATCTCAACACATTTCCTAGATGACTACCATAAAAGGAAAGAGTGAGAGTACCAATATGTTTATAACTTAGAATAATGCATTAGATTTCAACAACAAGACAAAGCAACAAAACACAAGTATATTACATTATCCATTTAAATCTCAAATACATATAACATGTGGTGGAAATTCTACAACATGTACACTATGCAAGTCATCTCTATAATAGGGGAACATTTCAATATGATCTCAAAGCTTGTTAATGGTTTTACACAAGAAACCAATTTGACATCAAAGAGATAACATAGGATGAACTTCTCTAGAGAGATATCTCTTTTTATCAACTTTTTTGGATTGACCGACCTTTGTAAAGGAACAAACCTCCTTTACTTATATAATTTTCATATCAATATATGGCATATCCCAATGAGATGCTCCAATCGGAAAAATCATTCATGGGCTTGGAGATCATCAATTACAACAAAAAGTATTCCTAGGATAATTCACGTGCTCCAATGAAAGTGACATGTTTGATATCTCATCCTAGTGGGATGCTCTTTATATGACACATAAAGCATACTCCAACAAAGGATAAAACAAGCCTTTGTCCACTTGCGTAACCAATCCAAAATGTCCTTTTCTCTAAAGAATATTCCTATGAGGGGCGTGCCACTAATGGGTGTAAAAAAATATTAAGGGAAAAAGAGAGAAAATGAAGAGGGAGAAGAAAAGAATCTTTACATCAACTGAGAAGAAATAGAAATGATTCAGTCATATCATGGAATCAACATTGATGACTGAGCCCTACACTAGCCTATTCTTGTATGCAATGAAATTCTCTATCATGGTGGTGAGGATTTTATTGTTTAGGCCCACTTGGTATTTGAATTTGACATCATATTATTCTAACTAGTTGGTATTCCTTTGGAGTGCCTTCTACATCTTCTTGACCAATGCCTTTAACTAGTCATAGGATTTTTCAAGTAGCACCAACTCCCTTATTTTTTGGCCATTAAAAATTCCATGGGGTGCATAGACAAGATTCTTTAGGGGATATTCTATCAATTCCTTTGTCATGTTAACTATACTATCAAGCTTCACCAATCCCCTCAAGGTGGCCTCAACTTCCACCTTAGCAGCCTTGAGAGACTGCTCTTCCCATTTTATATCAAAGGTTCCATCCTTAAGCATTACTAACTTATGTTTTATGGCTAGTTGGAATTCTATAGGCATTTTAGGATCATCTAAGGTGATGACCTTTTCTAAAATCAAGGTATTCTTGCCTACACTACACAATTCATCCACCTTGGGCTCAAGTTCCTCCCAAATCTTGATATCAGTATCATAAATTAATCTTAAGTATTTACACACCTCTTGTTTATATATTACATCATTGAGCCATTCCAATGTTGTATAGATGACCTCCTTAGCTCAGACCATAAATTATTTTTGCCACTCTTTTATTGCCTATCTTCTAATCTTCACATCTTCATTGAGGCCAAAATCAAGTGTATCTTAGGAGGAAACTAGTGGACTCAAGGCTATGTTGGTAGTTAGAAACACTGCTTTAGGCTCACTCAGTAACTTTTACAAGTACTAGATCATTTCTTAGTTCTGCATCTTAAGCTCCTCCATTGATGCTTTATCTTTGTCCATTTGATGATCCACCATGCTTCCAAAACCTATGAGTTATTCTTGATCTCATTTCTTGAAGGCTCCCCTAGATCATATTTGTACACTAAGTAATTTTCAAGGGGAACATCCTTCTTTATAGAAATTTTTGGAGGGACATCTATTTCCTACGTTCTTTCCCCATCATCAATGAAAGTAGTCTAGGAGACTGCCTTAACACTCTTGGGAGGTTTTTCCTTATATGCTTGAGCAATCCTCATCACATCTATATCTCCCAATTTGATTTCAATGATCTACTTCTCCTTAATCTGTTCTATGACCCATATCAAGGGCTTGGTCTAAAACCCCATTGGAGTTGTGGACCTTGAGGCTGGTCTAGGAGTATTAAAAGGTGGTGTTAATGGAACATTGAATAGAGGGAGATTGATAGGAGTCTGGTGTGAACTTAATATTATTATTTTTGTATTATTATCACTATCCAACTTGAGTTTCTCCCTTTAAACTTCTTGATCTCCCTCTTTACCTAGTTCAACTTGCTCCATGACCTCAATAACTACTTCAAATTAATTTTGGAACCCCAACAATAGTCTATCAATGGCACTCTCTTATCATATGGACTAAGGATGTGTTCTTGTTTCCATATCATATTGTGAAATTGGTTAGGAGAGCTGGGAAGAGTCTATGACATCTTCCTTATCACCCTTAGGTGGTTCATCACCAATCATAACCTCAAAACTCCTATGCCCAGTAGGACCATGGACCTTTATTTGGGGAAGGACCCCTCAGGGTACTTCAATATAAGTAGTTCCTATTAAAGGTCCCTCCCTTACAACTTCATCACCCTATTCTACCTCTTTATTTATACTTAAAGGCATAGGGGCACCCATTTTCAAGCTTGATCCCTTGTCTTCCTCAGGTGTAACATCTCCTTCTTATATTGAACTTGTGTGTAATGTAGAGGGATGGTCATATGGGGATATCTCCATAGCTACCACAACATTTGATTATTGTTTTCCTTGAGCCTCTACCTTTTCACTACTAGCAAGGGCTTGCTCTTTTAGCCTCAACTCATTTTCAAGTTTCTCCCTAGGCCCTTGCATACTTTTTGTCTCACCCTCCACCTCTTACCCTAATGGTTGGGTGAACATATCATGGAAAAATGCTTCTATTTCCATGGAGATAACTTCTTTTTGGAGTGGATCTTGGGCTTACATGGATACCTCAACACCTACTTGTGTCACATATTTGAAGAATAAAGGGTCATTTTAGGCCAACATAGTTTCCTCATCACCTTTGTCTTACCCTCCCAAGGGTTCTTGTGGTCTAAAAAATCCCATTGCTATAACCTTGATAGGAGTCTACGGCCTTTCCCTTAGATTTCTTTGGGTGGTCCTCATTGGGAGAGGAGTGAATGCCTTAGATTGCTTCATCATCTCAATGATTATCCTATTTTCCTCTGAGTCTTCTTCATCACTCATATCCCTTAGCAACTAGGCATATGAGGACTTTCCTCAAGATTTTATGGCTTCATGTTGAGAGGATACATTTAGATGTACAACCTCTTTCCTTTTCTTGGGGGTTACAAGTGGAGGTTATAACACCTTATTCTTCCTTTTAGTCTTTAGCTGCTCTACTTGTTCTTCCCCTCCTCTTTTCCTTGTGTACATTTTTGGGGGTCGAATGGGATCTAGTGCATGCTCAAGTTGAGGGGATGGTATAATGGCTAGTCTAGATAATGTGGCAAGAGCTCCCTCAACGGTGATCAAAATGGGAGAAACACTTGCAAGATGCACCTCCCCTATGGCAATTTGAGTCCAATTTTTAACTAGGTTGGTCAATTTTATGAAAGATAGTCTAGACTTAGATTATACTACTATAATCTCATTAAAATTGAATGGTTTGGTGAAACTAAAATCACTTTTTAGCTTCTTCCCCTTGCCTTTGACCTCTATTGAAGGGCCTACTAAATGTCTAGTGTAAAGGGGAAGAATCACCTTGAGCTCATATATAGTTATGAGCTCCATGAGGGTAGGGGTATCATGTGCACTAAGGTCCACACCTTATGACTTTAACCAATTGAATATTATTTTCATTATATGATACACCCTCCATGTAATTGAATCATTCTCTAGGTTTGTGAAGTCTACTTGGGCTATAGGCTACACCTCTATATTATCCTTAGTGTAAGTTGATGACATGGTATCCTTATCATCCACCATGTCCTTGGGTATGGGGATGATTCCATACACAACACTCTCCTAAATGATGATCCTTAAGTAATCAATTTTCCTTACTTGTTCCTCCATTATGCATTCTGACTAGATGTCCTCATAGTGTGCCTAGTGCATAATTACATTTTTAGTATTGTTAACCAACCACCTCATGTGATAGTTGGAACAAGGAGGTATCTTTTCCATCTAAAGCCACCATATTTATTGTTCCAACCCTTTTTCTCTAGTTAGAGTAGGACATGTATAATATCCTATCTGTACAGGGAACTTTAAGGGGTTGTTAATCTTCTTTTTCATAATCATCTCATGTGGGGGAACCATTTGTCTACATAATTCCATGAGTGATACCTTATCATCAACATATCTTGGTAACTTGTGAGGTACCCCTACAAATCCACTTACCCAAATATATGTAAAAGTATGAAATTAAATGTACACTACACTGAACCTATTGATCACCTCATTGGCAACCGTGGTCATTATGTTTAAGCTCTTTAGAGGGTAGAAGACACTTATCATGGCATTAAAAAATTAATTATATACCTTGGACCAGCTATTCCTAATACTTTCCAAAGTCATTTTAGGATACAACTCATAAATTTTGAGATCAGAGGGATTCCTAGTGAGTCCAAAGCAATCTTTGTTATGTACTAAGCTATACATGAGGTAGGAAGTCATGTAAAATGTAGCATTAAATGATTCCTTAGAAGAGATGGCCACCTGTAACTACATTATTTGGCTGTGTAGGTTGTTACTCAAAATTGAGGCCCTATCTAGCTACTTCTTACCCTCTACAACACAAATAAGGATGGAAAACATTAACAGCTCAAACTTCTCTAGCATGGGTACCCCATAAACTCTAACAGCCATGGTGATGACCATGGTAGTTGCTTAAACTTTGTTAACTTAAGATTCATAGTTAATCTAGAAAACTTAGTTCTCTTTTAGTGAGCCAACAAGTGTTTAAAATATCCCAATTGAAGCTATCATTCTTATCAGCGTACAATTGACACTCTTCCATAATCAAAATAATTCCCTTAGGTTATGCTAGTATCTTAAGCATATAACTAAGATCTTGAGGGGTAAAAGAGCAAACAACTAATTAGAATCCGTCAAGTATAGTTATTATATCCTCTTGATACACCTTTGTGTATGGAATGACAATCTCTAGGTATGGGGCTACTAGTGAATAGCTATTATAAGAACCACATAAATCATACCTAAATTTTCTATCACCTTAGGGGGATTAGGTTTATATAAAAGATTTGATAGGTCAAAAAAATATAAACCTTGGACATCAATGCCCTTAATTCCATTAAGAATTGAGGTAACACTAATTTTTAGAGGGACTAAAGAAGAAGAAGAAGAAGCCATTTTTTCTTGACTAACATGACACTACCTTGACCTAAACTAAAGTAAACCCTCTCCTAGTGGCTAACTCTATAATTAATTCAAATTTCACTTCTAAAGCACTAATCTAATAACCTAAAGAATACTTACAACCACACTACAAAATATACAACCTAAGTAAAAAATCACTTGAAAAATATGATAGCAGTTTCTATTCTTATCTTGCACCACTCTAGTTTGCAAATTTCTTGAAAACACAAGTTTAAGCTTTAATTATGAAATGTGGATTAAATTTAAGGAAAATACTTAGTTATAATCATCCCCTTTTTAAATTAGGGTTAGTAATTAAGCCTTGGAGTGGAAAAGATAATATTTAGATACCACATTAATAACCTTAAGCATCTTTCAAAAGAATGAGGGGAACCTGAAGGTGCTTCCCCTTCTAGTTGAATAATTTTCTCTCTGACATGTGGCATCATATAAACAAAAATACACTTCCAACATCATTGGGTCTTCAAAAACCTTTTCACCTCCCACAACTCATATTCTTTAGTGAGGAGATGCCACATGCCCCAAACTTTCCTTTGAAAAGAATAACATTGACATGTGTCAAAAATCTAGGCATTCAAGGTGTTGGGGATATTTTAAATGTCTCACCTTTATTCTTCCCTGGTGTCTTGGTGTAATATACTCTGGGCTCCTATAAAATTACCACATGTCATGATCCTACTTGACCACCCCAATGTCTCAGTCCTTAGGGACTCATTGTACCTCCTCCCACTTTTTGAAACAAGGCATTCCTCCAAAAGGGCCCAAAAACTAAACCCCTCAAGAGACTACCATGTGGCATGATTTGAGGAGTTCAAACTTTGGAAACTCCCTGCCCCTTTGGTAGAAAAAACATAAGTATGACAACCTTTGTAAAAGAACCAAAACCAAAATCATTTTGGGATGCTTCTTTATGCCCATCATATATGTTTGTTCAAGTCTTCAGCTATATTTTACCTTTGTACCATTAATCAACCCAAGGAGGAGTGAAACATTATTCCACCCTTTAGAGAGACTTCATTTATTTATGAGAGCTCATGCCTTGAAGGAATCTTTTTTGGTGAATCCTTTGGGAAATAACCCTTAATAATGCCTGGGAGTGCCCTCAAAAAGTGGAACATACCCTTTAGAAGTCTTGGAAAGATCCCCTAAAATATCCAATGTATCCCTTAGGGAGTATTGAAAGTGGCTTGTTCCCTTTGAGTTATCCTTTGGAAATGTTGAAAATGTCCTTCCACCTATAGAAATACCCTTTCAAACTTGTGAAAGCATCCTTCAGGATTCTTGAAAATGACCTAGCTGAAGTAAACAATTCCTTCAAGATTTTTGTATGGGAAAAATTATCAAAGGGAAATCACCCTTTAGATTTTATGCTGTAGACAAAAATCCTGAAATAAATAAGACTTGGCACCCTTTTTTGAAACAAAAGAATCTTTCAGGACTTTTTACAGAAATAAGTCTTCAAATTTTT
The DNA here is from genome assembly GCA_037957365.1 of Torreya grandis. Lineage (NCBI taxonomy): Eukaryota > Viridiplantae > Streptophyta > Pinopsida > Cupressales > Taxaceae > Torreya > Torreya grandis. Next base: position 5,179,757 of record JARHVA010000311.1, read on the forward strand.
TGCTTGAGACAAAAAGTCCAAAAAAGCATTTTCATCATGCATTGTTTTATTAGAAGAGGCATGAAAATTCTAAGGGATAAAAACTTTTACCAAGAAAATAAAACACACAAAGGATTTAACCAATTTTTTATGAAGAACTTGACCTTCCCAAGGAAGCATGAGGATAAAAAGACTTAGACATGGACTTGAATATTTAGTGTGGTATATATTTTAGGAATTATACATTAACAAGGGACCATTTAACTCAATGAAATATCAGGAACTAATAGGTTCTATATCTCAAATGTGCAAATTTGGTGATCCAATTTAGCTAGTCACTAATAGACCTTGTGGTGTAGATATTAAGGAAATCAGATAGAAGAAAGAAGATGATTTTTGATGTGTTTTAATGAAAGAATGATGCATTGAAATTCATGATGATTTTGTTTGGATATTTAATGACCTATCCATACTTTTAATAATATTAGAAGTTTGTGAAAGAGGTTGATTTATTAAAGCCAAAATGGCTTATGTGATTGTGTAGAGTTTGTGAGAGAGAAGATTAACAGATTGGTCTGTAAGACCAATAGTTTTGATTTTGAGCTCATGATCTAATTATTTAAGGTTAATTTAAGGATGATATAAGATCCTCTTCATGTATTTAAATACCTTGAATATATTCAATCATATATTATATGCTCATGTTTTTTTGACTATGTTTTTGAGTCAATTGGTAGTTTTGAGTAAACATCTTGTAGAGGAGTGTTTGAGCCTATTTTACCTAATTTGAATCATCATATGATGTTAGTGATGAACTTTAGGTCATGAGGTTCTTGAATATATAAATTTAATTCCATGGTTTTTTGGAAAATTGAGTATATACCTCAGTTGTTCAATACAAAGTTTTTGAATATGCACATGCCTTTTATAAGTAGTGAATTGAATGAGGGTTCAAGTGGTAGTTGGACCTAAAAGGTGTTTTAGACCTAAAGTGAAGTTGGATAAGAGATATTGGAGTGGCTTATGACTCTTTCCTACTATTTAAGGTGTTTGGATATGCTACAATAAATATCAAAGGGTAATGTGTTGTTAATAAGGCCTATTAGGTCTCCATAAGCCTAAAAGAGGATTAAGGGCTAATTGATGTTTAGATGACCTATTGTATTGATTGATTCATGATTAAGGAATCATATTTTTAATATGAAAAGACCTATTCATGGCTGAAATATGTTATTTAAATGTATATATGACCTAGAATGATATGATCATGTGACTTGTATAAAATCATGGTAGTTAGGCCTATTTTGGTAGTGATTAGAGTGGATGCTAGGAGGATGATAAAAGAGTGAGAGAAAAACTAGAAAATAAAATGACATATCATTTTTGAGTAGAAGGAGGTCATGTAGACCATTAGTGAAGTGTTATGAATATCTAACAGAGGTTCTACATTTGAGGATCAAGGTCAGAATACCTAATTAATCCATGAAGAGGGCTCATTGAGTGAGGAAGGATGAAGGATAGTCTGAGAGGGATTGAAGAGAGTGAAGAGATGAAATATAATATCATCATCTATTGTAAAATAAATATAGGTTTTTTTATTGGTGATCAAACTATCAAGTGACTAAGTTGGTGTTGATTCATCTAGGGGGTTGGTGCCTCCTTGTAAGTTAGAGCTTGCTAAAGCTAAGTGGGTGCTTGGTAAATTAGGGGTTGGTGCTCCTTTTTGGGTTGATACTTAGCTAAATACTTTGTTAATTTGATACTTGACACATTGGGGTTGGTGTTCTAAGTTGAGTGGGTGATCAACTAAATATTGATCTTTGTCTTATAAGATTGTAGTCCATTTTATTTATTAATGGGTATTTTTCCACTAAATTTTTTCTCATGTATATTTTGTGTTCATATGTTTCATGATCTTATGTTTTGATTCTTATACTTTCTAAGATTTATATGCTTGTAAGAATTGTTCATGCATGATTAAGTGGAAATGAATGAAAAGTTTGAAGACTGATTCACACCCCCCCCCCCCCCCAACTCATTCATCTTGTTTCCAAAAAAATAAAAGTCAATTTAGTCCAAATATTAAAAATCAACCAAGTATGAGATTAAAAAAAACATAAAGACTTAGCCATCCTATCTTGGAATGAAGTAATATTTTACCAAATTTCCAATGGAAAGGTATAAAAAACTCCAAAATATTTAGATAATTTATATAAATCTAAGGTGAAATGGTCTTGAAAAGGAAAATTTTATGCATTTCAAAACATTGATCAAGATAAACCAATAATTATTAGATTTATTCCAACTCATATGTTTATATCAATAAATATTTAAATGTAGTCACACTTAGACCAATTATATAGGATTCATATCTACATTTCAAACTTGGTAAGGATAATAAAACAAAATTAAGCATGGTGATTAAAATAAACCCCAAAGACTCTTTTCAAATAAGATAAATAGATTAAATAGTCTGAAAGCACAAACTTGATTAGAGAAAATGACCAAAATCTAGAGAAAAAATAGGTTCTATGATTTCAATGATGAAATTAGGGCATGCTATGGAAGCAAAAACAACAACAAAACCAAATAGAAAACAAGTTACCCAAACATGATACAAAAACATAACAAAAATAATTTGTAAGAAAATAATCAACAGTCAACCTAAAATCTTCCTTCTTTTAACTAAAATAAAACTCCTTTTCCCCTATAGAAAAAACCATATGCTTTCAGCAATAAAACCTTCTAACTTTAGTAATTATAAATAATTATGAACCAACATTATTTTGGGATATAGGGATCATGAAAGATGGTTATTAGATACTATAATTACTTATTTTATTATTCTTTCAAATTTCAATCGAATCCCCTCTTTTTCTAAATTCTTTGAATTTGAAAATATGGAGATTTCAATTTTTTTTAGATGAATTAGTGGCCTGAAATTTATCATTTAAATCTTTGGCCAAAATAATTATTTATTTGAATACCTTTGTATCAAACTTGGTAACTAGATCCCCTTGATTCTCAACATAAAAATTCACATTCCAAATGTCAATAGGTGCCTTCCTTATTTCCAACAAAACCTCCTTTAAAAATTCTTATGCTGAAGCTAGACCATGTTCCTAAACTTCCTTATCAAGAGATGTGGCTCCCTATATAAATAATTTAGGGATACCATACTTACATCATGAATACTCTTCATTTATTTTGAGATTTCTATAGTATGTAACCAAGTGTCTTGTTTCAAAACATATTAAATAGTGGAATGACAACATCTCATAATCAAGGCATTATTTTCAAGAACAATCCCCCACCTTCAACTCAATTGAAGTTAGAATGTTTTTGGAAATATCAATGTAAACTAGCATTCACACATAGCTTATGAGAGAGATATGAAGTTGGTGAATAATTTAGCAATAATTCCCATAAATAATCCTCTATGGTCTTGAGGCAATTCTCTACCCAAAATGAGAGGGGAAGATGTGGTAAATGAACCTAGATGAGCCTTATGTTGAAGGAATAAATAAGAGGGTTAAAATGGGTACCAAGATTTAAAAAAAATGAGATCTTGACCCCTACCCAATGCCCTTATAAAAATCTATTTTGATCTTCAATAAACTCAAAGACCATAATAAAAAAAACCTTTTCACAAGGGAATATTTCAAGCTTACCTTGAAAGGTGGAATGCCAAACTTATGTTATCCATTAATTTAACTCCTTTGGATAATTATAGTTGATGTTAAACCTACATATAACTCCCATAATAACAAGAAATACTTTAGATTGAATTACCTCATAAATAGCCTCCCTAAAAAATGAGACTAAAACTAAGCTTTTTATAGGTACCTGGGGTTGATCCCTTATTTATAAGATACCCTGATCCATGATGTCACTTCCAAGTATGGTTTGGGGATTTTACTCCCCCATTAACCACCTCACTAAATTGCCTACCCTCATCCCACTCAATTATACCATTCAAACTTATCCATGAGGATGGGATCTTAAACACTCTACAAAGTTTTCCTTTGTATCATCTAAAACAATACCTTCAATCTCTTATTCACAAGAGTATGGAACTATGTTATAAGAGTGGATACCTTTTTAGTTAATTATAACAATGAAAAATATACCAAGACTTGGATGTGCCTCATATTGTCCAAAATAATCAAGTAGAGTTTCTTCCCACACTACATCCTTCAACTGATCTCAATATTGGGAAACCCAAAGGCTAGTTGTCAAACCTAACTCAATATCCTACTTGATGGATTTAATATCTTTGTATTCAATGGGATTAAAATAATAGTTCCCACTCAATATTTCCATTATATAATACCAAAATTTTTGATATTTGTTTTAGGATCTTTTTGTTAAAATTATTATTGCATTGACATTTGTTTTGTTAGAGATAAAAGGCTCATTCCTTTAAAATAGTAAATAATCTATTTGAATAGTCTTTATTTGTTTAAGCCATGATTTTTATCATTGAATTATTTTGCCTTTACTATGTAAAATATATAACAAATATGTAATAAAATAGACAAAATATTTATACACTAGCAAGGATAAAATTATTATAGAACAATCTTTAGCATCATAGTGTCCATAATTTTATGACATCCAATCTAAGTTGGTTCTTTTCACCACTAAGCATCAAGGGGCATGAATGATACAATTTATTGCTCATAATCCCATTATGTATTCCATGGTACATACTATACATACCTTTTATGTGCTTATTACTAATATGGAGTCTAAAAATATTCATGAGAAAGAAACAAGTACGATGGATATATTTGATGACACTAATGAAAGATATTTATCCGAATATATGGCTATAAATACATAAATTCTTGATGAAATGTTATATGTAGAATGAGATGAACATAAATATATTTAAAAAGTTAACATATATGGAGAAAAGTATTGTCCCTTCCATGATGTCAATTATCTCTTTTGAGTTACCAACCTAACCATAAGAATACAGACCACTACTTTGATATGATTCTTACATCTACACCTCCAGTTACATCTGTGATGTCCACCCAAGGTGTGGGGTAAACATAAGTATTTGAATATATTTTCATTACTATTAATAAAATATAACCATTTCCAATCTTACCATGAATAAAAATATTGCATCATCAACCTATCCTATTGCATGTTCCCTCGAGTAGACTATTTTATCTTTGTAGGTAAAGGTGTTGTAGTTACATCAAGGTACTTATAGATATATTCATTCAATGGGTTCATATAATTATATCCATAATTATTTATTCCATGATATATATCTTATCCCTTATCTATATGTTTTGCCTAAGATTCCATTATATGATGGTAAAGGTGATCCTAAACAACACTTCCGATCTTTCCATGTAACATGTTTGGATTATGAAACCAATAAATAGTTGTTGACCAAATTGTTATTAAAAAGACTCAAATAATTTGATTTGAGGTGATTTTATGACCTACATCCCTAATTAGTTTCATAATTCCTTTCCTTTTTAGATTAATTTCTAAAATAAATTTCCATCAACATTGATGAGAAATTATCTTATATGCAAAAATCAAAACTCAAGCAAGGGTCCAATGAGCCAACCAATGAGTATGTAATATTGTACAAGACTATAGAAAATAATGAATAAATATACATCTTCAAAAAAAAATCACCACTTCATGAATCTATACTATCAATAAATTCAAGTCTTTCAATGAGATATGCCATATAGTGAGAGATCAAGAAGTCAAGATCATAGATTTTAAAAAACTTAATTATGCCCCTAATGTTACAACTAATTTAACAATTAATTTTAAAATAAAATAAAGGTACACTATTAAATATCATGTGATTAGGAATGAGGAAAATTTAATGGTTGGTGTAGTACCACATCCTATAAACTAATTTCTCTTATATGTTCCATAGACGAGCCAATTTTCATGATTAACTCAACCTCCTCATGTATTCATACAAAATTTACTTGAGTACTCATATTTTTACCTCCACCATAAGAGTTTTATGCAAATATGCCCACACCTAAGAGTTATGTAAGAAATGTATAGTGTGATTATCATTTAATTATTGAACATTCTACAAACATATGCTTTAAGTTAAGGCATAAGATACAAGATACTATTTATGAAAGTGCTATCGAGACAAGCACACATACAAATGAGTATAGACCAAAATCATATGGAAATTATAATTTGAAAATATTGAATGACCCATTTCATAAGCATGAGATAATAAATACTAAGGATAATTATGAAGTATATCATACATACTATGTGAATCCTAATCCTATGACAAATGGTCACCCATTGGATAAGATTATTGGTGCACTTATAATCACATCACTAGAAAAACCCATGATTAAATTTGATGAAAATGATATTTTTAAAGATGATTCAGATCTCCATGAACTATTAACATGGGCTTATATTAATAAACATCTTGTATGTAGTGTCATGGTTGAAAATGGTTCAAGCAAAAAAATTTACATAGTGACATTTCTAATCTCTCTTGGATAGACATAAAAATATATAAAATATATTATAAGAGTATCTAAGGGATTTAATGAAAAAAATATGTGATACTCTTAGATACATTATGCTACCTATTCAGGTAGGATATATGATAGTGATACCTCCAGTCCTAGTCTTACCAAGTAATGAGGTATTTGACATTTTATTAGGAAGTCCTTAGATATAGAAACTCCATGTAGTTCCATATATAATGCATCAATGTCTAAAATACATATATTGCAATAAGGTATTCATAGTTTCAATAATTCAATATGATTATGATCTTAGGATATTCATATCCCCTCCTCCACTCACACCACCATATAAATTTGATGCTACACATATTTAGGATCATTATATAAAGTAAATTTTCACATCTAATTAATATCATTATACATATCTATTTGATATAAATATTCATAATCATCCTACATACTTGGTTCATGTGAGAGTAGTTGATTCTTGTAATTAGCCAATTACAAAGTATTCATCACATCTAAAATTTATTCAAGACTTATAGAGGACATCATAATCTATAGCGTGCACTAATATAGCACCATGAATATTTCACCATGTTTCACACCAAATGCAAACATTAATATATTATCCTATATACAATGAATCCCACAATGTCCTAGTCATTCTATAGTTTGACATCATACACAATATTATATGAACAATGATGATGATAGCTATATTAAAGTACTTAATGTATTATTAGATTTTAATATACCTACATCTTGTATCTTTTACTCATGAACATTATCCACTCAACTATATGATATAGGCACTCCTATTACTATCTCATCAAAGGGATAACAAGTTAACACCTTTTACATTTTCAAATATTAAAAAATAAAAATAAATCAACTAAATAAAAAAATAAAAAATTGGGACTTAAGCATGACATTATGGACAAATTACACTATTTACATATGTTATTTATCACATGTTTGGTAATTGACATATTATTTTTCATGAAACATACATTTCATAGTACATGAGTGTGATACAGGTCATCCAAATCATATGTGGACATATAGATGTTAAAATTTATACTTTTATTTCATACCAATTCTTTAAACATCATATTACATAGGGCACACAATCACATGTTATATATTTCTATGACCTGTTATCATGTTTATTTATTTATTTATATTATTGGTAAAGGGTATGCTTTTTTTGAACTAGGGACCCATACCCTAGAAATGAAGCAATTAGAAAAGACCTAATAGGCCAAAATTTACAATGGAGTTTACTAAAAAATACTAAAAAGCTACAATATGGTATCCACATAGCTGAAGAAATTTTGAAAAATAGATAAACAATTGAAACACAATTGATATGGATAAATCTTTATAGAGGATAAACCTTTCAATAAATTTGAGCTAATTATAAAAACAACACAAGGGTTTTCCTAGGATCCCTCAAAACTAAGCATGATATGTGTTCCCTAAAATTTTAGACATCAAATACCAAGAGAAATATAATAAAATTAGACTGTAAGAGTTAGCCATAAAGGATTTTAACAAGATCCCTCACCCCTAATTCTAAGATAAGTTCCACATAAAAATAAACAAGACTAGAGAGAAATAAGTTTAAACCAAACTAAAGGGGTATTCAACCAAACCCCAAAACTAGAAGTTTGAATCAATATAAATAAAAAAACTTCAAGTTTCACAATCTTAAGTAGAGAAATGAAACCATACCATGACTAACCAATAGTCTCATCCACCAAGACCCCTATGATCAAGACCAAACCAATGAGAAATAGGAATGTATCACTAAAAATAAAGACTTTATGTGCTTCAAGCCCAACAAAGTCCTCATGCATACAACACTCCACAAAACATGGTAGTCATGGATTTACCCATGAGCTCCATTCTAATTAAACCCCCCAAGATATATTTGAGAACTAATATGCATGAATGGGGAAACCTAGGATATTTATAGAGTAAAGAACCAAAACTATCCTCTTACACTAGCCTCTTACAATTATTTAGATACAAAAATCACTAAGTAACACCTCCTTGAAGCTTAGAATCTAGTGATAAATGTATCCAAACCCCACTCAAACCCATATTTAGTGTTAACAAATATCTCTAGCAAGGAAATATATGAAAGATGCAAACTCTCCAAGAAATTTAACTTTCTTGAAGCAAGATAAATATGAACATATCTACATAGCCATGAACATCTTAAAATATTGGCCCAAGATAGAAAAAATATTATCTAATACCCAAAGTAGAGGTATATTGAAAACACACATAATCAAAGCCTTTAGATTCCCCCAAAAAAGAGTTGTCTCAATCAAAAACCTTCAAGGCCACATGAATCAAAGTAGGGAAACCAAAACACACCCACCAAATCCCCACTAAAGAGCTAAACATAATGAAAAAAATGCACCAAAACTCCTAAGATTTGTAAAGAACCATCCCAAGCTCAAACCAACAATAAATCACAAACAGGGCATCGATAAATGTTAAGCATGATCCTCATGATGAAATAAAGATGATCAAATCACATCAAGGTGTGATCAAACAAACAAAGGTAGGTGAGGGTTAGAAATTTCAAAAGATATCTCAAGTAGGAACAACTAAGCCAATCCAACCCACTCCCCTCTTTTATGACCTTTTATCATGTTGAGCTACATATATTGGCTAGATATGTATTCTATACATCTTACACAATGACTCGCATATTATACTCATATCTTATATAAGTATTCATATCTTACATAGTGCTACATAGATAGGTTACTTTTCTATGATGTGACATTAATTTACATGGATAGTGTATACTAGTTTTCACTTATTCTATGCTTCATTAAGGTTGTTACTATTATAGGATAGGCTAGTCATTTCTTGTTTATTATGTGTAGCCCTTGGCCTTGTGTGTGCAAAATCATTTTTTTTCTTGTTTGTGACATATTTATGCCCCTTGATTATGGTCCTTATCCTTATTTGGTGTGATATATTTGTGTCTCTTGTTTATGGTCCCTAGCCATAAGTGTGATATTGTGTAATTATGAGTGGATCAATCTAGGATTTTCTATTGATAATTTTGAGTTTTTGGGTGATATGATACATATTTAATACCTAACCTTTATGTGAAGTGTCATGATTTACATAGTTCACCTTATTAGTTTATAGTCTTATGGATTTCATAAATTAGTGATGGTTACTACTGCATGTCTAATTGATACATCTATCTTGGCATGAAACTTATATGCCCTGAATTACATACGTTACATACATGCCTTGGTGACATATACATTAATATTATGATACATTTTACACATGTTGACATTATTATACATTATTAAATATTTATACATGACATGATACATTTTACTCTTTATTTTGATATGAATGACATAGAGGTTGTATCTCTCACCTCAAAAGGGGGGCATATTAGTTGGCTTGTCATAGAGACATAAGTCTTAATAAGCAAAAAATTTAGATGTTGGGACAAAATATAGGATTTAAATATTTTAGAATGGTTTAGATATTAGATGAGTTCATATAGGAGATAGATATTCATAAATTACTATAGATCTTGGGGTCATATGCCATGCAAATGCACTTAATTTATAGATACATGAGTTATAGAGTACATATTTAGATATAATTGAGTGCATATGACATGGACATGCACATAATTTATAGGGGAAAAAATGATGTTTTGACATACCTATACATTTGAGATACAAGTTATTAGGTTTAACATATAGATGCATATCATTATGTAGAGGGAATGATACTAGTTCATTCATATACACACTATGATATTTTAATTTGGCATCAATCTATGAGGCATGATACTAGTTCATGTACATATACACATTTTTTTAGTGATAAATATTATAATTATTTATATGTAAACATAATTTAATGGAATAAATAAGTGAGAAACATTGAACTTATAAGTATGTTTGCAGTGTTTGATTGATATTTTTTGAGGTAGTGAGGTTGTGATTCAATGACACTCAATGGATTTTTCATTACTCGTAGTGAATGCATTATGTGTATCCTAGGTTATCATCTTGAGGTTCAAGATCAAAGATATATTAGTTACTTAAATTAGTGAAATTTAGGTTCAATAATTCTCAACTACCTTGGTACTAATTCCTATTCATGAGGGTTGGTAATTTGTCTTTCCAACCCATGGGATTATATAGTTATTCAAAATTGTGATTTGATCACCCCCAATTCTTTAAATGGTTCAAAAAGAAGAACCATTCTTTAATGAATGAAAAATAAATCACCATCTCTAAAAATTTATAGCAAAATTCACTTTACTCACGTAAGAGTGTGCTCCTTCCTTGATTTTTTAAACTTTTCAAATGTCAATTATAGTTTAGAATTTAAATTTAAATCTATGGACATTGACTACCACATGTTCAATTCAAGTTTATTTGGATCAAGTTGGAAATTAAAAACCTTATTAAAAATACAAACGTGTGATATACACATTCAATTATATATTTATCCTTTTTTAATTTAGTATTTGTATTATATTTCAAGACTAAAATAAAAGGGAGTCATCTATAGATACTAAAATCTAGGAGTAAATACTTGACAATGTTAATTTTGACCTACCTTCACCCTATATTACTTTTTCACACATATATAACTCAAATTATCTATTCACTCACATAAAAATTCTATATATGGTCCCAATCTTTCTATTTTATTGTTAGTCACCTCAGGAATTTCCACAGTCTATGCCAAACTAGTAAACTATCATACTTATACATCTCTAGATCATTAGATCAATGTTCCTATCTCTATTGACAAGAAAATTATATTTATTTTGTATTTATAGATGATTCCAACCAAGTCTAATCATTTAATCCTTCACTTATAAATGGTCATATTTTACAATCAAATCATTCCTATAGGTAGACTCACTTTCCTAGTGTGTTAGCGACATGATAAATTACCTAAATAGACTTGTATATATGTAAATAAAGTTTAAACTTATTAGGAATTTCAAACTCATCTTGTAAACATATATACACTATTTTAAATTAAGAAAAAATTCCCTATTCCTCCCAAATTAAAAATAAGTCACTAGAAGCAGTCATCAACTAAGTCTAAATCATAGCAAGCCAAGTCAAGAGTAAACTTTTTCAAGTGTTGAGATATAGATAACTAGGTACATTCATATTACAAAGGAGTAAATTTTCACATTCAAACTAAGGGGAATAACTACTTATGGCATAAATTACCTCTTTAGATTATTGGATATGTAAGCAACATTCATTCATAAAAAGGGTGATTGGGGTCAAATCAACCCATTACACTTCCAAAATGTTTGCAAGGTTTATCCCTTCAAAATAAGACCTATAGTTTATGATTAAAGATACATATTTCTAGATATAATGTGGATGATTAAACATTAGGATCACACATAAAACTAAAGGATAAATATGTGAATCTTCCTATTTAAAAATATAAGAGTAAAATATATATAGGGATAGAGCCATCCAATTTAGAATATAGTGTCAACATTTATTGACTCTAAACTAATGATACCATCCATGCACAAATAGATATCTATAACCTACACCTTGTTACTCAAAATATTGAGAGTGTTTATCTATCTACCTACCTTCTATTTCAATCCTTTAATATAAATGATAAAGCTATGTATATGATCCGCTTGTTGTACTTTATATATTTAGTAAGTTCCATTGTCAAATAAAATACAACCTATTACATTTAGATTCAAGGTTAATTGTCATATATTATAAACTAAATGACATTATAATTTTTTGATAATTTTAGTTAGCATTAATCCAAAATAGGGTAAAGAAATTACAAGTTTTTCATATACTTATAGATATAGATATATTTTATTGGCATATGCAATGAATATGCACACATTTTATAGGAATAGAGTTACATGTTTTTAAATAATTCACATTTGGGACAAATAATATATAGGTCCATGGCATTTAATATAATTTTATCATTTATTGGATCATATTATGAGACATGAATACTAATTATGCACATACACACTATTATAATTTTCTATATTTAACATTAATGGTACCTAGAAGTGAGCACTTTGGATCTATAATTATATCTATAATAGTCTATTCAGTTAAATGGGAAATGTATTTGAGGTTAAAAAATGTTAAATGGCCTATGAATTACTTTGTTATCCCAATATGTGGCTTCCAAATTTCATCATGGGGTTCAAGATAAATTACATGAGTAGTGTAGTTGAGGATAAATGATTCTTAATATCCTAGGTATTAATCCATTTTCAATAAGCGTTGGGGAATTTATTTTCCCTACCCATGGCATTTCCTTAGTGAATAAATTTTTGGCATGATCAAATTCACCAAGTACATAAATAAGGAATCATAATTATCTAAATCTTCAACATGGAAACATCATCTCTAGTGGCATGACACAAGGAAACATGGTTCACCAACTCAAAGGTGTATTCCTTCCTTTCTATTAATATTTTAAAAAAATTACTTAATTTTATATTTTATATTTTAGACATAGACATTGATTTATACATATTAATTGCATGTTTCATGGAGAAGGGTACACATCCAAAGCCTCCTTCCAAAGACAAATTTTATGTGCAGAATCAAATACATATATTTATCCTTTTACTCTAGCTTTATATTAACTTTAATACTATAATAAATGGGGGTGGGATTTATATACATTAAAATATCATATTATATGCTTCATAATTTTAGTTTTGACCTACCTTCACCTTACATGACTTTTTCATTAACATATGATTCTCATTCTCCCTTAACTCAAATCCAAATTCTTTCCATGGGTTTGAACTTACTAATTTTATATCACTCACCTATAATATATCCCTATTATATAGATAAGATATTAAAAATCATATTAATGCTATCTATAAATCATCATATTAGTATTCCTACCTTTTGGATAAATCTGTTAGACTCAAACTATCCTAAAATTATATACTCATCTAAATTGAAAAGACTCATCCCATACTAAGAAACTATCACTTTTCAAATTAAAATACTTCCTATGGTTTAGACCATATGTTTTTAATGTTTTTATCATGAAAAATAACCAAAGTATTCCCTTATAAATACATAATATGTGTAATCCTATTCCTATCTAGTAATTTTTAATCAATCCTACTCTACACATTTGCACAATTAGATTTACTTCCCTATTCTTTCCAATTTAGCGATTAGTCACAAGGATTGTATCTTAGTCAAGTATTAATAAGCTAAAATCCATTACAAATTTTTCATTTGTCAAGTTTTAAATGATATATAATAGGTATATCAATTGAAGAAGCACTTTTTCACACATACACCTAACAAGGAGAACTAAATGCAATTTGAATTCCCTATTTGAAGTATTAGATATGTATGTGGATCTTAACTAATCATTGAAGATTGGTTAGGGTCAAAATAACCCTATTTTCCTCCATTTTATGATCCAAAACCTAGTGTCAAAATTGGACTCATGGTTTTAATGAGAAGGGGACAATTTTTTTGAATTTCACACAAAGTTAGCCCTTGAGATCAAACACATAGATGGTTTAAAATAAGTCAGAGTGACATGTACTAAAATAGAGATGTAAAATCCACCCAAATTAATCCATCAAGTTTGAGATGCAAACTTTAGTTAGTACCATCTTAGAGTTGATGGATCTATCCTATCACATCTAGAGGCTAAAATATTGATTTGAGTATCTCTTGATCTAGTTTCACCCACATTTTTAACACATGCATGTAGTCTTAGACCTATACAGTATAGAAAAATGCTAAGTATCTTATCCCATAAGTATTTTTTTAATTTATAGTAAGTATAATTTATAAAATCAAATTCTACCTTTTAAATTAACATTTATATGTATCTATATAATTCACATAATCTAAATTAGTTCAAAATTTATATATTATAAGATAACATAAATAAAAAATAAGGTAAAAAAATCTTATAGTGGCCTCAACAAATTCCATGGATCTATTGAAAATTTAAATCCATTTTATTTTCATGCTTCCATTTTATATTTCACATAACAAATATATACACATATTATCATTTATTTTAAATAAAATAATGTACTCATAATTCCTTAATAAAATATATAATATCAAAAGTAAACATGTGGCCTTTAGAACATATCCATAGGGTCATGACATCATTGATTTTATCATAACACAACTCAAAGTTTTTGTTAGAAAGATAAAACATGTGGTATTTGAAAAAAAAACACACATGGGATCATGGAGTTCTCAAATAAATATTATATTTTAAATTTAAATGGGGGAATCTATGGATGCTTTAAATTATTAATATTTTTTTAGAATGTGTTTAGGTTCATTTATCACATGGAGGTGTATGTGAACATGATTGAAGTGTGAACTAAGAATTAGGTTATATAAATATGGCCACTAATAAAATTAAGGTTTTGTAAGGGTACATATGAGATAAATTTATGGCCAATTAATTAAATAAAAACCTAAAATAAGTTACATTGTGATGTAATCTTTTAATGTACCTTGAAAAACTAAATTGATCTATAAGAGAGAAGTTTTAGCTTATCCTCTTCTATATTTTGACTTTGTTCACTTTTAAACTCCAAAAATGAAATAAAAGATGGATTTTTTAGATGGAATTTTTATCTCAATTTAGGAAAAAATGGGATATTTTCCACTAAAAGGAAGTGGGGGTTTATTGGTCACTACAGTACTAATCAACCCATTATGATCTAGATGGCCTACATGACTAAAAACATCTTAACAAGATGCACATCTCTCATGGCCTTAGTTCAGATTCACAATTAATATAAAAAGGACTCCAACATGGTCAAATGTTATATGAACTACACCTATTCTCAAATAGGTTTAAATGAGACCTTGAATGGATCTACTAACTAATAATAGGGCCAAGATTTTTAGCTTAATTTAACTAGAATTCAAATCATAAGTTGAGCCACTATTCAAAAAAGGATTTAAAAAATGTTAATAATGTCTTATGTGACCTGAAAATGGGCCTAAAATATCCTAGGATAGCCATTTATGGCTGGAGTATATGATATCCACTATTAGATCTAACCCTTGCCTACCATTATATCATAATAGATTGCATAATCCCTATATCCTTATAGATATCTATAAAGGCTCAATATTTCAAAAAATGAGAAAAGGTATATAAAAATAGAATTTGAGGTTAGGAATAAAGGAAAAATATGGTCATTCTCCCCAATCCCTCAATACCTTGGTCATACACCCTTAGTGGGGCCACATACAAAATCAAGAATTTTAAAAAGTTAAAAAAATTAAATATGAAGATGGTAATGCAATTTTGGGTGAATTTAAAAACTATTTCCACTCATGGGGAGTCTCAATGATGTTTATTATAGTTGTATGAATGAAAAAGGAAAAGAGGAATAAGTTCTATTGGTAGATATTAATGGTTAACTCAATGTTATTGACTCAAAAAGTGACATTTTTGTGACATTAGTGATCTTTAAAGAATATAAGGAAGTAGGGTTTCCCCTTAGGACCTCCATCTAATTCCCATTACATCTAGTAGACTAACCATTTTGGATCCTTAGGATGTTTTGATAACCATTCATGGCCACTCAGATCTCAAATCATAGAAAGGTAATAATTAGTTTTAGTTTTAAAAAAATCTTCATTTTACTAAGATGAGGGTTTAATGTTTTGGGGACTCCCTTAAGGGTTGCCCCACCCATGGGCTTCGAGGATCCTTGAAAAACCCTTCAAGGTATTAAAAGATTTATCTTAAAACTTAAGGCATTTAAGATTAAATTTTTGAATTTAAATTATTGATTCTTATTTCATATATAAAATTACAAACAATTTGGTTCTATACACAATATTAAAACATTCCCAAACATAAAAAATTGAATATAATGTTCAAAAAAGATTGTTGGTTATTAATAAGACTATGTACCAAACATAAGGTATGTGGCTTGGGAGAACAAATGTCATTTATGTTTACATAGACAAAAAACCCAAGATAAACATAACCTCTAAGAAAATTAACCTCTCATTTCACTCTAAATTATATCAGTTACTTAACTATACATAACTTAAATCTATTACCACCTCATGTTATAGTCTCTCTTCAACTAAGAAATTAATATGTGGTTGTGCTACCTAGCTAAACTCCACTCTTAGTGGTGCTCAATCACCACCAAAATCATAAAATATAAATAATATGTGTCTTGTCTATGGTTAAGCCCAAAAAACACCACTTACACCCTTAAATGTCTAATAAATGATACACATGCCTCTCATGGGTGCAAATATTGATAATATCCCTTACATGCCTCTTCAAAGAAACATATACCTAAATGGACATAAGGAAATTATAGGACATGCCCCATAGTCTATTAAACTCTACCACCACCACTTAAGTGTAATTTAACCACAACATATACCTTATGAGAATTAAAAACTATACAAACCTCATGTGTGTCATGAAAACACCGGCTACGCGGGCCTTTCAAAACCACCACCACCACTTCAAATTAGTTGTTCACTTAAAATAATTATGTCAGCACCTTAGAGGCCTACCCTTATTTATGTTTTGATATATTACCAAGAGTTTTGGTTGGTGAACAAACCATTTTAGATCATTTCCCTAAATGAAAAATCTACCCCCAAACTTGTAGGGTATGTATTATGGATGGATTACCCTACAAATTAGTCTTTTTAGGAAATTCATTTAAGACACTTAACAAATCTCTAATTTTTTATGGAAAATCCTATATACTTATAAAATACATAATTTATCTCTAAATTTGGATTAATTTTTTTCCTTACCAAGGACGTGTATTAAATTTTGACAATATACCTAAATTTTCAAGATCAAAGTTAAAAAGAGCTTAATTTAAAAATGTAATTGTGGGATTTATAGGAGTCCTTTTTTAATTTGTGTGAGATGTTCAAGAATCATTAAATATTTTAGGATTTAATACAACTAAATTTATAAAAATTAGGAAGGTTTACTTGAATCAAAATTTTATATGATGTATGACTCCCATAGACCTTAAGTAAGATATAAAAAGTAGTTCCATTGTTATAATTTTACTTACTAAACTTGCATAAAAATTCAAACAAATTTCAATGTTGGTATATTTATAATTTTTTTTTTAAAACATAAAATTAATATCTCATTCATTTATTTATTTTTTTTAATATAAGGCACTTTCATAATATTATAAGATAGAAATGGTGTTTAAGAACCAAAGAAAATTCCTTATGCAATAATTACATTTTTTCATCCACTTTTAAACTAAAATATTTCCATTTACTTAGTTTAAAATAACCATTGAAATATTTATAAAATGATAATAAAGAGATATAATATCCAAGATTGAATCATTACACATGCAACCACAAAACTAATCCAAAGAGGGACTCATCTCCCATCCATAGTGGCATCATTAGGTGACTTCCCTGGGCATCATCCAAGCCAAGTAATCCAAAATTTGAACATGGGTGATGTATTATGGATGAATATGTTTGAAAATAAAAATATCCTCAAATATAGTAACATTAAAAAGACTATACTAAATCAAACATACATACAATTATACATGCTGCAAAGTAGGGCAAAGGTTGTAAACAAGATTCTTTTTTAAAAGAAATATCAAGGATATAATTAGGATTCCAATGAAATTAATTGATGAACAAAGATATCCTAGATCCAAGATGTAAAAGATATAACCTTTAGCTATAAAAATACTGTAATGTGGTATCCAAGGGGTATCTAAACTAAGGGCTATAACCAATAGGTATATAAGTAGGAATATACTGCCATACAAATATTACATACTCTAAGCTAAGCATTGATAATAATAAAATGATAGTATTGTATATGTATATAAATTAGATAATATAAAGAGTTTAGATAAGGGTATACTTATATTATTTTGACTTGTTAGGATATCAATATCCCTCTTAACTCAAGTGATACTTTATAAAATATATTATAGGTGGATAATGAAAAGGTAAGGATGAATATATAAGTATCCTTAGTTTAGGACTCCAAATACTAGGTGTACCTCTCTATTTCAATTTATTTTATAATAAATACAAATACCTTTCATAAGTATAAACCTTCACAAGTATAAGGACGTATACTCTAATTTTTCTCTTTCTATTAAAGGTAGGTTTTCATGGACAATAAGAGAATAATGGTATGTGTTTCTTATTAAAAATAGATCTTGGAGCTTGGTATATACCTAACTCCTAAAATTAACATACTAAATATGTCAACATAATAAATTTGGCTCGATATAGTATAACAATCATAACATGAAAAAATACTACATTGGCCATGTAGATACAATATAGAGAATAAAACAACCATATTAAATAAGGCTAATATTTTTTGAAAGGGACATAGGAAAGAAACAAATGTGTCAGCCATGGCTAATATAATTATTAACATATGGGCCATAACATAATTAAATCAATCATAATTGAGTTAGTCAGGAGAAGTCATGACTAAGTAGAAAAGGCTAAAAATAGAGAAAATAACATAAAATGAGGCTAGAATGACCAGATATAAATATAACTAGTGTAAAATGGGTCATCATATGAGAAATATCTCATAAAGTGAAATATCCATCCCAAACTTGATCCTAGTGAACTCATTAGGATAGACACTCAAGGATAAAGATGCACTGATAAGTCCTACAAAATAAATTATTAGTGATTGAAAAATATAGGTGTATACATATGCCCCCAAAAAATATCATCATGTGTTGCAATAGTGTAATTTGGGATGGTGATTTTGGATAGAAACATAAAAAAAAAGATAAAATCAAGTATATAAATAAATGATGATAAATTAAATAGATAAATTAAATACAACACATACATACCTCAACTTACCATTCCATTATTAATATTACATGCAAAAACCTTAGTATTTACCATGGTAGGAAAAAACTTACATTTGGAAACCCTAAAGACATGGGGCTAAAAATGGATAAAATCAATGTGAGCATACATGTGGGAGAACAAAAAATATAAGTATACTAAACTCTTTAAAAATATGGTAAAAAGGAAATAAATATTGAAATCCATTAGCTAAGAGATAAATTAGGTTTGGAAGACCTACAAAAATATGAGTTAAAAGGGACTACATGGCCATAAAGGGAAGACTAAATTATTTTTATATGACCCAAATAACAAGCTGATACCAAATATCAAAGGTGGAAATGGGGATAAATATCCATAAATGGATGGTTATCTTAGATCCAAACCACCCACAAAAATTATAACAAAAGATCAAGGTATCAAACCTAACTAAGACAAATCCTATAAAAATGAGGTAATGACCAAGAGAACATATCAAAACAACTTTAAAATGTTAATTCTATTCAAATGTGCCATGTTTAAAGGGTACCCTTGAACACTAACATGTGACATAATGCTAACATGTATATAATATTCAAATAACAGGATATATAGAAGTGTTTTACCCTAATTTGGTTTTACAAACCTAATATGATATAATATTGAAATATAATTTAGATAGTAAGATATGACATTTAAGCATATGTCTGAAGGTAAAATATTGAAACTAATTACAATGATTTCACAAGTGGCATATGTTAAATTTAATAAGTATAAAAAAGGGATGAGTACTTATATTTTATAGGTGATTGAATAAATGTGGCTATATTAAGGAAGTGGATATAAGTTAAAATCAATCATATGATTCATTCATTTTAACAATTGTATATCTATCTTTATAGGGTTGGTTCTATTGATTTGGATCAATAGCAACAATCGATACATAATTATGTGTAAATGTGAGAATGTGACTATATAGTCACTTTACCTATATTTATATACTTTATATGTGCAATGTTAACCCATGATAATGAACACAAAGCCATAAAACATTATCCTTCACCTTGAAACCCTAGTTATGCTTGTGAAGGTTATAAGCCTATAAAAATTAGGAAATTTTAACAGGCTGAGCAGACCCAATTAGCCTCATTTTATGATTGACTACTACCTATGTATTTGATACTTAAAAGAGGTAAATTAATCCACACATATTTCTCCCACCTAGTGTGGATTGTAATTATACTCCTTCCCTATATGTATATAGTTAATGATTTGTATTTAGCACTTGAAAATGCTTTCTTTGACTTGGATTTAGTGTGCTTAAGACTTGGCTTATGAAGTATGCAATAGGAATACAATGGAAAATATGTGTTATTCTCTCATTAATAAAATCAAAAATCTAAGAACAATATTGAGACCAAACATTCCCAATCCTAGATACTAGGGGGAGCTTGATGATAACAAGACCAAATGAAAATGTAACTAAAATAAGAAAAGACAAATCACTTTTACCTTGTAGCTCCAAATCACTTGTTGAATGGTAGTTGGCTTGCTCATCTTATGTCCAAATTGGAGTATTTATTGGTGATCTTAATAATCAATCATCACCTCCCATTTTTACACTATGGTTATGGCTTTGGCATGTGTGGTAAATTAAACTTATTTAATTTGGAATTATAACAATACACAAAAATCTTTTTGGAAGTGAGTGCGAGGCCTTGTATTTATAAGCTTCAAATTAATCCCAATCTAGGTTTAGTTAGGTCTAGGTTAACCCTAGGTTAACCTTGCAAGGATAAATTTAATAAATAATGTCCTTAATAATGAATTTATGGAGGAATGGATCTACATTTTTACTTTATAAGGCATTTATCTTGATATTTTGTAATTCTTGACTTTGAGGGTGATGATGTCATGATGACCTCATATCCCTTTGATATTTTTTGAATTTTATTATTTGGAAATTATATTTTCACTAATTCAACATGGATTATTTAACTAAGAATTTAATTTAATTTACTTTTTTTATTAATTCTACGCAGGCTTTGGGTCATTTCAATAATTTGATCAAGTACCCCACTTAATTAGTTTAAAATGTCAATTTGCTAGAGCACAACCTGACTAGAGATGAATCTACGAGAGGTTATCATTACATATAGGGTAATACCTAAAATAGGGATGTTTTTATGCAATTTTGGGCACTTAAATCCATTATGTGGATGAATTTGGAATTTTTAGTTATTCTTAGGCTTGATTTTCATAGTTTGGTAAAAATCAGTCTAAAATATGATTTAGACATGGATGCGACCAAAAAGGAGTGTCTGCATTTTTCCCCAGTTTGAGTAGGACTTGCAAAAACATAGGCACAATAATATCTTCTCAAATAATTAAAAAGTTTTTATTCTTTGATTAATGCTCCAAAAGGCAATTTATGAGCTATGGATGGATGCCCCCTTGAGGGATTAGGTGGTAAGTAGTGTCATCGAATGATCCCTCAAAAAGAGGAAATGAAATAGTATAAGAATGGGGATTGGAATAATGATTTTACCAAAGTTGATTATAATCATTGGCATAACAAAGATGTCATAATAGGGAAAATGGATCTGAACAATGATTTTCCTAAAGGTGGTTATAATCATTGGCCTAGTGAACATTCCCCAGTAGGGTAAATAGGTTTGAATAATTATATGCCCAAAGGTAGTTATAATAATTATCCTAGTGAAGATGCCCAATTAAGGAGGATGCAAGCATGATAAAAGTTTAATTTTCCCTAATAGGGTGGATGTGATTTGTGAAATTCTAGATATTTTTCCCTATTATGGTAAATTGTGAAAGGGAGTGCATGTAATGAACCCATAATCATAGATCAATGGTGAGTTGGCATAGAGGAAAGATATAAATTTGGGATATATACTAGTAAGAGGATTCACATATTAACTATTAAGGATTAATATTCATTAATGGTGTAATTACTCTATGTTTGGGTAGGTCTACTATGAACATGGGGGAAGTATTGTAAGAGCACCACTTGATAACTCCATTTGGCCTAATTTTTACTATTGCTTGTGATATTATGCATCATATTTATAGACAACTATAATAAAAATGTGTATTGTAAGCATGTAAAACTTAATTTAAATGAAAATATAAACCACTTAGGTGTAGGATATGAACAATCAAATCCTAAGTGAATATAATGTAATAAACTAAGTGTAAGAATGAAAAAATATTCATAATGCAAGTACAAGATATGGGTAATCAAGACTCAAGTGTAAATAAAGTGTAATAATCCTATGAAAATTTAGGGGAAGGGAGGAACAAAAACGCAATCTAAAGTTTAAAAAAAATAACTCAAGCCCAAGTTGTGAGAAATACTCCATTGTAAATTGAGTGTCTTTTGATAAATAATACCCAAAAATAAAAACCATAAAGAAATAAACAAATTAATCTAAGGTGCATGAAACAAAAAACTAAGATAAATAAATGCAATGAATGAATGAGGTCAATCAAGAACAATAAACAGCCTAAGTTAAAGTAAAATATCAAACAACTAATCTAAAGCAAACACATAAACAACTAATCTAATTATTTGTGCATGTGTAATAGAAGTGTTAGGTTTGGAAAAATAGTTTCCCCTAGGCTATAGGGAAAAATGGTTCTAGAATGGTAAGGGGGAATAAAAGAATAAAGAAGGTATGTCCAAGATAACTTTGAATGCCCTAGGCAATTTTATGCTTCTTACTAGTCCCATGGACATATGTTCCAACATAAAATTTAGGCCAAATATAGTTCTCCTAGGATGTGGGATAAAATAAAATTGATGATAAGAAAAAGAGATTTCTCATATAATACAGTATGAATGGGCTCAAAAAATGGAGAGAGAAAAAAATAACCCATAAAATGGAAAGAGCATAAATAACTCATAAAATGGTGATAATATAAAATAACTCACAAAAATGATGAGAGTGTTGGGAGACAAACCTATAGTAAGGAATTATCTAAGAAAATTGTGAATGAAATCAATCACCGAAATTGACCAAGATGACTCCAAATGCACTAGGTAAGTGGATTTTACTTACATAGTCCCATGGATATGATGTCTAAATTAAACTTTAAGATGAATGTATTTTTACTAGAAATGGGATGGACCACTATCAAAAAATGGAACAATAAAATGGAAATGATCATGACATGACCCATCTGAAAGTTTCAATTATACCTGATGACTAGGAGATGCACATCCTAAGTATCATGGATACAATCTGAAAGGTCTAGTGTGAGGATTGATTAGGATTTTTTTGGTATATTTACCTATTTTTGTATTTTGTAAGCATCTCAACTTAATTAAGGATTATGATAAATAGAAAGGGTTAACTCACAAAATGATGAGAGTGTGGCTTAGATTGTTCATAAAATGGTGAGAATGTGACCTAGGTTGCTAGTAAAATGATAAGAACATTAAAATAAGGGTGGCTGAGCTAATATTAAAAAAAAATGAGCACTTCCTACTTAGCCCAAATAGACCTCAATCCATTTTATTATTCCCTATAATGAGGAATATTAATAAGTAACAACATGTTTGTGAATAGGGAAATGGTAGGGTATGAAACAATGGCAAGGCAAAGAATGATAAAAGGTTGGTTCTAGGCTATAAGAAATAAAAACATAGGTATGTCTCCCCCATAGGGCGGATATTTTGAAATAATTATTTGCCCAAAGGTAGTTATAATCATTGGCATAGTGAAGGTGCCCCAATAGGATGGATGTAGAACATTTACTAAAATGAAGGATGCAACTACCATACCACTATCATACTACCCCCAATATACTACCCCTAGGAATGAATGTGCTCTAAGAGTTGCAAGACTAAATTGTCCATTGAAACTGCATCTAAATCCAACTACTAAAGGTGTATAAAGCATCAATGAATAAAAACCAAGGTCCAAAAGGATAGTTAAAACAAACATAGGCCAATAGCAAAGGTATGAGAAGAAAGGTATATGGTACGGTATAAATAAGTTATGTTACAACACAACTTAAATGGTCCTCATAGATAATACCTCAGGTCTACCATGTGAAAAAGTGTTTGAGATGTATTATTTTCATTAGCTCATCATGTTCATATCCTTTTAGTGTAGCTAATCTGTATGCTCTAGAACCATAGTTAGCAAAAATCACATATGGTCCCAACCAATTAAACTTGAACTTGCCCTTCTTATTATATTCGACATTAGTGTTAATCTAGTTTTCATTGAGTACAAGATCCCTAAACTCAAACTCTCTATATTTCACATGTATATTGTATTAACCATGCAATTGATTCTATTATGCCTGAATATTAGTCACAACATCCTTACCTTTTTCATCCAGTATTTTCAGCTCTTGTAGATGAGCTACTCTATGATTCATCATCAAGGATATGTTTCAATGAAATGCATATATAAGGTAACACAATCTTGATACAAAGAATAGCCTCAGTGTCATAAACTAGGGAATACAATGTGGCTCTTATTGGAGTGCATAAATTAGTTTGGTAGGCCTAGAGGGTATGAATGATTTTTAAGTGCCAATAACAGCTAGCATCATTGATGATATTATTAAGCATTTTGAATATGGTATTAGTATATGCCTTTTCTTGGCCATTAATTTTTAAGTAATATGCAGTCAAAATTTTTGGGTAATATTGAATTCAACACAAAGATCTTTGACATTCTTGTTTTTAAATGAACCACCATTATCAGATATAATGCTAGAGCCGATACCATAGTGGTAGATGAGGCATTTGAAAATGAATTTAGAGATTTGATTTCATGCCATGTAAGTGAGGGGAATGGTTTCCACCCACTTAATGAAGTACTTAATGGTGGTAAGGATATGTTTATGGCTATTTAAGGAGGTAGGTTTTATCTTCCCTATGAGGTTGAGTCCCCACATTGAAAATGACCATGGCATAGTCATTGGCTTGAGTGTTCATGTTAAATCATGTATTAGACTAGCATGCCTCTAACATTGTTTACACATTTTAACATAATAAGTTACATCCACTTCCATGGTTGGCCAATAATAACCCATATGTAGTATCTTTTTGGAAATTATGGTCCAACTAGTGTGGGTCCCATAAACCCGTTGGTGTACTTCCCTCAATGCTAGTCTAGATTTTGTTGACTTTAACCAATAAAATAAAGTTCCATAAAAGCTTCTAAGATAAATCATAGGCCCAAGTAAGGTATAATGAGAAGCTTAGTGAGTGAAGGTCTTTTTATATTTATGGGAAAGGTCTGGTGGAAGGACTTGGTCATGAAGGTAATTATATAGCTCAGAATACTAGGTGGAACTATGACCAACAATATCATAGATTATTTCAATGACTAAGGATTTAAGGGCTAGTGCTAGAAGATGTTCAACAAGGAACTAATAGTATCTTGCCTTGTCTGTAATGTAGATCATAGAACTAATTATATCCATAACATCCACTATTTTTTTATTGGCCTAAGGTATGTATTCAAATTGACGGTGGGTAATTTGTTGTTTTAGAGTGTCCACCATACCCTTATAAGGTACCAGTTTCTCATCTTTGGTATGAAATTGGTCTGTGATCTAATTAATGATAAGTTGTGAATCTTTATAGACTAGTATATGTTGAATGTTCCATTATACCACCAAACAAATCCCTATAATGAGTGTTTCATACTCAAACATGTTATTGGTACAAGAAAAATTGATATGGAAGGACTTGGGAATGAGATCTACTTATGGTGTGATGAAAAAGAGTACATCTACAAACCCATGAGACATGGAAAAACTATAAAAATAAATATTATATTACTATTCTTTGTGAGGTGTTTTAGCCATAGTCATGATAAACTCATTGGGAAACCTAAATGTAAGTGGCTAAGTGTCAGGAAGAGGAAATTCTGCAAGATAGTGTGTAATTATTTATCCCTTGATGGCCTTTTGATTAGCATATTCAATATTTAAATCTCTCATAAGCATAATAAATATAGCCATACAAACTTGTAAATCTATTTTGGAAAGTATATACTTGAGTAGATCTACTTTGTCAATAAAAATGGTCTTATTATTCAGCATGTAGTGAAACAACTTTTGTGCAGTAGAGACCATAGTTAAATAATATTTATCAATTGTTTTATAATTGTGCTCATATGTGAATAATGTATAACTAAGGTAATTAAAAACATGCTTCTTCCCATATTCATTATGGTAGGCCAAAAGTGCCCCTAGAACATTATGGCTTGTTGGCATAGGTGGAAACAAAATAGGTGGATTAGCCAAATATTCTTTAAATTGGTCTAAGGCCTCTTGTAAATATGCATTCCATGAGAAAAAAATGCATTTATTTAGGATATGTGTAATAATGTGGCACTTTTTGGCCAATTTTGATCTGAAGTATCTAATTGATTATATTTTACCCTAAAAACTATAGAACTACTTCAAAGTAGATGGTAGAGGCATCTCAGTAATGGCCTTGACTTTGGATGGATAAAATTTAACTACCCTATAAGAGATAATGAAGCCTAACAATTTTATTGAAGTTTCACCGAAGACACACTTTTTAGGATTGATTCTGACCTTATACTCCTAGAATTATTCAAAGATATTTTGAAACATGGCTAGATGTTCAGCATGGGTTTTAAATTTATCTAAAATGTTATAGACATAGTATTCAACTATATCATGTATCATATCATGGAAAATTACCATCATGTACCATTAGTACATCACCCTTGAATTATTGAGGTCAAAAGGCATGACCTAATAGCAAAACATTCCCCAAAGAGTGGTGAACGTTGTCTTATGTTGGTCCTCTAGTGATATCTTGATTTTATTATATCCTAAAAAACCTTTCATGAGGGAAAGCATTTCATACCCAATTGTGGAGTCAATAATCATGTCATTGTTCAATAGAGGAAAGTCATCCTTTGGGAAGGCCTTGTTAATATCTCAAAATTAGTGCACAATCTAACACCTTTCAGATTATTTTTGATTCACGCAATATTGGAGATCCACTTTGAGTAATAAATAAGTATAATTCATCCTACACTTAAGTGTTTCTCTAATTATTTTTTGACCAAGACAATAATGTGAAGATGCATTTTCCTCAATTTTTTCTTGACTATCTTGGCATCAAGATGTATAAAAAAGGTGGTGTATAATCAAGGCATGGTCCAAACCTAGCATATCAGAATAATACCATGCAAAAATATTGACAAACTCCTTAAGAAAGGATGTGAGGAATTCACAATCCTCCTTAGTGAGGGATGCACCTACTTTGTTCCACTTTAGATCTATCGATGTTTTAATGTTGACCTTAGAAGTGTCCTCCATAAAGAGTGTAGAACCATCTTATAAGAGAGTTGGAAAAGAGGTGAATTGGTTGGACATATCAAATTATTTTGGTCAAATTGGCTCATCTAATTCTCCCAAATAGGATGAATTAGAATCCCTTATTGGTGGCGAGGGCCATGTGATAAATACCTTGAGACATTCTTTGACAATTTGTTCAAAGGCCCATTATTCTTCTCCACTAATTTTAGACCCAAAAATGATGGTGGTATTAGTGGAATCATGTTTTTAATTTGAATAAGGGGGAAAATCCCCATCTAATGACACCTAAAATGGGTTTTCACTAAGAGATTGGCCTTTTTATTTACTTTTACCCTGGTCCAAATGTGCCTTAAAGAGGTTTTCACTTTTAGCTCTCAATGTTTGATTTTATTTTTATTTTTGGAAAATTCAATTCACTCACTCTCCAAAATAGGCAGTAGGATCCAATCTAATAGAGAAACATTGTTTATGATATCCAATTGTAATATGGTATCTTAAGCCTAGAAAGTCACAAATAGCCTCCTCATTCTCAAACTCATCAACTACCATTGTGGATTCTTGTTGGTTCCAATTGATGAGTTGTGGATGATGAAGGAAAATTGATGAAGACTATATAAAAAGCATGATAGTACTTATGGCATGAGGGTTAAATAGGTTTAAATTGGCCATGTATTTATATATACTAAAATTAGACTTTGCATCACTTCCATCATCATTGTCGCTATTCGTTAGTGTAAGAATAAGAATATGGTATGTAGGATCACCCCTAGGTGGTTTAAATACAATACCATGAGTTCCCTTGTACTTAGTCATGGAAATTATCTCAAGAGTACCTTGTTGAGATACCCTAGGCCTCTGCCTTCATAAT
Source organism: Torreya grandis (assembly GCA_037957365.1). Classification (NCBI taxonomy): domain Eukaryota; kingdom Viridiplantae; phylum Streptophyta; class Pinopsida; order Cupressales; family Taxaceae; genus Torreya; species Torreya grandis. The sequence continues at coordinate 5,208,346 of JARHVA010000311.1, forward strand.
CTTGATTATCCATGATCTAGTTAGAGATGGGATACTTTTTATTTGATATCACTCAATGAATTCATCATTATAAAGCCATGAGTCATCTTTAGCTAGTGGGTCTTGTTCTTAGCTAGTGTATGATGTAAAAATAATTTACTCTAGAGTATTGAAATTGATTTTTTTGACATTTCATGTGAGCTACTTTGGCCTTAGGTGTTTTATAGGTTTTAGGGGCTTTTGGAAGGTTAGTTACACTAAATGTGTTATGTGTGAGGTACTCTCCTGGGCTTATGTTAGAGATGGTAAAATGGTTCAATATTTCAGGAGCAGGCACAGAGGAAGTAGAGGCAAGACTCTCAGGGTCTTTCTAATTAAAATATGGAAACTCAATAAGTAGGTATTTGTATTTCTTAGGCTTAATATCTATGCCAAAATAATAATTATAACTCTCATATTCGGCCTCCAAATTTTTGTAGAACTTGTATGGTTGTAGGTCTATAGAAATAATTACCTCTCTCCTTAAATGGGATAACTTGATACACTGGTGTAACATTGAAGGTATTATATGTATTTCATGTATCCCTAGTCATCTTAAAGTCAAGTTGTATGATGAATCTAGGTCTAGCACATGGAAAAGTGTGTTATGGGTTAAGGGCCCAATGACAACTAGTAAACTTATGGTCCCTTGTGATTATCATTATTCATTGTAATAGGCCTTGATGGTAATTTTACATGGCTAAAGATAAACTATCATATATCCCATATGCTTGATGAACCATAAAGACACAATATTAAGGCCTGACCCATTGTCCATGAGGACACATTTAAATTTATGTTTCACTATGAAAATGTAGATATACAATGGGTTATTATGGAGAGGGCTTAGGAATGACATATAAATTTGGTCAAAGGTCAATTATTGGCTAATATCTAGGTGCCCAACCTAATATTATCAAAATCTACACCCTTTAGGAAGTTTTTCAAGATTCCTCACTTAAGTGATAGCATGGAAACACCTCTAGGCTATGGGTGGCCTAATTAGTGAGTTGATTCTCTAAATAGGGCTATCTCTCTTCGTGTATCACCCTAAAAATATTATTTCAAATTTTTGGGAAGGAAAAGGTTAGAGATAACTAAAAATAACCTAACTAAGGAGGTGATGCACCAAACTAATTGATCACTACCAACCAAATGCATGTGCACATGTATATCATGAGACCAATCTAAAAATAAAATACTCCCAATTTGAATCTCTTACATCAACATTTAAATTTGGAGGTTAAGTTATATGTTTAGGCTAGGAGGACTAATCAAGAGGTATAAAATGACACTAATGAATAGGTAACCACACTCAACCCTTACACTTCACTTGAACACTTCACATGACCTATAAGAGAAGACTTCAAACTACATATAAGTGATATAAAAAGATAACATATCAAGGAAAACTAAGCAAATCACTTAAGGCATACAAATGAGTAGGGATTTTCCATACTCAGATGGAGGATCATTTTAAATCCATTTAAGGTTTATTTTATAGTTAGAAGAGAGAAGAAGAGAGCAAAAATATGGCATATAAAATCCATCATGACAATTCATCATCAGAATAATTACAAAAAAGGGGAAGATTGACACCAATTCCATTGAGAATGTGTTATCATATTCCTTCTTGAACTTCATGATCAAGTGTTGATGAGATACCTTGTGAGGAGTGGTGTAGGAGGTTACTTTGATAGTCTTGAGCTTATTGAATCTAAATCCTTTCTTATGAGGCTACACCTTTACATTTTTAATAGTATTTTCAAGTCCTTCAACTGATACTTGTCATGGTTAATCAACTTATATGCCAACCTTTGTCTATTTTATGCCTCTTCATCAAGTAAAACCTACATGTGAGTCTCAAGCTTCTCCACATACCCTCTCTTATCATTATAAAATAGTTATTATAACAAGTTCTAGTTTTATATTATATATATATATATTCATATTAATTTTATACTCTATGGAATTATTTAATTAGGCCAAGGATCTTGAGTTCAACCCATAAAAGTCACCTTATAGCCATATTATCACTTTTTCAACTTAATGAGCGCTAATCTGATCTCTATTTCTTGTTTCATGGATCTAATTCTTACTTGGATGGTGTATATAGACTCTCCAACATTGGTAACATGTTTTGAGAGTGCTTATAGGATGTTCATGCTCCAATTATCCTTTTCAAGACCAATAATCAGGTCTCCTTGAACCAACTAATGTAATAGTCACCATTTTAGATCTATGTAATGGCTTGGTGACCCATTTCTCACCCTAAGAGGTCTGGTAAAGGAGTATAAAATTTCACACCATCTCTTCTTAGGCTCATAAGGCCTTTATACCTGATTTAGGCATGCACCAACTTTACATGTTCCCTAAATGGGCCTATAACCTTATTTTCTAGCCATTTTCCATACACTCTACCCCATATGTGATGAAAATTTGCTTCATTGGGTGACTATGAGAATAATAAACATAATTTAGGTCATTAAAAGTCTATTTCAATCCATTTTTATAACTTAGACAATCAATATCTTTTGTTGGGTCATTTTTGAGGGGTTAGGCAGAGTTTTATGCACTCAAAACCTTAATGATTATTTATAGCCCTAAGGGCCTTAATGTCTAAGAAAATTCTATAAAATTTTAGTATAAAACCTTATTATTATTTCCTAATTATATCAATATGCCATGCATCTCCTCTAGGATGTTCACATGTGGTGAAAATGCTTCTTGGGCTAGTAGACCTACAACTATGAGGTTGAGAGGGAAGAATTTGAGTGGAAAGGGGAAAAAGTGTTTTTTTAAAATATTTAACACCTTATTAAGGACCAAGACACCCAACCCAACATATTTAAATTGTTTACTCTTTTTCCCAACTCCTTAAATCCTCTATAGTCTTCATTAGCTTCTACTTAGGGTTTATGATCAACTTGGTGTAAGTGACCCTAATGTCCTTTTTAATCCTATTCACTCACTATACTAGGATCTAACCTTCTTGGACATCTATTCCTAGGTCATCATAAATATCCTTGATACTTCCTTCTTCAAATTCACCTTAAAACTAGTATAATATCTCCATACTTCAAGGTCAGGCCTTTAGGGGTATGCAATTAGGCCATCTGACTATTAGGCTCATTAGAGTGAGATTTTCTTAAAAATATTATATTTTTGATAATTTTAATAGGGTAACCACATTTTAATATTATCATTTCCATTTTGAAACCCTTGGGATCTCATCCAACACACAAATTTGTCTTCTCACCACCTAGGCATGTGGTAGACCTGTAGGTAGCCATTATGCTTGAATTTACTTTTCTATGTTTTGCCTATGTTGAGTTTGGTTGAGAAAACATGAAATCATGTCACTATATCCCAAACTTCATAGTATTATTCATCATGTTCTTGGTGTCTCATTATCACATGATAGTAAATTCATGGTGGTTATTTTTAAGGTCATCAATCATTGCTAAAATTGTTCTTTTCTCTTCAAAGGTTAATGATTTAAGATCATTAGTGGCTATTTAAAACCTACTGAAGACCTCATATTTCTCAATTAGGATATATTATATCTAAATACCAACTACAAGCTCTTAATGAAGACTCTCTATGGAAACATTCCCTTGAGATTCTTCAATTACCAAACTAACTAGCTCTTCTTTATAATAAGAATAAAGACTAGTATTTTCAGTCAAAAGAGAGAGTTCAATTTTTTTTTTACCTCTTCTATGATACTTGAGGTGTATTTGAAAGTATCTAAATTCATTTCAATTACATATAGCTACTTAAATTTGATAAGAGGATCTAAGAACTACTGTTCTTGATCATTCATGGTCTTAATGAGATGATTATCTAGTTGTGTTATTGTTATAACCACCTCAATTAGGTTTTGTTCATCTTTAAGAGTGTTTAGTCCTTCAAATTATATTGCCACATGATGAATATAACCTCTCCCTTCATCTTCAAAGATTGATTTTCTCTTTTATTCACCAAGTGGAGTGACAATCATGAGTTCATCCTCATGTTCACTTGAAGAGTCTTCTTCATAACCTTCATTTTTTTCACATTAGTCTCCAAGAGAACATCTTCTTCCTCAATGATGGGATATTAAACCTCACAAACATGATTCATTCACTCATGATAAATGATTTTATCCCTATTCTCTCCTCATTCACCAACTAATCCCTCAAACCTTGATATGCTTTTATCTTCAACTTTCTCCATAAGGACTTCTTTCTTCATTTAAAGGCTCTCTTGAATTGACCTCTATGATGGGAAAGTTTTAGGTTCTTAAGGAGGGAGGTATGGGGTTTGAATAGGTTCTTGGGACCTCTCTCTTATTTTGGATTCCCTCTTGGATGGACTTTCATGATGGGAATGTTTGGGGTTCTTAAGGACAGGTGGATGTTGTCTAAATAGGCATAATTTCCTTTCTCGTCTCAACTTCTTGATTTAGGCATGGCTCATATTTATTTCCCTATGCATATAATATTTGATTATAAATTTTAGTCTTGGGCTTAAGAGCCTCTTCTTGATGGTACATTTCAGCTTGAGGGGAGGATAAAAAATTTTAGAAGCTTATAAGATGCCTTGGAGACTCATCAAATTTTTAATTTTAAATGAGTATAAGAGAATATTCATGAGGGAGAGAAGGTTAATATTGAGGGATAATGAGGGAGGATTTCATAGAATCAAGACCATTTTTACTACTTATTGTAAGTTAGAGAAAAATTTGGAAACAATAAGATGAATTTGGGATTAGAGAGGGTTAATGAATATGAAGAAACTTCAAGTCTTGCTCTTCCCATCTTACTAATATATCCTCCATGAATTGGTTAAAATATCTTATTTCCAAAATTTCATTGGTTAAGATATGTTGTTTTTCCCTATTAAAGGTTTCCCACTCATTCCTTACAAAATGTAATGAGTCATTTAGCTTTTGAATTAGGTGACTAGGTATAGCTTGGTCGAATTGCAAATTTCTATCTACCTTTCTCATTACCATTTTATTCTTTAACATCTTCATGAGTAGCTAAGATTATTATTATTTTTTAGTTTGGATTTGCATAGCTATACACCCCTATTTAGCCCTTAACTCTTGATAATGGAAAAATTGATAGGATTAATATGAAGGTTGACAACCTTGTTAAGGTTGATGAGGAAAGGAAGGAGGATAGATCTTTTGATAGCAAGGTTGATGACATTGATAGCTAGGGTCATATGGAAGATAAGTAGGGTCATTTTGGGTTTGCTATGGATCAACATAAGACTAACATGGTTCATTAGGATACTGATAAGGACTAATATGCTATTGATAGGGCTCACCAACTTGGGTAAAACATAAGTCTACTCCAAATTCAGCCATGAAACCTCATGAAAAAGACAAAAAAAAATTTACTTACTCGTAAGAATACATGGGCTAATAAAACTAGTTGATTATGCTTGGAGTCACCATTGGTGATTATTTTCATGCCTCCAAAGGCTGATGTATTGAATATTAGACCAATAAATCTTTAATGGATAAAGTCTCTTATCCCATTAGGCATGTAAAAAGTATTATCATCATAAATTTCACCCTTGAATAGGTTGTTCAAGATTTCTCACTTAAGTGATAGAATGGAAACACATCTAGGTTTTGGGTGGCATAATTAGTGAGGTAAATCTCTTGATAGGGCTAGATCCCTTGATTCATCACCGTAAAACTACTACCACCAATTGCTTTTGAGGGAAAGGGTTAGAGATAACTTAAAATAACATAATTAAATAGGTGATTCACCAAACTAATTTATCATTACCAATCAACTTCATGTGCACATATAGATCATGAGACTAATATGAACATACACTTATCCTAATTTGAATTTCTTACATCAACATTTAAATGTGGAGGTTGTGATAGATTTTTAATCTATGAGGTTTACTCAAGAGGTTTTTAGGTTGTGGAGCTAAAAGCTTCACCAGGATGCAAACAGGAGGAGTTACGGAGGTTGCAGAGAGTTGCAGAATGAGTTGCAGGGAAACCAACATTGGTCTGATCAACTGACATTGGTCAGATAGTAGTGAAGAAGCAACAGACATCGGTTATCAGTCGGCTGACATCGATCAGGGAGGAGCCGATGTCAGCAGCCTGTGTGCGTGAACATGCATTTTGTATGTTGATTCTGGAGAGTCTATTTTTGGACTGTTAGTTTACATGTTAAAGGCTGGTTGTAGTCTTGAGTTACACATCTAATTATTATAATTAAGATAGTATAATTATTGTAAGCATGAGATCTATATATAGACTCATGGGCTGTATTGTAAAATAGTGCTAGAGAGTAAGAGAGCAAATAAGCTCCTTCAGAGAGAGGAGAGCAATGGTGTGTTCCTCCTAGTGCCACAGTACCAAGTGTGGGTGCTAGTTTGGAGAATCAGAAGGGTTCTTCGTATATGTATGATCTTGGTCAGCAGGTGAGCATGGCTTCTTTTGGAGATCTACAATGGTGAGTCAGGTCTAGTGATTTGTAGGTAGCAGTAGAGAGCAGGAGATCTACTTGGAGTACGATTGTGTACTTGATGTACTGGCAACATTGTTTTTGACTAGTGGAGGTGAACATCAACTCTATATTGGAGTTGATTGTTGGGATCGAGAGAGAGAGGGAAGAAGGTCTTGAGATGTGGCGAGCCTTTGAGGTGGAAGAAGAAGTGGCATCTTCTTTATTGTATTTTCTTCTGAGTGATTATTAATACAATTGTGTATTGTCTCTCATATTCCTGTGTTGTTTCATATTTCTAGTTACTTATCATTCTGGTTAAATTCTATGTTTAGTTACTAATACAAGAAGTAATCATATGTGCTCTAATTGGTGGAGCAAGATCCTGACAAGAGGTTTAAAATGAAAATAATGAATAGGTAACCACTCTCAACCCTTCTACTTCACATGCCTTACAAGAGAAGAATTCAAAATGCAAATAAGTACTAGAATAAGATAACATGTCAAGGAAGACTAAGCAAATCACTTAACAAAATCAACTATCCATATATACACACTAAGTATAGTAATATGAGGTAAAAATATTAGTCTTATTGATCAAATATATATATATATATATATATATATATATATATATAAATGATTAGGGCTTTGTCATACTTAGGTGGAGGATCCATTTAAAGCCATTCAAGGCTTTTTTTATAAAAATAAGAGAGAAGAAGAGAGAGAATATCTAGCTTAGGAAATCCATCATATCAATTCATCATAATAACATTTACAAAATAGGGGAAGACTAACACCAAGTCTATTGAGAATGTGTTATCATCTTCCTTCTTAAACTTCATGATCAACTATTGATGAGATTCTTTGTGAGGAGTGGCATAGGAGGTTACTTTGGCAAACTTAAGCTTCTTGAATCTAAATCCTTTCTTGTGAGGTTACACCTTTACATCTACAATGATATTTACAAGTCCTTCAAATAACACTTGTAATTGTTAAGTAACTTCTATGCCAACCTTTGTCTCTTTTATGCCTCTTCATCAAGTAAAACTTGCATTTGAATCTCAAGCCTCTCCACATACACTATCTTATCACTAAAACATAGTTACTCAATCAAGGTATAGTTTTATATCATGTATATCCTTATCTAAATTTTAAACTCTATGGAATTATTTAATTATGGAAATTAGCTTGAGTTCAATCCATAAAAGTCACCTTGTAGCTATATTATCACTTTTACAACTCAATAAGGGCTAATATGATCTATATTTCTTATTTCATGGCTATAGTTATTGATTGGATGGTGTACATATACTCTCAAATGTTTTTAATATATTTTTGAGAGTTTTTATAGGATATTCATGCTCCAATTAGCCTTTCTAAGACTTGTAATTATGTCTCCATAAACTAATCGATATAACAGGTCTCCATAAACTAATCAATATAACAATCACCATTTTTGCTCTATATAATGGATTGGTGACCCATTTATCAGCCTTATAGGTTTGATAAAGGAGTATATAATGTCACACCATATTTAATTAGGCTTATAAATCATTTAAACCTAATTTTAGGCCTGTACCAACTTTACATGTTCCCCAAATAGGCCTGTAACCTTCTTTTCTAACCATTTTTTGGACACTTTTCCCCCACACATGAAAAAAAGTTACTCCATAAAGTGCCTAGGAGATTAATAAACATAATTAAGTTTATTACAAGGATATTTAAATCCATTTTGATAACTTAGACAATCAATCTATTCTATTGGGTCATTTTAGAGTGTTTAGATAGGGATTTCAACACTCAGACCCTTAATGATTATTCATAGCCCTAAGGGCCTTAAGGTATTAAAAAATGACATATATTTTTAGTATAAAACCTTATTATCCTTTTTTAATTATATTAATATCCCATTCATTTCCTTCAATATGTTCACACATGGTGAAAATGCTTCTCGAGCTAGTAGACTTGTAACTATGAGGATCAAGAGGGAATAATTTCACTAAAAAGGGGAAAAGAATGTTTGATTTTGATTTTTAACACCTTATTGAGGTCCAAAACATCCACCCTAACATATTAAAATGGTTTAATTTCTTTATAAACACCTTATAGCCTCTTTAATTCACTAGCTTGTGCTTAGGGTTTATGATCAACTAGGTGTAGGAGATCCTAATGTCAAGTTTTGATCCTTTTCACTCAACATATTAGGTTATAACCTTCTTAGACATATATACCCAGAACATCACAACTCTCCAAGATCATTCCTTCCAAAAATTTGTCTTAAAACTAGTACAAGATATCCATACTTCAAGGTTAGGCATGTAGGGGTATGCAATTACACCTTCTAACTGTTAGACTTATTAGAGTGAGATTTTATTTAGACTATTATAGTTTTTGGTATTTTAAATATGGTAATTTTTTTTTAATCTTATCACTACCATTTTTAAACCCTTTGGATCTCATCTAACACACAAATTGGTCTTCTCACCACCTAGGCCTGTGGTAGACATATAGGTAGCCATTAGACAAGAATTTACTTTTCTATGTTTTGCCTATGTTGAGTTTTATTATACAACTATGGAATTATGTCACTATATCTCATCATTAATAGTATTATTGAAAATTTTCCTTGTACACCCTATTACATTTCAAATATCTTCAATATTGTAAATCTCTCTTTTATGCCTATAACCCTCCTTGCACCTTATGTGACTGTCTTGCATGGATTTAAGAGTTTGAACACCCATCCATGGTCTTCAATATGATATTTTAGGATTTTTCAAGGTTATATATATGACTATATGTCTACAATAGTTATTTCTAGTCCTATACATAATGTAGAATAGGGTTTATGAGTCACAAATGTCCACTGATAGATCTACAGACCTGTGGGTGGACAAAACCCATCTTGATTCTACCTATTAGCATGTTTTGAGTCTTCTATAATTTATTAGAATTAATTAATTTCCAATTAAACTATCTATACCACCATTTATAATCCCTTTTCATACTTGAATAACATGTATCCATGAATGGAACCTTATTTAAAAACATATCACCAAAAATTTGCTTAAAGAGATCACATTGGGTGATGACTACAAGCTAAGGAAGAGTATGATAAGAGTGGGAAATTCATAAGATATTACATGGGACTTTACAATTTATTTGTAAATATTTTTATACCTTTCAAAGACTTCAAACATGTTTTATTTATTGAAAACAACTCAAAACTTCACAAAACTAATCTATCTCATGTAAATAGTGAGAGGGAGGCTCATTTGTGCTAGTGCATACACATGCATGATGTAGCTAATGGATTTGGTTGTCATGGAGATACTTGCATACCTTGGTATCACTCTTACATGGTTTATCTTCTCCCACCAAGTTCTCAAGTGTAGACATAAAGACAAAATTAAGATAATGGGGATTAGAGTCATTTTTTAACCCCTCAATATTTTAATGATTATTCATAGATTTGGGGATTCAATATGAAAAACAATGCCAATAATATAAATATAATTAGGGTCCTCTCCTCTTATAAAAAATTTAAGTCACAAATCTTTCTGCTCTTCATGATCCAAAGGTTTGAAATTTGTCTTTATGAGTTTGTGAGGAGTTGAATATGAGATATAGGATGTTTTTTCCAATATTGGACCTACCAATGCTATAAAACTCCTAATCTAACTCTAAAAATGTTATAGGGACCTAAAAACATCAGTTTATTACACTTATATGTCTCTCTCTATGTTTCATTTTTCTTTATAAGCCTTTGACAAGTAGCTTCAATGTTGATATTTTAACTTATTGGGATTTTGTTGGCCCAACTACCACTTACACATTATACCTAACTTTTATAAGCATGAATAAAGATAGAAACACCTTGACATGAATTAAAAAATATTAGAGACCTCAATAATGCATTTAATATATTTCTTAGAAAAAATAAAGATTGTTTTAACTTTACCAAAAGAACCTTAAACTATGCTAAACATAAAAGGAAGACCACCCTAAAAGACTATTTGAATACCATAGATGGCTATCAATAAAGTTAAAATGAGCTAAATATCAAGTTTTTTATGAACCTAATCTATGATATCCAAAATTTGGTTAACATATTTGGTGACTTCTTGGGATTGCATGCCTATTATGTTCCTTATACTGACTGCTTAGTCTATCCATTAAGCATGGGGTCATACCTCACTCAATCTTAAACCTGAATTGACCTTGACACTTGACTACAAATGCATTGAAATGACTAAGACAACTAACTACCTTCACAAAGACAACAAAATAAGAATAAAACATACCAAATAAGGACACATACATAGACTTATGCTACAAATCACTTAGGGAAAACAAACCATAAGAACACAACTGATAATAACTAACCTCAACATTTATTCTTCCTTTAAGATCAAATGGAAGTCTCTTGAGATCACCATGTTATCATGAAATCAAAATTTCATATATTGAATGAAGTCTAATCAAGTGTTTCTTATGGAGTTAGAGCTTCCACCTACATTTTGAGATATTAGAATACTCATCATATCTTTGACTAGCAATCAAACATTTTTGCTTGATTCCCTTATCTGTGGACTAATTATGTGAGTAAATAAAAAATTCATAGTTATCCCAAGCTTGGATACTTGACACAAGAAATACTATATATGATTCATCAATAGGTTTCTCCTAAGTGTCTATGGTCACTTAAATAGAGTTATTATGCTTTATAACTTCTTTAAGTTGTTCAAACCCTTCTATGAGGTTTAAAACATATTCCTATGTTTCAACATGGACTTATTGAAGCATACTCTTATGTGAATTAGTATTATCAAACATGTTTACATTGAAAATATATTCATCTTATGTCTCAAAATATTTGTCATGATCTCTCTTGATGTTTGAACTCACTTCAATCATGACTACATCTTGACTCCTATAGGAAACATGAACTTTAGCTTCTAGATGTTCCATATAATGGTATGTTTGATCTTTAATGAATTATTTGGGATTCAAACATTATTTTAAAATAAAGATAACAACATAAAAAACATCCTCACTCTACTCAATAGGATCTATAGGCCATTTAAAAAACTCAAACTCATTACAAATCTCCAAATATTACTACCCCATATCATCTTAGAACCATTCATGTTGATTTGAGAAGGCATGATGTATATGAGTGATATCTTGTTGGTGTGTCTCCATCACCTTTATAGATACTATCATGTGATCATGAGCTTTATGGTGGTTTATTGGAAGGTCATAAATCACTGTTGCAATTGTACTTTGCTCATCAAAGGTGATTGATTGAAGCTCATTAAAGGTGATTAATTCAAGCTCATTAGAGGATATTTCAAGCCTAATAAAGACCTCATATTACTTAATTAGGATATATTATATCTCAATACTAACTACAAAATCTTCATGAAGACTCTCTATGCAAACATTCCCTTTAAATTATTCCATTGTCAAACTAACCAAATTTTCTTTGTAATAAGAGGAAAGACCAACATTTTCAATCAAAGGAGAGAGTTTAAAATAGACTTTTACCTCTTATAGGTTACATGAAACATCTTGTAAAGTATCCAAATGCATCTCAATTGAATCCAAATATTCCAATTCATCAATAGGATCTAAGAACTATTGTTCTTGATCATTTATGGTCTCAATGAGATGGCTAGCAGGTTATGCTACTTCTATAACCACCTCAATTGGGCTTTGATCATATGCAAAAGTGTTTATTCCTTAAAATTCTATTACCACATGATTAATATCACCTATCAAATCATATAAAAAGACTAATTTATTCTTTTATTCACCAAGGGGAGTGCCAATGATGAGTTCTTACTCATGTTCACTTAAAGAGTCTTCTTCATATCTTTCATTTTGTTCACTTACAACTAAAAATTGACCTTCATTAGTCTCCAATAAAACATGTTATTCCTTAATGATGGGATGATAAACCTCACAAAAATGCTTTGGGATCTCATGATTTATGATCTTATCCATATTCTCTCTATATTCACCATCCAATCCCTCAAACCTTGATATGATTTTACTTTCAACTTTATCCACAAGGAATTCCTTCTTGATTTGAAATCTCTCTTGAATTAACCTCCATGATGGGAAAGTTTTAGGTTATTTAGGAGGGAGGAATGGGGATTTAATAGGTTCATGAACTGGCTTTAATCTTAAGACCTCTCTCTTGTTTTAGATGCCCTCTTAGATAGACTTCCATGATGGTAAGGTTTGGGTCTCTTAAGGAGAGGTGGATGGTGCCTGAATAGGCATAAGTTAAATTTTACTCTCAACTTATTTATTTAAGCATGGTTCATCCTTATTTCCCCATAAATATACTATTTTATTCCAAATTAGAGTCTTTGGATTAGGAGCCTCATCTTGATGGTAAATTATAGCTTGAGGGGAAGATAACAAATTTGAGAATCTTACAAGCTACCTTGGAGACTCATCAAATTTCAAATTTTAAATGAGCATAGGATAAGGTTCATGAGGGAGAGTAGTTTTATATTGAGGTATAATGAGTGAGGATTTCATAGAATCAATCCCCTTTTGATGTCTTATTATAATTTGGAGTAAATAAGGGAAACAAGAGGACTGAATTTGGATTGGAGATGGTGATTGAGGATGAAAAAACTTCAATTCTTGCTCTTCCCGTATTACTAATTTATCCTCCATACATTGGTTCAAATTTTTTTTTCCATCCTTTCATTAGTTAAGACAAGCTTATTTTCCATTTCAAAGGCTGACCACTCACTCCTTGCAAACTATAATGAATCCCCTAGCTTTTGAATGAGGTGACCAGGGAAAACATAGACAAATTGTACATTTCTATCTACATTTATCATTAGAATTTAATTCTTAGACATCTTCATGAGTAGATAAATATATTTTTCTTTCTTATCTTAGATTTGCATAGCTATATACCCATCCTTAGCCCTTAACTCCTACTAATGGCAAGCTTGATATGACTAATATGAATGCTAAAAAGCTTGGTGAGGTTGATGAGGAAAGGAAAGAATATAGAGATCTTGATAACAAGATTGATCAAATTGATAGATAGGGTCATATGGAAGATAATTAGGGTCATTTTAGGTGTGGGATGAATCAACATAAGACTAACACTATTCATTAGGCTACTGATAAGGACCAATATGCTGCTGATAGGGCTTACCAACTTAGGTAAAAAAGAAGTCTACTCCAAATTTAGCCATGAAATCATGTGGGAAAGATTAAAAAAAAATATTACTTGCTTGTAAGAAAACTTGGATTTTAAAACAAATTGATTGTGCTCTAAGTCACCATTGATGCTTATGTTCACCTTTTTAAAGGATGATGCATTGAAGAACACATAAATCACTTTTCAATGGATGAAGTCTCTTATCCCACCAGGCATGATATAACTATTATCATAAAAATTTACACTCTTGAAGAATTTATTCAAGACTCATCACTTAAGTGATAGCATGGAAATAACTCTAGGCTATGGTTGGCCTAATTAGTGAGGTGAATCTATAGATAGGGCTAGCTCCCTTGATGTATCACCCTAAAAATAATATCAATAATTTTTTACAAGGGAAAGGGTTAGAGTTAAATGAAAATAACCTAATTTATTAGGTGATGCACCAAACTAATTTATCACTACCAATTGATTACATGTGCACATTTAGATCATGAGATGAACTTGAACATACACTACTTGAAATTTGAATCTCTTACATTGACATTTCAATGTGGAGGTTGTGATATATGTTTAGGCTAGGAGGAATAATCAAGAGGTCTAAAATGACACTAATGAATAGGTAACCATAATCAACCCTTAAAATTCACTTGAACACTTCACATGACCTATAATAGAAGCTTCCAAATTGAATATAAGTGCTAGTATAAGACATCATGTCAAGGAAGACTAAGTAAACAAGATCAAATATCCATACATACACACTTAGTAAAATCATATAAGGAGGTAAAAATAGTATTCTTATTGATCAAATTAATAAAAATGAGCAAGACTTTGCCATACCTAGTTGGAAGATCCATTCTAAGCCATGCAAAGCTTGTTTTATAACAAGAAGAGAGAAGAAGAGAGAAAAAAATCTAGCATATAAAATCTCTCATGACAATTCATCATCATAATATTTAAAAAATAGGAGAAGATTGATACCAAGTCTATTTCTAATGTGTTGTCATCTTCCTTCTTGAACTTCATAATCAAATGTTTATGAGATTCCTTATAAGGAGTGGCATAAGAGGCTAGTTTAGTATTTTTGAGCTTCTTGAACCTAAATCCTTTCTTTTGAGGCTACACCTTTATGTTTATAATGGTATTTAAAATTACTTTAACTGAAACTTGGCATGGTTAAGAAACTTCTATGCCAACCTTTGTCTCATTTATGCCTCTTCATCAAATAAAACCTACATTTGAATCTTAAGCTTCTCCACATACCCTCTCTTATCATTATAACCTAGTTATTCAAGAAAGATCTAGTTTTGTATCATGGATATATTCACCTCAATTTACCACTTCATTTAATTCTCTCATTATCCCAAAGAGCTTGAGTTCAACCCATAGAAGTCACATTGCAACTATACTATCACTTTTTACAGCTCAATGAGGGCTAAATTGATTTCCCTTTCTTGCTTCATGGCTCTAATTATTTATTGGATGGTGTGTAAAGACTCCCAATTATTTTAACATGTTTTTTTTAATATTTAAAGGATGTTGATACTCCATTTAGCCTTTTCAAGACATGTAATCAGGTCTCTTTGAACCAACTAATGTAACATTCACCATTTTTTCTCCATAAAGTGGATTTGTGACCTATTTATCACCTTGAGAGGTATGATAAATGAGTATATAATGTCACACCATCTCTTCTCATGATCATAAGGCCTTTATACATAGTTTAGGCCTACACTAACTTTACATGCTTCCCAAATGGGCCTGAAACCTTCTTTTCTAGCCATTTTTTGTACACTCTGCCCCCAGACATGATAAAAATTTTCTCCACCATGTGCCTAATAGAATCATAAACATAAATTATGTCATTAAAAGGATATTTAAATCCATTTTGAGATCTTAGATTATTAATCTCTTTTATGGTGTCATTTTGGAGGTTTAGTTAGGGTTTTAGACACTAAGACCCTTAATGATTATTCATAGTCCTAAGGGCCTTAATGTTTAGAAAATTATAGATATTTTTAGTATAAAAACTTCTTATCCTTTCTATATTGTCTCAATATCCCATGAATTTCCTCTAAGATTTTCAAACATGGTGAAAATGCTTCTCAAGCTAGTAGACCTGTAACTGTGAGGTTGTGAGGGAAAAAATTGAGTGAAAAGGGGAAAAGAGTGTTTGATTTTGACTTTGATAACCTAATTGAGGTCTAATAAACCCAACCTATCATATTATAATGGTTTAATATCTTTCACAACTCCTTATATCCCCTTTAGTCTTCAATAGCTTGTGGTTAGGGTTTATGATCAAATTAGTGCATATGACCCTAATATTTTTTTTTTATCCTTTTCACTCACCATACTAGGTTCTAACTTTCCTATAAATCTCTATCTAGGTTTTAAAAAGTCTCAAATATACTTACTTACACAAATTCACCTTAAAAATAGTACAAGATTTACATACTTCAAGGTCAAACTTTTAGGGGTATGCAATTAGGCCTTCTAACTAATAGGCTCATTAAAGTGAGCTTTTCTTTAGAATATTATAAATTTTTGTAATTTAAATAGGTTAAAATATTTTTACACTTATCACTACACTTTTCAAACCCTTGGGTTATAATCCAACACACAAATTGGTCTTCTCACCACCTAGGCTTGTGGTAGACATGTAGGTAGCTATTAGGCCTAAATTTACTTTTATATGTTTTGTCTATATTGAGTTTACTTGAGTAACTATGGGATTTGGTCACTATTTCTCACACTTCATAGTATTATTCAACATTATACTAGTATAACCTCTTAGACTTCATAGATATTTAAGATTGGAAAGCTCTCCTTTAGGCCTATAACCCTCCTTGCAACCTATGTGACTATCTTGCATGGATTTTGGAGTTTAAACATCCATCCATGGTCCTAATTGTGATATTTTAGGATTTTCAAGGTTATATAGATGATTTTAAGTATATATTAGGTCTTCTCATGACTATACACAATGTATAATAGGGTTTATGAGTCACAAATGTCCACCTATAGGTCTACAAACTTGTGGGTGGATAAAACACATCTTGATTATGCCTATTAGCATGGTTTGAGTCTTCTATTATTTTTTAAACATCCTCATATATAATTCAACTATATATACCACCATTTAACTTCAATTTTCATGATTTAATAACTTTTCTCCATGTTTACTACCTGAATTAAAAACATATCACCAATAATTTTGCTTATAGAGATCACATTAGGTGATGACTACAAACTAAGGAAAAGGATGAATAGAGTGGGGAGTTAATAAGAGATTAAATTGGAATTTAAAATTCATTTTAAACTCTCATTATACCTTTCAATGACTTAAAACATATTTGATTTATTGAAAACACCACAAAACTTCATAAAATTGGTCTATCTCATGCAAACAGTGAGAGGGAGGCTCATTTATGCTAGTACATGCACATACATGATGTAGATAATGAATTTGGGTGATATGGAGATCCTTTCCTACCCTGAGATCACTCTTTCAAGGTCTATCTTCTCCCATCAAGTTCACAAGTGTAGACATAAAGACAAAACTGAGATGATGGGGATTGGTGTCACTTTTTAACCCCTCAAGCTCTTAACAATTATTCACAGATCTTGGGGATTCAATATAAAAACTAATGCAAATAATATGAATCTAATTATGGTCCCATACTATGGTAAAAAAATTAGGTCCCAACTCTCTCTCCTCTTCATGAACCAAAATTTTGAATTTGCCTTTGTGAGCTTGTCAAGAGCTTGATAGGAGATATAGGACATTTTTTGGCAATCTTGGACATGAAAATGCTATAAAAATCCTAATATAAATCTAAAAATGTCATAGTAACTTTAAAAAATTAGTTTATTACACTTATTTGACTCTCTCTATGCTACATTTTGCTTTATAATCCTTTAAGTACCTTCAACGTTGATATTTCAACTTCTTGGGATTTTTTTAGCCACACCATCAATTGGACATTGTACCTAAATTTTATAACCATTAATAAAGAGAGAAACACCTTTAAATTACTTTAAAACATGTTAGATACCTTAATAATTAATTTAATATTTTTCCTAATAAAAATTTGGCTAACATCTTTGACAACCTCTTGGGATTACATGCCTGCTATGCTCATTAAAACAACTACCTAGTCCATCCATTGGTCATGGGGTCATCTCTCACTAAATATCATACCTAAATTGACCTTTAAAATTGACTAAAAATGAGTTAAAACAATTGATACAACTGACTAAATTCACCAAGATAATAAAATAAGAAATAAACACACCAAATCAAGACACACACACACACACACACACACACACACACACACACACACACACACACACACACACACACACACACACACACACACACACACACACACACACACACACACACACACACACACACACACACACACACACACACACACACACACACACACACACACACACACACACACACACACACAAACACACACACACACACACACACACACACACACACACACACACACACACACACACACACACACACACACACACACACACACACACACACACACACACACACACACACACACACACACACTTGTACTACAAAGCACTTAAGGAAAAAAAATCACAAGAACACTAGTAGAAACAACTAACCTCAATGTATCTTCTTCCTCTAGGATCAAATGGAAATATCTTGAGATGACCATGCTCTCATTAAATTAAATTGTCATATGTTAAATGAAGTCTAATTAGATGTTGGTCATGAAGTGAGATCTTCCACCTACATTCTAAGATGTTGGCATACTCATGGTCTCCTTGACTAAAAATCAAACCTTATTAATTCATTAGATTATCTATGGAATGATTATGTGATTCAAGAACAAAGTTATACTTATTCCAAGCTTTGCTACTTAACACAAGTAATACTATCTCTACCTCATCAATAGGCTACTCCTGATTGTCTATGACCACTTGAATAGAGTTATTGTGTTTTGTAACTTCTTAAAGTTTTTCAAACCCCTATATGAGGTCTAAAACCTATTCCCACATTTCAAAAAGGTCTTATTAAATCATAATATTATGTGAATTATCAATATCAAATGTGAACATAGGAATAAAATAAGGGGAGATTAGTATCATGTTAGTAGAGGAAATCAAATCCAAAAAACACACTAATGAACTAACACCTTAAGCCTAGTTCTTAGGGGAACATGGTGAATAAAACCTAATGAAGACAAAAATAGAATACAAATAAATAACAAACTTTCTTCACCTTCTTTTATTTCTCCAAAGGATGTATTCATTAGCTTTCTCAGCTTATGCTTCAAAGGTCTTCATCAATAGAGGTTTAACTATCTCTACCTCCTCTTGGCATCATTGGCTTTGTGGTTTTGGATTGTGAAGCTTCCTCAATAATTTGGAATAATAACACTATATCAAAAATGGATTTTGAAATCATTTAAGCATTATAAATTTACACCAAAAGAGCTTCAAAGTATGAGTGTGAGGCCTTCTATTTATATATTTTACAAACAATCAGAATGAACCTGGACCATCCATCTCAAGATGAAGATGTGTGGTCAAGAATCCATTCAATTTTTGAGGCTAAAATTAATAAATGCCCTCATAAATATTTGGGATAGAGAGGCATTAAAGAGGCATGGGAAGGCTTAATATGATATTTGTGGTACTTATGGCTTGTGGATGCCACCCCATAGATGACGTCACAAAGTGATGTAGATATTCATAATTAATTTACAATAATGAAATATTTAATAAGTTCCATGGAATTCTTACTTAATCTCATAATTTGGTTTAAATTT
Organism: Torreya grandis; assembly: GCA_037957365.1. Classification (NCBI taxonomy): domain Eukaryota; kingdom Viridiplantae; phylum Streptophyta; class Pinopsida; order Cupressales; family Taxaceae; genus Torreya; species Torreya grandis. Next base: position 5,227,866 of record JARHVA010000311.1, read on the forward strand.
CTTAAGATTTAAATAATTTTAATGCAATTCTTTGGAAATTGGTGCACAAATTAATCAAATTAGTCAAAATTTCATATTATTGGATCATAATTTTATTAGATTGGAATTTTAAGGTGATGTTAGATGCATTGGAACCATTATCCCATTTAGCATGTTTTCAACACAAAATGACAAAATCATGTGTCTCATTCAAAATAATTGGTAGGAAAGAGAAATCCAAAGCACCCAAGTGTGAAATCATCATTTTGACTCAAAATGATTTGATCAAAGTTAGGAATCACATAAAATGCATTTCCCTATTTAGGGATAATTTGGCCTAAATCAATACTTTTATATGTCAAGTTCAAACCATTTAGCGCATTTAAGTGCTTTGGCCTAAATTTTGCATTTTCATAGAAATTGGTTTGAAACTTAGTCTAGGGTCATTAGAGGCCAATTTTAGGTGTCTACAGTTTACCCATATTTGGGAAGGTGTTTCAAGATATAGTCATAGAAACATCTTCTCAAATAATGAAAAGGTCATATATGCCTATGAATTCAATGATAATGGATGAACTATATGTCCCCCCTCGAGGGAATAGTTGGCAAAAGGGGTCAGCAATCCATCCCTTTAAAAGGAGGAAAAATTAGACCAAAAGGATGAAAATGATGGGGTGGAATGAACTAATTTTATTAAAGGTATTTATAATCAGTGACATATGGAGTTGACTTAGTTAGGATAGACAAACAAGATGATTTTTCCATAGGAGGTTATAATCATTGGCATATGTGGGATAAAAAAGGTGATGATTTGCCCAAATGTAGTTATAATCAGTTAAAGGGAAAATAATGATAGAAACACAATGATTTTCCCAAAGGTATTTAGAATCAAATATGATGAAAATGGGATGGTATATAATGGTTTTCCCAAAGGTGGTTATAGGCATTGTATCTTAATAATGGCAAACATGATATGGAATATGATGGAAATTGATATAGAGGAGAAAGAAAAATTGGGACAACCTACTAGTAGGGAGATGCTCATCTGAATTAACAAAGGTTGAAATTCTTTCCTTGTTTAATTACTCTATTTAGGATATGATTAGGATTGGATCAGGATGTTAATACTGCTAAGGAGATGTTGATGTTGTCATTGTTATGTATACTTCTCAAAGCTGATTTTTTATATAGCATGTGATGGTAGGTCTCATGATAGATCACCATGATAAATTGGTCAAAATATGAATAAGGATTGACTCTCAATATCCAATACTCAAAGGAAAATAATGTACTAATGATAAAAACCATGATGACAATGTTGACATATGAATAAGGATGGATTTAAGAATAAATGCACAAGGAATCACCCAATGAATGCACATAAATTGAATTAAGGCAATAATGTTGAAAGTAGATAAACAAGCACATAAACAATAACAAATAAATAAACAAAGAAACAAATAATAGTTCATCCCTATGTTAGTACAAACAATGCAACACAAATAATGTGATGAACATTGCCCCTATAAAATAGGCAACAACTTAACAAACAAATATGACTAGGGGAATAGAATAAAATAGAGGGGTGGTCAAGTTATCTCTATATGTGCTAAGCAAGTGGACACTACCTAAATATTTCCATGGATGTGATGATCTAATAAAAACTTTAGGCCAAATTTAGTTCTCCCAAGAAATGGGAAGAAAATGACAACAACAGAAAATAAACATAATGGATGTGATAGAATAATATGAATGAACTCATAAAATGACAAGGGCATGGGATAACAAGGCCGAAAAAGATGAGGAAACTAAGGAAAAAGTGATTTTCTTATGACTCGGTGAGGGTTCATAGAATCCTTATGGCAAAGAAGTAGTTAATGTTTTTAGTTTTTCTAAATGATTTTACAAATGCTTTTGGAATTTTCTAGGTATCTCAACTTGATCAAGAATTATGAGATACTAAATAGTCCATGCTCATAAAATGGTGAGATCATAGCAAAAGGGGGATTGATTTGACCTCAATTTGAATCAAACACAACCCATATATTCCCAAAATGGCCCTAGATCATAATAGTTCCACCTCTCAGTAGAATAAACTAACTAGCGTATCAGCCAAGTCAAACAAAATAGGCATAGTAGGTATAATGACATAGTATGGCATTAGAAATAGTACATTGGTATGTCAAAGCACAATAAACAAATATTTCCCCTAGTTTGCCTATAGGAGGTTATAACTAGGATATAACTACATAGGTTAATGATACTAATTGCCCAAAAAAATTTATAATTAGTAACAAGACTGATGAACACTAATTTTACCCTATAGGTAGATATAATTAGATTCAAAAACATGTTAATAAGGGAACAATAAATGAAGGATGCAAATTCCAAACTTCTATCATACTAATCCAAAATACTACCTCTGTCTAGAATGCTTGAAATAATTATTGAAACTAATTTGATCCTTCATGATGAGTAGGAAAGCAATGGATGAACTAAGGTCAAATATGCTAGGTAGGTAGGGTAAAAAATAGGATTGGTTAATAGAATAAATATTTTTTTAAAATAGGATGGTAGGATATCAAAGTGATAGGATAATAGGATGATAAAATGGTATAGTATAAAGAAGAATATTTATAATATGGTACAACATAAAATGGTCCTCATAGACAATACACCAAGTCACTCAAGCATAATACCAATTGAGGTGTATAATGTTCATAGGCTCATAAAGTTCATCTCTATTTGGTGTGGCAAGCATGTATGCTTATATTCCATAGTTTATTATAATGATGAAGGGACCAAACTAGTTTGGTTTAAACTTGCATTTGTGCTTCTTTTCAACCATGGTATTATTTTGGTTCTCTTTAAGTATAAGATCACCAAGTTTGAATTCTTTTTGTTTCACATGTAGATTTTAGTGACCTCAAAGTCAGTTATGATAGGCTTAGAGATTATTAAGTATAGTCATGTGTTTCTCATCAAGTAGTTCTATCTCTTTTAGGTGAGCTAATTGATAGTCATTGTCATCTAGGACATGTTTGAAAGAGATGCATACTAAAGGTAACTCAACCTCAATGGGAATAATGGATTTAGTGCCATAAACAAGTGAGTATGGAGTGGATTTTTTAGGGATATGATGATTGGTGTAGTATGCTTAGAGGGAATAAAATATTAAAAGATGCCAATCATAACAAACATCATTGACAATCTTTTTAAGGATGTTGACATTAGTTTTATTTGAGGATTTAACTTGACCATTACCTTGAGGGTAATATGATAGGGATAAATGTTGTGTGATGTTGTATTTATAATATAGATTTTTGACATCCTTTTTTGTGAATGATCTTCCATTATCAGTTATAATGTCAAAAGGGATACCATAGTGGTAGATGAGATGGTTAAATATGAATTTAAAAATTTGATTTCTAGACATATAAGTGAGGGATATAGCTTCAACCCACTTAATGAAATATTTGATGGTGGTAAGGATAAGTTTATGGCAATTGGATGAGGTTGGGTTTATATTCCTAATGAGATCGATGCCCCATATAGCATATGGCCATGGTGTCTTGGCAGGGGCATGAATCAAATTAGCATATCATTGACATTTATCACACTTCATCACATATTTAGATGCATTTGAGTCCATTATGGGCCAATAATAACCATTACATAGTAGCTTTTAGGATAGGAATACCCTAATGGTGTGGGCTCCATATACTCCTTCATGAACTTCCCATAATACTAACATAGATTTTATCAAAATTAAACAATGAAGTAGAGTTCCATCAAAACTACGGTGGTAAAGGGTTGATTCAAGTAAGGTATAGTAAGTGGTTTGGTGAATGAAGGATTTGGTTTTTTTGCAAGATAGGTTGGGTGGCATAATTTGGTCATGTGGCTAGTTGTAAATGTCTGAATACCAGATAGAGTGAGGACCAATAATATCACAAATCATTACTGTTGTCATTAAATTATGCACCCTAGGACACTCTATGAAACTCCTAAAATTTGATGCAACATGGAATCATCTCTCAAGTTGTGTGTGAACTTATAAGAGATATATATCTCTATATTATGAGGGATATCTCCCTAGATATGACTTGATGTGCTTATGCTACTAAAACTACCTAACATGGGTGAAAAGGGAGAGAAAGATACATAAAGAAAACCTAAACTAGGAGGTGATCCACTAAGAGTTACTTACATTCATACACTTTGTATTTGTATAATAAACTAAGAAAATAAAACTAGCCTCATACCATTAATAGAGCTCCCTAGCATTAGTTTTTCTCATAAAGGCAAGTAATAACTCAACAAATGAAGGCAAGTGAAAGGAAGGTCAAAAATGACACTACCAAACTCATACACACTTCAAGAGTCTATTAAAATAGAATAAATTTCATTAAACCTATTAGGAGAGAATTAATTTACAACAAAACATTTAAGGATTTCATGAAACAAGATGAACTCAATCGATACTTGACTTTCAAGATGAATCACTTCAACACATAGTGAAAATGGACTTAGAGTATAACCAGCTTACTTCTCATTAGTGTAAGTATAAATCAAGGTATAATTTTGATAGCGATTGACCATACCAAGAGTTATAATAATATTCAACTTGATAGGCACACTTTAGGACTTCTATGTGAAGTGTAGAGTCACTTCTTCATTAGCTTCATATAGGTTTCACTACCCCTTTTTAGTGGATTCTTAAGCAACTTTAGGCCTCTAGAAGACCACTCTTCATCTATCTTATAGAGCTCTATTTTGGCATAGGCCTTGTATACACCAAGGGATAAAAGATTCATCAAATTAGATGCCTCAAACACATTTTAAGCATGTTTTGTAAGGTTTTAAAAAACCCCCTTGGGCCTCTATTTTTAGGGTTTAGGGATCGAGGGTCTAAAGACAATCCATTCATTCCAAGCTTGTTTTAGACTCTTTGTGCTACTTTGAAACCTTAAAAAATATTTTAATAATACGTTTTCAATATTAGGGATTTAAAATGGATCCCATTATTTGTTTTTGTAGTTCCAACATGACTTATTTTATTCCTTTATTATCTATTTATAGCCAAGAATTCGATGCATATAGGTACTAAGAGAGGGAGGTAAACAATGGTTCATAGTTTAGGCCTTAGAGCCTCTTACTTGATCATCAACCAAGGTCTCCAAGAAGTTGAAAACCCTATCAAGATTCTTCTCAAGGCAAGATGACATTATCAGGAGCCTGTAGATGCACATTTTAAGATGCAAGACAGTGAGAGTGTAAAATGGGCATTGGTATGCTTATTTAGAGACCTCCCATCACTTAAAATGAAATTTCAACATTCTAAAAGAGATAACCTCCATGATGAAAACCTTGATAAAAATCTAAAAACACTCTTCATCATGTGATAATCATCTGTAAGGCACCTATTTATGGAAGAGTAGGACATGATAAACCATAAGATGCCTAAAATAAGCTTGATAAAATATTGAGAATAATAAAACTAAGATAAAAATGGATAACATATATTAATACCCTAAATATCTCATAGAAACACTTCAACTATCAAATCAAATCAAAAACTTCTGAAACTAGCTCAAAAGGAGACCCTCTCATGGTTGAACATGCATAAAAAGTTGCATGGAGTGTAACTAATTGTTCATAAATGAGAATTCACAAAATATTAAGTTATTATTATGAAAATTAAGTACACTTAGATTACTATCCAGCCCCCAAATAAATGCTCACAACTCCACTTGTATGGCCCATGCCAAGTGCATGAGGTTGCTCCTTCACTTGCCAAGTGAAAATGGAGGAAAATAAGTTACAGATGAGAATTTTTGAATTCTTATTGAAAAAAAAGAGTTTAAATTGGTGATGGGAGGTGAAGAGTTACCATTCCATGTTTTTATCTGATGATAGACTTAGGAAGTTTGTATAAGTGCCCAAAAGCTCTTATTTTTGAGGGAAAACTACCATTTATTGATCATAACTAATTTCTAACTATCATCTAATAGATATTAACATTACTTGACCTCTTCCATATTGACCCATAGCTTGATAATTGCTTGCTTGGAAAAATCCACACATGTCATTAACTGAGCTAAAATGTGGCCAAATGACCCTTTTTGCACATGAGACCTAGAAAATGGTTAATCTCTAAATTGAAGACACATTGAAACCTATCAAAGACCATTTTAGGACATTTCCAAAATAAATTGAGCCTTTGACTAAGTTTGGCCAATGTTGACCTTGTTGATTAGGCCAGTACCAAGAAAATGGACTTCAACAAGGACTAAGGGAAGGATAAGTGGACATATATGATAATAAGAGACCCCATGGGACATATGAAACTTTACTTAAAAGTTTAAAATAGTAGGGGTTGACCCAAATTTGACTTGGGGTCAAATTTGGTTAACATTCTTGGTAATTCCTAGGGGTATCATGCTTGTTATTCCTAGTACCAATTACCTTAGACCTTCATTGGGAATGGATTCATGCATATGGACACTCTAACTAATTTGATAGGGTCTTTGACTCAAGAGAAAATAAGTTGGGTGACCCACACACATAAAAGAAAAGACACACACATAACAAGAAAACAAATAAACAACTTGTGCTTCAAGAGCACTTAGGGAATATAACAACAAACTAAAACAAATAGAATAGACACACACTATCCAAAAATAATTTCTTCCTCCAAGATCAAAGGGAAAATATGAAACTCTTCTTGCCTCATAGAATGAAGGTTTACATGTGGCATGTTTCCATTTGAACATTGGCATGGAATCCTTCATATTTCTCATGGTGTTGGCCACTCTTCTTGGTATAGATTTCAATGTAGCTAAGATAACTTCAAACAAATCACCTATAATGATGAATTCTTCTTGCACTTAAACTACCTTAGCTTCTTCATAAGAATTATTGGTTGTTACATGATCCAATGATGCCTCATCAAAGCATGTTTCTTGGTTCCCCATGATGTCTTGATAATGGGAAAGTAGTTTTTTAGCTGTAAGTTCTTCAAGATCATTAAGGAGATTAGTGTAATCTTCCCAATTTTGATCATTATTTATTATGGAGACTGTTTGCTCTATCTTGTTATATACTTTGCTTTCTACCTTGAAAAGTTCTTCAGGCTCTTTTATAAACTCAATCTATTATAGCCATTCTTCTTTATCATCTCTCATATCAAAGATCACCTCTTCCTCATGAAATTCTTCTTCAAACACCTCATCTTGATCCTTGGTCATATGGTCCACTCTAAGTTTATCCCAATCCTTATTATGAGTAGCTGTAACTTCATTTGAGTCTTCTTTTTCTTAGTTCAAGAAGGGTGAGTTATGATTGATAACCCCAAGTGGAGTTCCAATGATAAATTATTTTTCATCATCACTTGTGACATCCTCTTGCTCTACTACAAATTAAATTTGTTCCTCAAATTATGCTTCCCTTAAAATAGGTTCTTATCAAGAATATATGGGGTGGGAGGGTGGTAAATGGATGAGTGAGCTGAAGAAAGAATGTAAGGTGTAGTGAGAGGCTCATGAATGGATATGGGAGAAAGAGAAATCTATTGAAATGACTCTTGGATAAAAACAAGGCCTTGTTGGGTTGAGGGCACATCACTTTATTCCACAACCACCTCATGATTTTCATCATCTTTTTAGACTTCTCCTTTGACCTCTTTCTTTCCCCAAGACATCATATTTTGGTTCCAAGTTGGAAACTCAGAACTAGTAGGCTATTTTGAGGATTGAATAGGTTCATTTTTAAGGAGTAAAAAGGTGGAAGAGATATATATAGGTCTATGGGTTGGGGATTTTTCATGGATGGTCATGGAGATGGGTGAAACTTCTTGAATGGGATCTTGAGGGATAAGTAAGATAGGATGAGCAATAGGAAGGAGATATTATTCATATAAGCTTTCATCATCCTCCTCATCTTATTGAGGATATTCATAGATTTTTGGATATTATTTTATAATTACAACTTGTTCCATATCATCTTTATTTTCCCATCTCTCTAACCTATCAATCCAGTATTGAAAAGCCTTTCTTGCCATAGACAATCCTTCACTAATGGCATATTGATTCTATTATTCAACATACCCCCACATGTCCATCAACAACACAACTAAAACCCTTAACTAATCCACAAGACCACAAAGAGTTTCACCACAATGCTTATCTAGCACACTCATGCTTTTCCAATTCTAGAAACTTTGGCATAACTTCCCACACATTTTGAGAATGAGAGGTGTAGAAATCTTGGACAAAGTAACTGGGTTGTTTAACTTCTTCTAGCAAGGTTTTAAAAGATTCATATTTTGCCTCCCAACTAATGGTGTTTCCTAACTCCTCATGACAAGGCTGAGGTGAATATGGGTCATATGGCTAGTCAATAACAACATACTCATTTGTAAAGGGACTAGGTTAACCATAGGACTACCATGACTTAGGGGGAGGATGGGATTCTTGATAAGGTTGTTGAGAAGGATAGAGAGGGTAATAAAAAGGTTGATATGGAGGTATATGGTAAGGTTTCACCTCATATCCATCCATATCAACTTCATAAGTCACATGAAAAGAGAAAATCTTCATCAATAGATACATGGGCTGCTTACAAACAAAATTCATCAGGAGTCAGCATTGGTGCTTATTTGGATACTTTCAAAAGCTGATAAGAGAGAAGACACACCAATAGTATTCCCACTATTTGGATCTTGTTCCACCAAGCATGCCAGAATTATTGTCATCAAATTTTGCACCCTAGGACACTCTATGAAAATCCTATAATTTGATGCAACATGAAATCATCTCAAGTTATGGGTGAACTTATAAGAGATATGAATCTCTAGATTATGAGGTATATCTCCCTAGATATGACTTGATGTGCTTATGCTACTAAAACTTCCTAACATGGGTGAAAAGGAAGAGAAAGATATATAAATCAAACCTAAACTAGGAGGTGATACACCAAGAGTTATTTCCATTCATACACTTGGGATTTGTATAATGAAGTAAGACAATCAAACTAGCCTCACACCATTAATGGAGCTCCCTAGAATTAGTTTTTCTCATGAAGGAAAATAACAACTCAAAAAATGAAGGCAAGTGAAGGGAAGGTTAGATATGACACTACCAAACTCATACACACTTCAAGAGTCTATTACAATAACATACACTTCATGAAACCTGTTAGTAAAGAAGTCATTTTCAATAACACATTCAAGGATTACATGAAACAAGATAAACTCAATCTATACTTGACTTTCAAGATGGATCACTTCAAAACATAGTACAAATGGACTTAGAGTATAACCAACTTACTTCTCATTAGCTTAAGTACAAATCAAGGTACAATTTTGATAGGGCTTGACCATACCAAGAGTTAGAATCATCTTCAACTTGATAAGCACACTTGAGGACTTCTATGTGAAGTGTAGAGTACCTTATTCATTAGATTCCTATAGGTTTCACTACCCCTTTTTAGTGGGTTTTAAAGCAACTTTGGGCCTCTAGAAGACCACTCTCCATCTATCCTATAGAGCTCTCTTTTGGCATAAGCCCTATCTTCACCAAGGGCTACAAGATTCATAAAATTAAATGCCTCAAACACATTTCAAGCATGTTTTATAAGGTTTAAAAAAACCCCTTGGGCCTTTATTTTTAGGGTTTAAGGACTGAGGACCTAAACACAGTCCACTCACTCCAAGCTTGTTTTAGACTCTTTGTGCTACTTTGACACCTTAAACAAGATTATCACAATACATTTTTAATATTAGGGCTTCAAAATGGATACCATCATGTGTTGTTGTATTTTTAACATTACCTATTTTGTTCCTCCATTGACTATTTATAAGTAAGAATTTTGTGCATACAGGTAGTAGGAGAAGGAGGTGAATAATGGTGCATAGTTTAAGCCTTAGAATCTATTCCTTGATCATCAAACATAATTATAAGGTATCCAAAAAGTTGAAAACCATATCAAGATTCTTCTCAATGTAGGATGATGTTATCAGGAGCCTATACATGCATATTTTGAGATGCAATATAGTGAGAGTGCAAAATAGGCATTGGTATGCTTGTTTAGAGACCTCCCATCACTTTAAATGAAATTATAACCTTGAAAATTGATAATATACATGAATAAAACCTTGATAATAAACATAAAATACTCTTCATCATGTGAAAATCATCTGTAAGGCACTTATAGATGGAAGAGTAGGATATGAAAAACCAAAACAAGCCTAGAAGAGGCTTGATAAGCTCTTAAGCATAATAAAACCAAGATAAAAATGGAGAACCCTTTAGGAATACCATAATGATATCATGGAAAGTCTTCACCTATAAAATCAAATCAAAAACTTCTAAAACTAGATCAAAAAGAGACCCCCTCATGGTTGAACATGCATACAAAGCTATCTAGAGTGTAACTAATTATTTATAAAGGATAATGAACCAAATATTAAGTTATTATTGTGAAAATTAAGTAAACTCAAATTAATATCCACCCCTAGAAGCAATCCTCCTAATTCCACCTATACAACCCATGCCAAGTGCATGAAGTTGATCATTCTTTACTTGCCAAGTGAAAATGGAGGAAAACAAGTTGTAGATGATAATTTTTGCATTATTATTGAAAAAAAAGCATTTAAATGGATGATGGGAGGTGAAAATTTACCCTTCCCACATTTTTATCTGATGATGGACTTGGGAAGTCTATACAAGTGCCCAAAAGATCCTATTTTTTAGGGAAACCTGCCATTTCTTGATCATAACTAATTTCTAACCATCATCTGATGGATCTTGACATTGTGTAATGTCTTCCACATTTACCCATAGCTTGGTGATAATTTCTTGCTTGGAAAAATTTGTACATGTCATTAATTGAGCTAAAATGCTGCCAAATGATCCTTTTTGCACATGAGACCTAGAAATTGGTCAATTTATGACTTGAAGACACATTGAAACCTATAAAATACTATTTTAGGAAAATTAAAAAATAAATTGAGCCTTTGACTAAGTTTAGCCATGGTTGACCAATGTTGACCTTGTTAACTAGGCCAGTACCAGGAGAATGGACTTTAACAAGGACTAAGGGAAGGATAAGTGGACATATAGGACAATAGGAGACCCCATAAGACATATGAAACTTTAATCAAAAGTTTAAAATAGTATGGGTTGACCCAAATTTGACTTGGGGTCAAATTTGGTCAATAATTACAATGGTTAAAGGCGTATGAGCTGGCATTATCAAATTCTCCATAAGGAATTGATACCCTTTAGATGTGTCTATTTATCAAATCAAATATACAATAATAGCCATATCATTTGTGGTTATGTTTCTTTCCCTTGGTATATGTTCAAATTGGAAATCAATAATCTATTATTTAAAAGTGTCAACCATGGCCTTGTATGGCACTAGCTTGTCATCTTTGGTTTGAAAGTGGTCTATAACCTAATTGATGATTAACTAAGAATCACCATAAATATTGAGGTGTTGTTTATTCCATTGTACCACTTCATAAAGTCCTACAATAAGTGCTTCATATTCATCCATGCTGTTGGTACAGGAAAATTGATCTTGAATGATTTAGGGATTAGATCCCCCTATGGTGTAATAAATAGAAGGCCAACCCTTGATCCATGTGTTGTAAATGATCTATCAAAATATAGCTTTCAGGGATGCTCCTTAAGAGGTGTGTCAATGATTGTCATAATGGATTCATCAAGAAATTATAATGTGAGTAGTTTTGTATTAGGAAGAGGTGCTTTAATAAGTTGATCTGTCATAACTTGCCCCTTAATGGATTTTTGGTTGATGTAATCAATTTCAAACTCACTAAGGAGAATGATACACTTGGCCATGTATAATTGTAAATATATTTTAGATAGTAGATAATTGAGTTGATCTACTTTTGAAATAACCATGGCCTTATTATTTAACATGTAATGGCATAGTTTTTGAGTTGTGAAGACCATGGCTAAATAGGATTTTTAATGGGCATATAATTATGTTCATATGTGACTAGTGTATGGCTTAAATAGTACACTACATGCTCTTTTCCATTGTCATGGTGTTGAGCTAGAAGTTCCCCCAATGCATTGTCAGTAGCTGATAGATATAATAAAAATGGCTTTCCCAGTATAGGAGGCAACAAAATAGGTGGATTTTATAGGTAATCCTTGAGCTATTAAAAACTTGTCTAATAGTGATCATCCCAATGAAATGTGACTCCCTTCTTTAGAATATGCATAAAAGGGTGGAAATTTTTGGCCAATTGTGATATGAAGCATTGGATAGACTAGATCTTATCCTACAAACTATGGATCTACTTCAAATTGGTTAGTGGTGATATTTTTATTATGGCTTGTACCTTGAATAGATTGACTTCTATGTCTCACTGAGACATAATAAATCCATGTAATTTGCCTAATGTGACACCAAAAACACATTTCTTAGAGTTTATCCTAGCTTTATACTCACACAGTCTTTCAAATATTCTACATAGCACTACTAGATGATTGACTATGGTCTTTAATTTGCCTAGAATGTCATCAACATAGTCTTTGACAATGTCATGCATCATATCATGAAATATGAAGGTCATGGCCATTTATTATGTGGATCCTATGTTATTAAGACCAAATGGCATAACCTAATAATGGAATGTTCCCCATGGAGTGGTGAATGTTGTCTTATGTTGGTCTTATAGTATTATTCTAATTTGATTATAGCTTGAAAAGACATGCATTAATAAAAACATCTCATAACCTGCTGTGGAGTCGATCATCATGTCAATATTAGGTAATGGAAAGTCATCCTTAGGGTAAGCTTTGTTGATATATCTAAAATTAGTATATATCCTAATTCTTTTTAGCTTTTTTCTCATGGAGACAACATTGGAGATCCACTTTGAATAGTTGATCGACTGAATACATCCTAATTCCAAGAGTTTTTCCAACTCTTTATTTACTAATATAGCAATATGAGGATGCATATTATGTAACTTTTGTTTTAGCTATTTGGCATTAGGATGTACCTTAAGGTGGTGCATAACCAAGGTAGGGTACAAACCTAGCATGTCAGAATAGGCCCATACAAATATATCCATAAATTCCCTCAAAAGGGTTGTAAAGACTTCATATTCCTTCTTAGTAAGGGACATGCCTAGATTGATCCATTTTAGGTCATCTGGAGTCCTAATGTTAACCTTTATTATGTTCTCCACTAGAAGGGTTGAACCATATTCAAGGATAATGGGCAAGGATTTGAACTATTTGGCTATATCAGAGTCCTTTATTAGGACTAGTTCTTCAAGTTCCCTTGGCATGATGAATCAGAATCCTTGAATGGGAAGGATGGCCATGTGACAAATACAATCATAAAATCTTGAATGATTTGATTAAAAACTTATTGTTCATCAAAACTAAAATTAGACCTATATAAATTTTTTTCATTGGTGGTCTCTTGGTCTAAATTTAAATAAAATTGATCACCCCCATCTAGTGGCACCTAAAACAAGTTTTCACTACTAGGCTGGCCTTTATATTTACTTTTTCCCTAATATAAAAGCACCTCAAAAAGGTTTTCACTTTGAGACCTTAATGTTTTATTTATTTTCTTTTGGCTAAGTGTATTCACCCATTCTCCAAAATAGGCTTTAAGATATAACTTGATTGAGAACCCTGATTTATGGTCCCCCAACTGAACATTGTCACTAAGCCCAAAAAAATCATAGAAAGCTTCATCATTTTTAAACTCATCAATTAACACATTGGATTATTGTTTGACCTAGTCTATTAGTTATGGATAATAAAATGGAAGGGGATTATGTTTAATGACTGGTTGAAGGGTATAAATGGCATTATTGTCAAACAAGTTGGTCTTAGCTAGGTCATAAAAAAGGCTATGATCAGATCCTGCTTCACTATCAACATCATCATCACTACTCTTAAGCATTGGAACTCTAATAAGACAAATAGGGTCACCTCTAGGTGGTTTAAATCTAATTCCATAGGTTCTTTTATACTTAATCATAGAAATTGACTCAATTGTTCCCTATTGATTTGGTCTGAGGCCTCCTCCTCCATAGTCATGGTTTGCCATGATCCTATTAGAAATAGGATAATTTTCATTTGGATAACAATCAATTAACTTATCATTTTAAAATCATGATTAATCTCCTTAGAGAGGGTCCTATTCTAGGCTAAATACTAGGATGAAAGTGAGAGGTCCTAGACTATGGAGTTTTCCTTTGCCATTTTGTTTCCATTCTATATGAAGTGGCTTGGATTTAGGTATTCCAAAAGACCTGGGGTTCTATGGAAGGTTTGTAATGTGAAAGGTGTCATGGGTCAAATACTCTCTTAGGCTATTAGCCAATAAGTATAATGATTGGATATTTCAAAAGGTAGCATGTAAGAAACTGAATCAAGGGTATTAGGATCAATGTAGTTATCCTCTAGTAAATCAAGGAGTATTGCCTTTCCCTTATCCTACTTGGAAACTAGATTCATGCTGAAATGGTAGTTATAGCTCTTGAACTTAGCCTCTAGATATTTTCAATGCTTGTATAGATGTAAAGCTCTTGGTATATAAACCTCCATTCCTAAATGGGAGAATTTGATACATTGGTGCAATGTTGATAGGGTTGCATATATTTCATGTAACCAAGGTCTACCCAAAAGCATGTTGTATGAAAAATTGAGATCTAGCACATGACAAAGAGTATCATGGGTCAAGGGCCCAAGGATAACTAGTAAATTTATAGTGCCTTATGATTTGTGCTCCTCATTGCCATAAGCTTTGATGGTTATCATTTTTTCTTGGAGATCTACCATTGTGTATCTAAGATTAATGAGCTTTAAAGACACAATGCTTAGACCTAATCCATTGTCTATAAGGACATATTTTACTTTGTGCTTCTTTATGTAAACTTCAATATACAATGGATTATTATGCAGTGGGACAAGGTATGACATATCACATTGGTTGAAGGTTACTTGTTGGGCTAGAGCTAGGTGTCCAACCAAATCTTGAAATTGGTTAGGGGATATGCCATTTGAAACTATGGATTGGCTAAGGAACTCATTTAAGATGTTTCTATGGACTGTTGATGTATGCAACAAATATAAAATGGATATTTGTGTTGGCATCCTTTATAATTGTTCCACAATTTCAAACATCTTTTCTTGAATAGTGTTAAATGGCTTGTTTTGAGGTAGAATGACTAGTTGGATGATGGGCAAAGTGGTAAATGGATGTGGGCCTAGTATGGTAATATTTGACCATTGAGTTATGATTGCATAATCAATTTGGGATAAAGGACTATGTTTGCCAAGAAATGATGGTGGTGGGGGGCTAGATCGTCTTAGTTGATGATATACTTGAGTGTGGTCATGGGCTAATGATGAGCTATCAATATAAAGTCCTAACATTAGAATCCTTACTTACTAGTTCACATGTATGTTGTCCTAGGTCAAGGAAGGACTAATAGAATGATTAGGTTGATTTGATATGACTAGAAATGGTCTTATATAATTAGAACCTAGTATAGGATTAATGGATATGCTATTAACACAACCTCCTACAATATAGCTTATAGCTCTATTGTAGTCATGTGAAACTACATAGTAGGTTTGTTATTTGTTGCTACTATTTTGACCTTAGTTTTGTCCATTGTTTTGTCATTGTTGATTATATTATTTATTCTATTGAGTTTATTGGTTCAACCTTGGTTGTTGATACTGTTAATTTTGTTGTTGCAGTGGTCATTGCTCATATTGTTGTATTTATTGCTATTGTGGTTGGTTGGTATATTGTGTAAAGGGATTTTAATATATTCCAAGGCTTTGATTGGAGGTGGAAGCTCTACCATCTAATTTTATCTCCATATTCTCTAGCATATTCTAAATCAAATGTTTGATTTTCACATAATGTTGTAAGTTATGTCTATTAACCTAATGATATTCATAGATTTCATCTTATTGATTCCAATCAAGATAAGGAATGTCCTCAAGATAATCTTTCATTATAGGCCAGCTAATTAGATTAGCAACAATGATCTTGAAAAACATGGTTTAAATGAATTAGGGCACTAAAAATATGACAAATAAGCACTGTTCTCCTTGGAGGAGGGGTTTGTAATGGAAAATGCTAATGAATTTGTTATGTGGGCCTAGGCTATTACACTTACTAAATTTGATTAAATTTTTTTATGGTTTAGGAGTATTTTGTATATGCTATATGGGTTAAGTAGATTATTTTTGCATCATTTGTACATGTCATGACTCAGTTCCTCCATTTCCCACAACATTATTTTTGTGATTGAATGGCTTGGGTTTTTCATAGTTATTGGCCTATATCAGTTGTGACACTTATGCTTAGACTTAGTTTTGGTTTTGGTTCTGGCTATTTCCTTGATTGGTAGTTTGATTTTGATTTGATGAGGTAAGATTGATGATCCCTTTGTTAATAATGGCTCACTCAATCAATAAACCCTTGTCAATGATCTCCTTAAAAGTATGTGCACATTATATTTCTAAATGATAGGATATCTCACTATGCAAATTTTTGGTAAACACAGTGGCTAATTATTTATCTAGTAAAATATGGGTGAATCAGCTTGCAAGGGCTCTCCATCACTATAGATAACTTATAAAAACTCCACCAACCTTTTTCTTAGCTTGTATTAAGTTGACCAATGAAGTATCATGCTCGAGATTCCATGAGAAGTATTGCATAAACTTGTCTGAAAGATTATCAAAATTTGATATTGAATATTTAGGCAACTTTAAAAACCACTCCAAGGCTTGTCCTACTAGACTTCTTAGAAAAAATAATAAGACGTATATGTCACTATATGCCACTAGCTAGCATGCAAAAAATAATTATGTCAAATGAGCCTTGGGTCACCTTTCTCCTTGTATTTATTGAATTTTGATGGTTTGTATCTTGGAGGAAATGGTATTTTTAAGTAATCCATGTTGAAAGGATAAGAAAACATCATAAAAATTGAAATTTTTGGTTTATTTCCCAAGTTGGATGGTAGCAATTACATCCTTCATTTATTGTATCTCTTATTCGAGGAAACTTTTGGAAATATTGGCCTAGGTAGATGATTTAGTGGTCACAAGTGGATCAATTTTACTAGGGTATGATAGAGTTATTTATTGGGGTATGTTGGATTGGTTTAGGAATGAACCAGGAATATGCATGCATAGATTAGGGTGTAATTGTTAAAATTTCATGTACTACGATGGGATATTCTAGTTGGGGTTGGGTATATGGGCCTAATTTTGGGTATTTTGAGGCTAAGAGGGAAGGATATGGATGGGAATAATGTATGTTTCCTATTGAGGTTGAATAAGGACATGTTACCAACTAATAAAACCTTGATATTAAGGGGGATTTATGAATCAAGACCCCGTCTCTGAACTTGTGTCATGTTCTGCATGAAAGGTAATTGTTGCATAGTATATACTTGAGGTAAATTGGAACCTCTAGGTTGTGTGAATCCTTGTTGGGGAGTGGATGCATGTTGGATATTTAACATCTATCACTGACCGATATTAGTATGTTGTTAGTTAGACATTATTTAGTTTTAGATAGGTACATTAGTCTGTGACTAAATAGGTATGTTCACTATTACTTGATGAGGTGGAACATTATTTTCCCCTATTGAGGTGTCAATATATATTACCTATGTTGAGTTGATATGTTGGATGGTGCTTATGTTATGTAATATTACTCATCACCTATTGGGGAGGAGTAGGATTCATCACATTCTATTTTGGTATGGCATTGGTCATTGGTTGACTACTTAATCCTATTGGTTAAGTGTTTTATGAAGTAGCTAGTTGAGGATTAGTAGTAGTTGGTTGAGGTTGGGACATAGAAAATACTACTCCCTAATTTGGAAAACCACTAATAGTGTTAGTTAAAGGCATATTTTGTTATTGACTATAAGTTTGTGCATTAACACCACTTTGGTTTAGATTGGATGTTTTTTTTTTGCATTGTCTACTATGTTTTGATTAGTGTTATATGTAGAAATAGAAGACACTTATTCAATGGTTGGGGTATGAAACACGTTGTTGACAAAAGTGTTTTACATAAATGGGATTAAACCCTAATTTTCTTGACTAGTTAATTCTTTTAAAACTCCTGTTGAAGGAGCTAAATAAATAAGAGGCTTGTTTGACATGGTCATATTGTTGAAATTACATGTTAGGTTCAAATAATTTTGGTATGTTGTTTTCACATGTATAAAGTGATCCTACATGAGGTATTTTCCTTTGAAAATCATATGAGGGTCTTGATATGTCATTGGTACTAATGCTAAAGGGTAACTAGAAGAAGCCTATTGACTATATAGTATGTTGTGAGGCATTCTTACTAGACTTGGAAAATTCTCATGGGAGAAATTTGTAAGAAACTTAGACCCTAATTATATAGCTTTAACTAAATCTCATTCTTATTTTCTAATAAGTGGCACTCAAATAGATAAGGATCATATGTTGATGGTGTCATAACATAGTATGGTTGTTGAAGAAATGGTCCTTCAATTAAATGTACTATAACTAGGTATTTCTCTATTAGTTCTTGATCCTACTTTGAGTATGGAGTCATGTTAACCAAATAGTGAACCAATGGGTCTTAGTTTTGTGCTCTTGTTTTATTTTTATAAGATGGATAATGGTTTGTCTCATAAAAAACATCCTATGCATAGGGGTCTTAAACCATTTATTCTTGTGCAACAACATTACTAATCCCTATATTGCACATGATGCCACTACAAGTGTAAGAAGACATGTTGGGATCCATAGTAAATGCTTTGCCACCAAAAGGTAATAGAGTTATATAAACTCTAAAAAGGTAATGTCTAAAAATAAAAGGTTCAAACTTGGTCTAATTTTAGTCAAAGGATGGATATGTATATCCAAAAAAAATTATGTAATGACTTGCAATAAAATAAGCTAACATCAAATGTCTCACACCAAAAATTTAAGTAGATGTACCAAAAACCAAAATGCTAAATTTTAGGATTAAAGTGCTTCAAATGAGTCTAATCTAGGAAAAAAAAGGTTTCTAGGTCTTTTTTCCAAATGTGGCATCAAAATCTAGGCTCAAAAACAAGCATGCTCTAGGACTATTCACCAAATGATGTTAAAATCTAAACTTAAAATAAAGATGAGATGTTTAATCTAACATATTTGAATCACATTTTTAACATAAACTAGGCATTTGACTTTTTGACTTAAACTTGATCAATGGATATGAGGTATCAAACAAAAGGCACTTGGAAAAAGGTTATTTTTTCTCAAATAATGACACAAACTATATTCTTTTGACTAAGAAACTAGATAAATGTGAATGGTATAACTATACTAGACAAAGACTAATAAAGTGTACTCAAATTGGTTGAAATTTGGACTCTATGAAAATAGGTCCATGAAAAAAATAGGTCTATGAGACAAATTGAGTAGCATAATGATGATAAAAATGCTTAAAAGGTGTGACAAATGTTTTGTTTCAATACTCTACAGCAAAATGGCTTGACATTTTTTGGGAAGTGTAACATTAACCTCATCAACTCAAATGACACACAAAAACAAATTTCTAAGGCAAAAGTGTTGTATCAAATGGACTCAGGATTCATTTTTACCATGGCACAACAAGAATGGTATAGAAAAGGTAGTATAAAATTTTGCTCATGGACTTAGAGTGCAAGTAATGCACAAGAGGACTTAAGTTCACCAAGATGATAATGCAATGATGAGTCTATAAACAACCCTCAATTGAAATGGAAAATTGAATTCAAGTTAAAACAAGCCAAGTAAAAAATGGTGAACCTAATTTAACACATCAACCTTTAAAACTTAGAAAAGTCCAATTTCAAATTTAAACTATCAATAAGGGACTTAAGAAAAATTTGGCAAATGGTCTAGACTCAAATGGGCAGCATAACTTCACCAAATAAATAATATGACACAATGCTTAATATGACAATTTTGAACAAGGAAAAAAATGATTTTCACTTGGGTAGCATAATGCCTTCTTATTCAAAAAGTTGTGGACAGTGTGTTTGGTAATGTTATTTGTTTAACAAGCAATTTTTTACTCAAAACAAGATCAATTAATCTAAGACAAAGACAAAAATAACCAAATAATTGTTCTAAGCCCTAAAATGATAAGGTTGTATGATATCGTTGAATTCGATATTTATCTGTACACTTGAAAGGAAATTAAGTGTTCATCTAAACATAAAAGTGCATTATATAGTAGGGTATTTACACCCTCCCTTCTCTCAAGTGATAATACAGTGATATGGACCTTGGGGTGTACCTTTCATCAACAATATTTCCATGGCAAATGGGGTTTGTCTAAAACTCTATAATTTGTGACCATCTAGATGGATCCCATGTGTACCAACTTTCACATTAGCACACAAGAGAAGTTGCATGTCATTTGGTTCAATTTCATATGGATTATTGTAAAAAGTTATTTCCCTTTTTACAATCACTACATCTATTTCTTTCTCAGTGTAGTGTGATGTCCAAAATGATCATACATCTTAGGATCAACCTCTACTAATGAAGATGGTTTAACCACTCAAACCATCATCTTAGTGAGGGGATCCCAATTTTTAAACCCCCACGTGGAGAGGGGTTTAAGACAATGCTAGGAGATGAAATCTTTGGTCAAGGCTTCTCTATAGAACTTATGGGAGGTAATGAAGTCCCCATCACAAGCCAAAAATGTGTAAAATCAAAACTAAGTAAAAGGGTTTATGGTTGGTTTTAAGATCACCCAAAACTTGTGGGTTTTAGGGAGAGCCCATTACAACATCTTTTTTATGTCTTTGGACTAAGTAAATTTGCAATAAAAATTGTGTTTTTCATCCCACAAGTTTCCTAAACGGGATGGGGGGAGAGCATACACACAAATTTCTTTTTGCACAAATAATTCTAAGTAAATAATAAGTTACTTTCATAAAACAAAACTTTGAAGTGAGTTTGGTTTTAAGCACTAAAATTTAAAGATTTGGTGGTATTCTTTATCCCCTTGGCCTTAAGTTGTAATACTTTTGAAAAATAACCACAAAAACATTGAAATAAACATCTAAGTGTTTTGTTAATCACCAAATAAAAATTCTTAATTATTTTTAAGAACCTAAAATAGGTTAAAAATATTTAATTAAGCTTGATTTGGCACTTCTCCATGTAGGTCCTACAATAAAATTGTCAAAATTTTGTATAACTTTGAAATTTTTTTGTGTTTGAGACAAGCAAATTTAGTTTTTTTGTTCTTAGGTTTCTATTTTGGGAAAAAATAGTGACCTTCAGTGGTCACTTCTGACCATCAACAATTCCTACTTGACCGTTGGCAGTCAATGCTTTACCAACTGTCAGTGGTAGAAACCAAACCACTGGAAATTACCTATTGACCCAAAGGCATCAACATACTTAGACAAGAAAACACTTTTAACTTGATTAGCACAAAAAACTATAAAAAGAAAGCTTTTAAATCATGAAATAGAACTAGACTAGAGATTTAAGACATCCAAATTTTTAGTAATAACATGAATAAAATCTCAAAAATAAAGTTTTTAAATGGGTTTTCCCCTACAACCCAACTGTCAACGATTGACAAAACTAGTAGAAGTCATTGTGTGACCTGTGTGTGGATAAAAACATGGTAAAACAAGCTTAAAAAATTAAGGTTAAAGACTTTTTAATGACTAAATTGGAAATTTAAAATTTCCATAGTGTCTTCTTTGCTGAAATAGACTCAATGGTCCCATCGGGCATGTCATTTGTGAACATATAAATCTAATAAGGGGAGATTAGTATCATGTTAGTAGAGGAAATCAAATATAAAAAACACAATAATAAACTAACATCGTAAGCCTAGATCTTAGGGGAACATGGTGAATAAAACCTAATGAAGACACAATTAGAATACAAAGAAATAACAAACTTTACTCAATTTCATTGATTGTTCCAAAGGATGTATTTGTTGGCTTACTCAAATTTTGATTCAAAGGTCTTTGTCAACAAATATTTAGCTATCTCCACCTTCTCTTGGCATTAGTGGCTTTGGCTTGTGAAGCTTCCTCAATAATTTGGCATAATAACACTATATCAAAAATGGCTTTTGAAATCTTTTAAGCATTATAACTTTACACCAAAAGAGCTTAACATTATGAGTGTGAGGCCTTCTATTTAAAGGTTTTTTAAATGATAAGAATGAACATGTACCATCCATCTCAAGATGAATATGTGTGGTCAAGAATCCATTCAATTTTGGAGGCTAAAATCAATAAATGCCATCATAAATATTTGGGATAAAAAGGCATTAAAGAGGCATGG
Organism: Torreya grandis; assembly: GCA_037957365.1. Lineage (NCBI taxonomy): Eukaryota > Viridiplantae > Streptophyta > Pinopsida > Cupressales > Taxaceae > Torreya > Torreya grandis. The sequence continues at coordinate 5,250,224 of JARHVA010000311.1, forward strand.
GAAGGCTTAATCTGATATTTGTGGCACTTATAGCTTGTAGATTCCACCCCATAAATGATGTCATCAAGTGATATATATATATATATATATATATATATATATATATATATATATATATATATATATATATAAAGAGGCATGGGAAGGCTTAATCTGATATTTGTGGCACTTATAGCTTGTAGATTCCACCCCATAAGTGATGTCATCAAGTGATATATATATATATATATATATATATATATATATATATAATCAATTTCCAATAATGAAATATTCAATAAGTTCAATGGAATTCTTAATTAAGCTCATAATTTGGTTTAATTTGCTTAAGTAAGATTTAAACAATTTTAATGCAATTCTTTGGAAATTGATGCACAAATTAATCAAACTAATAAAAATATCATATTATTAGATTTAAATTTGACTAGATTTGAATTGGAATGTGATTTTATATGCATTAGAAATGTTATCCCATTTAGGATGTTGCCAATACAAAATAACAAAGCCACATGTCTCATGCAAGAGAATTGGTAGAAAAGAGCAATCCAAAGCACTCAAGTGAAAAACCATCATTTTGACTCAAAATGATTTGATCAAAGTTGGGAATCACATAAAAAACATTACCCTTTTAGGGATACTTTGGCCTAAATCTACACTTGTCTATGACAAACTTGAACCATTTAGTGCATTTAAGTGATTTTGGCCTAAATTATGCATTTTGGCATAAATTGGTCTAAATCTTGGTGTAAGGTCATTAGAGGAAAATTTTAGATGTCTACATCAAAAATATTTCCATTTAAAACATATTCATCTTGTGTCTTGAAATATTTCTCATGATCTCTATTGATGTTTTAACTCATTTCAATCATGACTACATCTTGACTCCTATGAGCAACATGAACTTAGGATTTTAGAGGTTCCATAGAATGTTGTGTTTGATCTTGAATGACTTATTAGGAATTTAAAAATTATTTCTCATGAAATAGAGTAGCCTCAAAAGTACCCTCAAACTCATTGTAAATCTCCATATATTGTTACCACATATCATCTTGGAACTCTTCATGTTGATTTGATAAGGCATGATGTGTATGGTTGTTCTCTTGTTGGTGTGTTTCCATCACATTTATAGATACTTTCATGTGATAATAAGCTTCATGGTGGTTTCTTGTAAGGTCATCAATCATTTTTTCAATTGTACTTTACTCTTCAAAGGTGATTTTTTTAAGCTTATCAAAGGTTATTGATTCAAGCTCATTAGAGGCTATTTCAAGCCTATTCAAGACCTTGTATTTCTAAATTAGGATATATTATATATCAAGACGAGATACAACTTATTCATGAGGAATCTATATGCAAAAATTCCCTTGATATTCTTCCATTGTCAAACTAACTATCTCTTCTTTGCAATAAGAGGAAAGAATAACATTTTTAGTCAGTGCATATAGGGATGTGTGTGGCTGACTTATGGCTTACACATCTTCATATTAACTTATTGTATTTCTCAATGTTCCTAGTATGATAGGCCTATGAAATAACCACAACTAAATAGAGTATATATAGGAGGTAGTGATTAGTATTTTATAATCATATTGTGAATTCTATTCTTATTTCATTATTGTGGAGGTTTACCCCTCAAAATGGCTCAGTCATAATATTCAAGTATTCTTCTCTTTCACCAATTTTTATTATGGATATACTTATTTTGATATTAATTATATCATATATAATTATATATTTGTAAATCATCTAAGTAATTTCCTTACATTTAAGAATTATTTTTCTTCATCATCCAAGGTCTCAATGAGATGACTAGTTAGTTGTGATATTAGTCTAACCACTTCAATTAGGCTTTGATCATCTTCAAGAGTGTTTCCTTCTTTAAATGTTTCTTCCATATAATGAATATCACCTCTCCCTTCATTTCCAAAGACTTATTTGCTCTTTTATTCACCAAGGAAAATGCCAATGATGATTTATTATTCATGTTCACTTGAAGAGTCTTCTTTATATCCTTTATTTTATTCAATTATAGCTGCAACTTGACCTTCATTAATCTCCAAGAGAACATGTTTTTCCTCAATGATGGGTTGTTCAACCTCACAAACATGCTTTGGGATATCATGAGAAATAATCTAATCCCACTTCTCTCTAATCACCAACAAATCCCTTAAACCTTGATATACTTTTATCTTGGAATTTATCCTTAAGTACTTCCTTCTTCATTTGAAAGCTCTATTGAATTGACCTCCATGATGGGAAAGTTTTAGGTTCTTGAGGAGGGAGGCATGAGGATTGAATAGGTTCATAAATTGGATTAAATCTTGGGACCTCTCTCTTGTTTTTTATTCCCTCTTGGATATAATTTCATGATGGGAAGGTTTGGATCTATTGAAGAGAGATGGATTGTACTTAAATAGGCACAATTTCCTTTTTGGTCTCAAATTATTGATTTAGGCATGGCTCATATTTCTTTCCCCATGAATCTACTATTTTAATCTAATTTGGAGTCTCCTCTTGATGGTATATTACAACTTGAGAGGTGGATAATAGATTTGAGAAGCTTACTATATACCTTGGAGATTCATCAAATTTATTATTTTTAATGAACATAGGAGAAGGTTCATGAGGGAGATCAAGTTAAGCTTGAGGTACAATGAGTGAGGCTTTCATAAAATCAATCCCCTTTTAATGTATTATTACAAGTTACAAAAAATCAAGGAAAAAATAGGATTGATTTGGGATTGATGAAGGTGATTGAGGATGAAGAAAGTTCAATTTTTTATCTTCCCATATTACTAATCTGTCCTCCATGCATTGGTTTAAATCCCTTATTTATATCCTTTCATTGGTTAAGACATGCAAGTTTTCCCTTTCAAAGGCTTCCTGCTCACTCTTTGCAAACTATGTTGAGTCCCTTAGCTTTTGAATGAGGTGACTAGGGACAACTTAGCCAAATTCTACCTTTCTCATTACCATTTCATTCTTCAACATCTTCATGAATAGCTAAAAATCTTGTTCTTTCTTATCTTGGATTTGCATAGCTATTCCTACTAATGGAAAGCTTGATATGATTGATATGAATGTTGACAAGATTTGTAAGGTTGATGAGGAAAGGAAGGAGAATAGATATATTGATATCAAGGTTGATCACATTAATAACTAGGGTCATATAGAAGATAAGTAGGGTAATTATAGGTCTGGTATGGATCAACATAAGACTAACATGGTTTATTAGGCAATTGATAAGGACTAATATGTTACTAATAGGGCTCAATAACTTGGGTAAAATAAATTTCTACTCCAAATTCAGCCATATTATTTCATAAATGGTATTCAAGTATTGATTTGTTCAAGTTTTTGTGGCACATTTTTTTTGGATCTAGCATCCTGAGCACTACAAGGCTAAAAAAACATAAATTGTGATCTAGAAGGATTTGATTTTTTTAGTCACTCTAGTTTTGTTCATGAGATTCTTAAAAAAAAAATAAAAAAACATTTTTTCTACGTTAACGAAGTCTATAAATTTTTTTACCTTGTATAAATTAGCAGTCATTGGATTCATCTCTAGAAGATGATCACAATGGTGTGCTCCACTAGTATGCTTTTTTGGGTCAAAAAAATTCACCCTTATGCATAATAGCAGTAGTTGGATTCATCTCAACAAGATGATCACAATGATATGTTTGATAAGTACATTTTTTGGGGGTTAAAACCTTCTTAAGGTTTGTGCATGGCTGGTCCAAATAAACATGGATGTGGGGAAGGTCAAGAAACTCCAAAAATAGCTCACAAGGATGACATAGAATCTAAAACTTCTGATCCATCTATTTCAAAGGTAGTTCAACAACTTAAGTTAGAGTTTTAGGGAATGGTGAAAAAAAATGATTTTGATATAGTTCAAGGGAACATTATAGGTTTGAGAGGGGACTTGGATATCATGAAGGATCAATTAAAATAAATATATAATAAATTGGCCAACTTGTCAGCTCAGCCACTATGAAATAAACCTCCACCACTTCAATTTGGTTTTCCTACTCCACATAATACTAATACTAATTTTGGCCCTAAGATGATGTTGTCAAAAGTGGACCTATACAAGTTTGATGTTAATGATCCACAAACTTGGCTCACTCAAACTAAAAATTTATTTTATCTACATCAAACTCCATGTTTAAAAAAAGTGTTTATGGACTCTATCAATTTGGAATGTGATCCATTCATTTGGAATCACTAGTTGTATTATCAAAATAAAAAGAAAGGTGACCTAGTTTCATGGTCGATATTTTTTGAAGAGTTACAGCTCCACTATTACAATAATGTATCTAAAAATTACTTTAGTTAGCTAGCTAAGTTATGCCAAACTAGGACTATCAAGGACTACATTCATCAATTTTAGAATATCTCTTTACATGTGGCAAACATCACTAAGGAAAATTTGACTGACCTATTTCTAGGTGGGCTCAAAGATAACATCTAATTAGAGGTTTACATGTTTCATCCTAGTACTATATTTTAGGCCATACCAAAGACATGCATGGTTGAGTAAAAATATTTGATTATATTAATACATTTCACCAATGTTCATGAAAAAATGGGGCACCATCATTTGATTAGCCTATGAGATTAAAACCTCAACATGTGGAAGAAAAAAATGTAAAAGGGTTTGTGTTTTGGTTGTGATAGCAAATGGAGCAAAGGGCATAGATGTGCTAAAAAGTTGTTTTACATTAATGGTGCCAATGATGAGGAAGAAGATGAGGAGGATTTAGGGGAAGGGTTATAATACCTTAAGGATGAATCTAAATATTCTTAGCCTACTATTTCCTATCATACACTTTCAAGCATTAGTACTCCTCAAACTCTTAAGGTGGTTGGGTTCTTGAAGAAATAGAAGGTGACTATGTTAATTGAATCTAAGAGTACACATAACTTCATCAATACTAAGTTGGATACTCATTTGAATTATTTCATTTACCCAGATCTAGACTTTTAGGTCATGATTGTAGATGGTGGTATGGTCAACTATTCTAGAAAATGTCATAGTATTAAGCTTGTTATGGGATACTATTTTTTAGATCACCTTATGTTTTCTATTCCTATGGGAGGAGCTGACATTATACTAGGAGTGGAATGGCTCACCACTTTGGGCACTATTAATATGAATATATAGGAATTATTCTTGAGGTTCCATTTAAAAGGAAGGAATTCTGAAATAAATGGATTATAGGCTAAATCTCCATAACTAGTTAATTCCCACTAGATGACAAAGATTCTTAGAAAAGGTGTAGAAGGTTTTTTGGCATGTTTATTTTCTATGAAGGTTCAACCAACCAAGGAGTCTACACATCTTAATTTTTAAAAGGTTTTGGATGACCATTATGTTATTTTTGGTGACATGGCAAAAGGACTTCCTCCAAGTCATACACACAAGCATGCCATTAGACTCATTCTAGGAATTACACCACCTAATATCAAACCCTATAGGTATCCCTATGCCTAAAAGAGTGAAATTGAAAATATGGTACAAGAAATGTTGGAAGAAGGAATCATTCAACATAGTCAAAGTGAATATTCCTCCCCAATGGTCATGGTGTAGAAGAAGGATGATAGTTGGAAGATGTGCCTAGACTATAGAGAACTCAATAAATACACTATCAAAGATAAGTTTCCTATTCCAGTAATTGATGATTTATTAGATGAATTGCATGGTGATATTTATTTTACCAAGTTAGATCTTCACTCTAGATATCATCAGATTCACATCCGTAATGAGGACATACTTAAAAAAAATTTCAAAACTCATGAAGGCCATTATGAATTTATGTTCATGCCTTTTGGCCTCACAAATACACCATATACATTTTAGATTTTGATTAATACTATTTTTATGACATTTTTGAGAAAGTTTGTATTTGTGTTTTTTGATGATATCCTCATCTACACCAAAAATTAGGAAGACCATTTAAAGCATGTGAAACAAGTGATTTAAATTTTAAAACAACATCAACTTTATGCCAAACCATTCCATTGTGATTTTGGTGTCCAAGAGGTGTAGTATTTGGGTCATATTTTTTCACATGAAGGAGTGAAAGTTGATCCTAAGAAAATCCAAGCAATGATGGAGTGGTATGTTCCCAAAACCCTCAAGAACTTCTATGAATTTCTAGGGATAACTTGTTACAATCATAGGTTTGTCAAAAATTATGGTAGAATTGTAGCCCCACTCACCTCTTTGATAAAGAAAGACTCCTTCCAATGGAATTATTTAGCTACCAAGGCATTTGAATAGTTGAAAATGGTTATGTGCACAACTCCAATTTTGGCTACTCCTAATTTTTCAAAAAAAATTGTTGTGGAGTGTGATGCATCAGGATATGGCATTGGGGATGTATTCATGAAAGAAGGTAGACCACTGGCATTTGAAATTTGCCAAATTAAGGGGGAAAGAGGCTCAAACCAATATATGAGAAAGATATGATGTCTATTCTACATGTAGTGAAGTAATGGAGACTATATCTGATGGGTTTTCACTTTCAAGTAAAGACTAATCATGATAGCCTCAAATATTTTGTAGAACAATGGTTATCATATGAAGAACAACAAAAATGGGTGACTAAAATGTTAGGCTATTATTATGAGATAATGTATAAGAAAGGAAAAGAGAATGTGGTGGCATATTCCCTCTCTTGTTGAGATGAATTAGTTTAGGAATTGTTATGTGCCATGACCATGTGGTAGGCAGATTAGCTAGAGGAAGCAAGATCAAAATGGGAGAATGATAGTTCTACCAAGGATTTGTTTCAAAATCTTTAGAAGGGTTATAATGAATATAAAAAAATTATATGGAAGGAAAATACATTATGGTATAAAGATAGATTATACCTTTTTAAGCATTCTCTCAAACATAAAATTCTTTAGAAACTTCATGCCTCTCCACTTAGAGGACACTCAATATTTTTGAAAACATATCATAGAATCAAGAAATATTTATTTTAAGAACTCAAAGGGGATGTTTAGAAATATGTGGCTAAATTCAGAGTATACCAAAAAAATAAAGGTTAAACCATTAATACCCCAGGTCTTTTACAACCTTTATCCATCTCTAACCAGTGTTGGGAAGAGGTTTCCATAGATTTCATTATAAGGTTACCAAGGTTTGAGGGTAAAAATTTTATCACGGTAGTTGTGGATTGACTCACCAAGTATGCTAGTTTTTTTTCCTTAGCATAACCATTTTTTTTAGTATAGTAGATTTTAATTTTCTCAATATAGTTCAAAAAATGCATAGCACTCCAAAGATCATTGCAAGTGACCAAGATCCCATATTTACTAGTAATTTTTGGACTAAATTATTTACATGTTTGGGTACCTATTTGGCTCTTAGATCATCCTATCATCCTCAATCTGATGGATACACATAGTTAGTCAACAAATGTATCAAAGGTTTTCTTTGTTATTTTGTTTCTAAAAAATAAGATAAATGGGTTCATTGGCTTCCACTTACTGAATGGTGGTATAAGACCTTTTTTCAAACTTATTCCAAGATGTTTCCCTTTATGGCATGTATGGTTATCACTCCCCATCCATCACTTTAGTTTTGATATTGAATCCTAAAGTTTGAGCTGTTGAGGAATACATTCACCATCAATAGGAGGTGTTAGTCAGTTTGCAAGAAAATTTAGTAATGACATATAAAATCGAATGAAGCATCAAGTAGATCAACACTACAGTGAGTGGAATTTTGACATAGGTGATTGGGATTTTTTTCATTTTCAACCATATAAGCAAATGTATCTAAATTAACAAAAAATAGATAATAGGTTATCACTTAAGTATTATGGCCCTTAACAGATCTTGCAAAAAATTGGTAGTGTGGATTACAAGGTAGAGTAACCCCCAGCCACTCACATACATTTGGTCTTTCATGTATATTACCTAAAGAAAGTAATTTGACATAGATCTTCCTTTTATATTGATTTACTTGAATTACATGAAGAAAGCAAAGTCATTTTAGATCTTGAGGAGATCATTCACATGCACACTAAAAAACTATAGACTAGAGCCACTAAGCAGTATTCGATCAAATGGAATAACTTGCATTCTTAAGATGTAAAATAGGAGGATGAAGTAATCCTATAGAAACATCTTGGTTTGATTCAATGTTGAGGAAAATACTGATTTGAATGGGATGGTCATGTTATACCCTTCACTATAGTGTGTTTAGGGATATGTGTGGCCAACTTGTGGCTTACACATCTTCATATTAGCTTGTTGTATTTCTTGATGTTCCTAGTATGGTCAACCTATAAAATAACTATGGCTAAGTAGAGTATATGTATGGGGTAGTGGTTAGTATTTTATCATCATATTATGAATTTTATTATTATTTCATTATTGTGGAGGTTTCCCCCTCGAAGTGGCTCAGTCATAATATTCAAGTATTCTACTCTTTTGCCAATTTTTATTGTAGTTATACTTATTCTTCTCTTAATTATAACATAAATAATTTTATTGTTGAGAATCATCTAAGTATTTTACTTACATCTAAGAATTATTGTTATTGATCATCCATGGTATGAGATGACTCGTTGGTTGTGATACTAGTGTAACCACCTCAATTGGGATTTGATCATCTTCAAGAGTGGTTTCTCTTTCAAATTTTTATACCACATGATGAATATAATCTCTCCCTTTGTCTCCAAAGACTGATTTGCTCTTCTATTCACCAAGGGAAGTGCCAATGATGATTTATTCCTTATGGTCACTTGAAGAGTCTTCTTCATAGCCTTTATTTTATTCACTTACAACTATAACTTGACCTTGGTTAATCTTCAATAGAACATGTTATTCCTCAATGATGGGTTGCTCAACCTCATAAACATGCTTTGGGATATCATGAGCAATAATCTTATCCCACTTCTCTCTCTAATCACCAACCAATCCCTCCAACCTTGATATGTTTTTATCTTTGAATTTATCCAAAAGGACTTCCTTCTTCATTTGAAATATCTCTTGAATTTACCCCCATGATGGGAAAGTTTAAGTTTCTTGAGGAGGGAGGGATGGGGATTGAATAGGTTCATGAATTGGCTTAAATATTAGGACCTCTCTCTTATTTTTGATGCCCTCTTGGATAGACTTACGTGATGGGAAGATTTAGGTCTCTTGAGGAGAGGTGTATTGTGCCTAAATAGGCACAATTTCCTTTTTGGTCTCAACTTCTTGATTTAAGCATGGCTCATATTTCTTTCCCCATGAATCTACTATTGTCTTCAAACTTGGAGTTTTGGGATTAGGAGTCTCCTCTTGATGGTACATTGTAGCTTGAGGGCTAGATAATGGGTTTGATAAGCTTAAAATTTTCCTTAGAGTCTCATCAAAATTATGATTTTGAATGAGCATAATAGAAGGTTCATGAGGGAGAGTAGGTTAATCTTGAGGGAAAATGAGTGAGACTTTCATAAAACCAAGCCCCTTTTGATGGTTTATTGAAAGTTGGAGCAAATCAGGGAAACAAGAGGATTGATTTGGGATTGGAAAGGGTGATTAAGGATGAATAAACTTTAATTCTTTCTCTTCCCATATTAATAATCTATCCTCTATGCATTGGTTCAAATTTCTTATTTTTAGCCTTACATTGGTTAAGACATTCAAGTTTTCATTTTCAAAGGCTTCCCACTCACTCTTTACAAATTGGAATGAGTCCTTTAGCTTTTGAATGAGGTGACTAGAGACAACTCAAAAAAATTTTACATTTACATCTACCTTTATTTTTGAGCACATGCTAATAATGAGAGGGGGTGAATCAATATTATATATTATTATATTTTCTAACACTTAATCACTTTTTATAATTAAGATATTCAAAGTAATCAAATCACAACACAATATAACACAATGTAAAGTGACACCAAATATATGTGGAAACCCTTTCAGGAGAAAACTATGGAGAAATATTTCTTAATATAAATATTCATAGGAACCAACTTGTGGAGCACCAACCCTAAATATAATTTTATAGGCACCAACCTACAAGATCACCAACCCATTTTAATGAGCACCAACTCAATAAGAGACACCAATATCTTCAAAATTAAGGCACCAACCTTCTCACAAGAATCACTCTTCTATCTCTAATTTGTTACTAACAAAATGGATGATAGAACACTGCTTTATCTCCTTATGATTTGATCTACACTTGAGTATTTTAACTAATATGCTCTACCTTATACTTGCTGGTTTTTCATTTCAATATTCTCACAAAAAAATTCTTTCAAATATTTCTGCTCTTTTTTAATTTCTTCCACTTTTAAGCATACAAATTTTCTACTCACTATGTACTTATTTATAACCCATGATTAGCCATAAATTAAATTTGTGACTCTTCAAATGAAAAGGTCCATTCAAATAGTCATAAATAATCATAAAGGTAAGCCAAGCTCAGGGACCATTTTAGCCTTAAAAAATGCCTTGAAACCTTTGACATAATTATCTCTTTAAGCCTGATAAATATACTTAATTTTATCTTCAATTCCATGTAAGAATATAACCGTTACTTGCACATTTAATTACGTCAATTAAATTAAATATTTTTCATTTAATTTAATTTTTTCATCAAAATAATTTTCCATTAATTAGATTCACGATCACCCTTTGACATCAATGACAATTATTCTAACATTTCTCATTACTATTTCATTCTTTAACATCTTTATGAGCTACTGAAAATCTTGTTCTTTCTTATCTTGAATTTTCATAGCTATACACCCATCCTTAGCCCTTAAATATTGTTGATGGAAAGCTTGATATGAAGGCTGACAAGCTTTTTAATGTTGATAAGGAAAGGAAGGAGGATATATCTCTTGATAGAAAGGTTGATCACATTGATAGCTAAGGTCATATGGAAGATAAGTAGGGTCATTGTAGGTATGGTATGGATCAACATAAGATTGGTATGGTTTATTAGGTTATAAGGACCAATATGATACTAATAGGGCTCACTAACATGGGTGAAATAGAAGTCTACTCCAAATTTAGCCATGAAACCTCGTGAGAAAGATAAAAAACCAAAGATTAATTGCTTATAATAATACCTAGGATACTAAATCCAATAGATTATACTCAGAGTCACCATTGGTGTTTATGTTCATGCCTCCAAATGTTGATGTATTTAAGAGCACATCAATGACTCTTCAATGGATGAAGTCTCTTATCCCATCAGGCATGCCAGAACTATTATCATCAAAATTTGCACCCTTAAGGAGGTTTTTTAAGACTCTTCACTTAAGTGATACATAGAAACACCTCTAGGTTATGGGTAGCCTAATTAGTTATGTGAATCTTTAAATAGTTCTATCTTCCTTGATGTATCACCCTAAAACTAATACTACTAATTGATTACAAGGGAAAGGGTTAGAGATAAATAAAAATAACCTATCTAAGGAGGTGATGCACCAAAATAATTGACTAATACCAACCAACTACATGTACACATGTAGATCATGAGATTAATTTGAACATACACTAATCCAAATTTGAATCTCTCACATCATCTTTTTAATGTGGAGGTTGTGATATATTTTTAGGTAGGAGGATGTTGAGTTCAACATACCCCATTTTTCAAAAATGAGGACCCTTGTTTAATTTCTACAAATTTGTGCTAGAAATTGGACTTTCCACTTGATTAGATTACATTATTTCAATATCATGCTTGATTTAGTTTACATTGGCATGTTAGTATATAATCTTCATTTGAATTTATCTAATGTTGCTCATGTTTGATTCATGTGTTTCCATGTTGCAGGTTTAATGGAGTCCTATTTGAATGAACAATGCTCAAGGTTTTTATGATTTAATGTTATTTTGACCCTTTTTATTAAATATTTTATCTCTAATCAGTTAATTGAATCCATGTTTAAATGGTGTTTAAAAATCTTAATCTAAATGTTTTAGCCTAAGCCCCTTTTGAAATAGATTCAAATTTATGCAGGTTTAGGTTTATGCGAGAACATTTTTATTATATTTTAGACCTAGTTTAACTTCAGCCTAAGTTATAATTGAATTTATTAATTCAATAAAAACATAGTCTAAATTTTTATCCTAATTCTTTGTATTCCCTAAACCCTTGGTCTATTTCATTGTTTGCAAGAACAAATTAAATGACAGATCACCAAATGGAAAAATCTTAGGAGCTCAGATGGGAAATCATTAGTATGTGGATAACCTCTAAGAATAGTTAATAAAAGTCCCCCTAGATCAAATATCTATGGTGGGTGTTTGAATGTAGATATTATAATAGATGATCTACATGAAAAGTTGGAGTCAATAAGTCAAGCCTATAGATCAATGATGCACATTTAATCATACATTTGAAGATCAATAATGAGCAAGGAGTCAAGATGTCAAAAATTTATAAGATCTAACATGATAGTGATAGGTGTCATAGTCTCAGATGAAGATCAAATATCTAATGATGAGCCCTGAGTCAAATTATCAAATCTTGAAAAGGAATGTGAGAGTGACAAGTGTCACAATCTCAACAAGTGATCAAGAAGATTAATGGCCCATGCTTGATCTTGTATATAAATAAGGAGAATTAATGGTCTAAATTAGATCATATAATCAAGATCAATGGATCACATTTAATACAATAGAAGGTAAAATTTTCAAAGATCCCAAATCAAATGTTGTAGTAATAGGTGTTACAACTATGATGAATTAGATAGAGATTAATGAATCGAGTTCAATATTATAGATAAAGATCAATGGTGTGAAGTGATTAAATAATTTAAAAGGCCTAAATTGAGAGTGAAGATGCCACATGGTACACAAGCATTCAAATTATTGAGACTATTTCCAAAGTACATAGTGATCTGGGCAACAATTTAGGTGACAATTCGGGTGACAGTTCCACCCCAATTGATGACAGAACTTTCAGGAGCCATAACTTTTGCACTGTAGCTCCAATTGACTTACCGTTTGAACTGTTGGAAAGATAATAATGAGGATAAAATCATGAGATGTCATTGAGATCTACTCAATGAAGTTTTACCCATAAAAACCCAATGTAAGTGCCCCAAATTTCAATTTTCATAGTGCAGTCTAAAAATAGTAAGTTTCTAAAAAAATAATTCCTCAAATTCTGTATTATTTTAAATCTTAAAAGTCAAACCACTTAATCTCCCTCAATATTGGTGACCTTCCACATCCTCCCCATGCTTTAAAAATGTGTATAAATGAATAGGTAACCCAAAATTTGAAGATAGACATCTCTTTCTAGAGATAAGCATATATTCGTATTGTGATCTTGAGTAATACTACATCTCTTCTCAGAGAATTCATTGTTACTATGTTATTTCTATGCTATTGAAATATTTATCAACCAAAACTTCTGAGTTTTGGATCACATAGAGAGATTTTATAGATACCAAGTGACATGATCTCAGAGGTCCAAATCAAGATCAATGAACCATGATGAACTCAAGGATAGGGGAAACTCCAAAAGTGATAAATAGTGTGAATTTGATCAAGACTTAAGATTGCATGAGATGGAAACATGTGTCCCATAAAGGACAATAGTCACATTTTAAAAATAAATGAGTAGCTTGATATGGTGATGCCACATAGGCAAAACACATCATATTCAAAGATCTTGTGGACTCGATCATACGGAAGGTATAAATTCACAATATAAATACATTCTGAGGCACTAAAGCTCCTATTTAGAATTTAATTTCTTCCATTAAAACCTTGTGTGAACATGTAAAATCCATAGAGATATGGAATCCCTAATTTGTCTTTGTATTCACTATGATTGATCTGAGAGAGTTGAATTATAATCCCTAGTTGGATAGTTTGATTAGGATTATAGCAATAGAAACCCATAAGCATATTTTGAAGTAGGATGTTGAAATACATTTGGCATCATATTCCAAAGGGTGAATGTTCAAGGATATAAAATTTTTGGTTACTACATTAAACACAGGGGATACAAATTGCTCCAAATTATTTTGGACAATTGAGAACCAACTAGTTATCACCAAAGAAGAAGAAAATATCCACCCAATAAAAAGACTCTATGATGACATTTTAGCCATCTAAATGTCTATACTAAACTATGTTTTTAAAAAACTAGAGGTAATTCATTATATTGATGTTCTCAGTCCATTTTCGAAGAAGCTAAAATAGATAGGGGGATGTTGATTAATGAACAAAATCAAAGGAAAAATACTTACATATCCCTAATTGAATTTGAGTCTTACTACAAGTTGCCTAAGCCTCAGATTGACCTAACCTCAATTAATTCATGGGAAAGGAAACACATCATGATGGACACCCTAGCCATGTGGTTGAAATTTGGTAACTAGGTTATTGTGGAACTTGATAAGAACATCCCTCTAAGTCATTTTAAACATGGAGTTAGGATGGTGATGAACATGATAAAATAATTATATGGGTGTGAAACCACAACATATGTAGATCCAATGTGGGTGCCCATGGTGTACTTCATCATTGAAAGGGTAATGGTTCCTCTATTAGGTGAGATAATCATTATCTTCTTAAGTATACACATATATTCAATCAAGAACAATAAAATGACTAAGTTTTACATGAAATCCTATCTAATAGATTCCATATGTTAACCACAAAAATTCCCAATTAGAGAGAATGGTCTTTAAATGGAACTCAGACTGTTTCACAATATTATTCCAAATTACACATCTATAAGTATAAAGACCACATCTAGTATATTTGTGATTATTTCTACCCAAAATTAAGTGAAGCCATAGATGGAATTCTCATGATGAGATTTAGTCCATTGATCAAGAAATTTATTAAAGTAACAAGGGGCATATGTTTATACCCTAACTATACTATTATAATAATTGAATGATCCCAACATGCTGCCCTCAAATTGTCAATCCATGTACTTGATAAACTAGTAGAAAAAGAGATTGTATACTAGTTATTCCATGGTATAGATGGCTTTTATAAAACTAAGAGAAAGGGACTCTTGCACAGTTTCCCTATGACAATTGTGAAGACTATATTTAGACAATGGGATCATATTGAGGCTAAAAAAAAACATAAGTTGTCTTTCAACCTACAAATGGATGATCTTAGACAATGGGACCCTTATGGTAAGGTGAAAGAACATTTGAGACTCAAGGGTATTTTTAATGTACCATATGAGCATGCGCTTAGGGAATTTGACCTTATATACACTAGGGCATCCTCATATTATGATGTTACTAGAAGATTGGAATAACATAATATTAGACTTGAGTATAGACTATCTAGAGATCAAAAAGTAGATGATAGATGGTAGTTAGGCCCCAATAAATATCATCTAATTGATGTTGGTTCCTTTATGTTACCCATAGTATAAGTACAAGTAGAGCATAGACTATAGGAGAGGAAGCAAAATGAAATGGCTTCTAGTTCATCAATTTATGAATCTTCAAAATCATGAGAGCAAGAGTCACCCTAGTAATAAGTTTATATGATAGCCCTTGATCCTAATGAGTCTATTGAGGATGCATTGAAGATGTTATCCATGGTTTATGAGACAAATTTTGACATAGAAGAAACAAGTATTGATAAAACTAAGCAAGAGAAGGATAAAGGGAAGTCTTTAGACTTAGTACCTATTGACACTCCTAAGAGGAAAGCTAAGACAACCATTTTCTCAAAGGTAAAGAAACCAAAAGTAACTATCACTCCTTTAATTGAAGTCAATTTGTTTAGTGAGGAGAACTTATTATATGGTCCACCTATTCTTGATTGGTTAATTTATGAACCAAGGATAGAGAAGTTGTCTACAATTAATCATCCATGGGCTATGGTAAAAGCCACCAACATTCCTATATAGAAAGAATTGAAGCCATGGATCATTTCTCTATAAGAAGAAGAGGCAAGGAGATTAGTTACACCAAGTCATTAAATATCTCAATCATAAGTAAAAATCTAAGTTTCACATGTGACTTAATCTTCAATTGGGGTTAGGTTTGATCTAGAGACTATTGATATTCAAAGGGTTAATAAGAAAATAGTCATGGTAGGTGGTGAAGAGATTATTTACCAAAAGGTAGAACCCTTGAATAATTTAACTCAAAAAGAAAGACAAGGGCCTGGTGAGGATCCAATCTTTCAAGAAGATGTCTTGGAGTTGGCTCAAGCACATTCAAAATATTTGCAAGCTACTATCAAAGGCTTAAAGTAGTGAAAGAGTAATCTAGAGGAGCAATCTATTCTATCCACTCCAAGAGATATGGTCAATATATTTGAAGCCACTATGTATGATATATTCAATTCCTTAAAATCAATAAGGTCCAAAAAAGATATGGTGAACAAAAAGAGTACTATGGCCATGAACCAAGTGAATCAAGCTAGGGTTAATATAATAAGGTGAAGGATTTGATCAATGTATTGAAAAAATACTAAATTCTTAAATTTAAAATAGTCAGCTTGGCACATTTAAATATGGCTATGGTAGTATAGATGGAAAAGATCAAGGATGCAAATAAATGGTCTGCAGGCTTGGAAGGTCTTTCTAAGGATTTCAAATAGTTAGAGAAATAGATGATTCATATATCACTTATCTTGATCAAAGGCCTAAATACCTTTAACTCTATTAGCTTGATAACAAATGAGGAGTTTAAGAATAGAGATAATCAATTCATGTAGGAGGTGAAAAGCAAAAGCCAAGGCAAAATAGAGGTAGATAATAAAAATATTTTGGACATGATCCTATCTATAAAGGAGAAGATAGGTGATGCTATAAGCATCAAGGAAGATTTGGATAGGGCTGATAAGGACTTCAAAGACCTGGCATATTAAGAGGAAGAAATTTTTATGGAGCCCATCATCAATCAAGTTGATTGATGGACAACATGATAGGGCAATGAAGATCCTAGAGCAAAGATAAAGGATTGAAACAATAAGAGATTCTCAAAGTAAAATTTGTTGACTTAAGCATATTATTTTTGTATCAAAACATGTATAATTTGAAAAAATAATATTCTTTTTGTAAAATTGTGTGCATATTTTAAAGCACATTGCTTATAGGTTAGTCTACTTATAAAGTGTCTACTTCTAGAATGTTGTAGAATGATAGTTATCCTTGACACTTGTGCAATTATCATTTCATATGATTGACCAACATACCTCCTTGGTCTTCTATAAAATGGGTATTATCATTTGTAAAAGAGGTGGTAGTTTTTAGAGCAAAACTTTTATGTAAATTTTGGAACAATTAGTATAAGCAAGGAATTCTGCAAAGATTGTCCATGATTTTTTCGTGTGATTATCATCATGGTTGCTTCATCAATTATCTGGTTTGATGTTTATATTTGAATTATTTTTATGGATTCTAAATGTGCACATATGAATACAGAGTTGCTAATTTGTGCTTATGCTAGGTTTATTATAAGATCTTAGATTCATTTCATTTTCTTTTCATTCCTTGTAGATGTGTTAATGTAATTTTTTTATGGAATTAAATATTTAAATGGAATTTAGTTTCTTATTTTCATTATTTCAACTATCCTTAGACTTTTTTTTATATATGATAGGATTTGTGCTTTAGCTATTTCATGTCATATATTGGTTTAATTTCATGTATTTGATGAAATTAAATCTTTATCATAATTCCTAGATTAAAGATCAAAAACACCTTTCTTATCTACCTTACCCTTCCTTATGCTCATTTTTTGATCAGTCCACTATAGTTTAGCTTTCATTGTAAAAATAGATGATAGATTAGATTTTATATTTTAATCTTTGATAATTTTTTTCTATACTTAGTTCAGATTACCTTCATATTTCATAAGTAATATTTAAGACCAAGGTTGTTCCCAACAACTAGTTATATTATCATTTTGTGAAATAGTTGCATTGATTTATTGTTAATCCACTAAATATCTTCAAAAAATTACAACTAGATACTCATACAATGGACTCTTTGAATCCAAAAATGAGAAGTGTTGCTTAACACTCTGTAAACCCTATGATACACTTTCAAGCATCAATAGGTGAGTTTTACTAGTGCTAGAAGGAGGGCCTTTAGCTAAATACTTGTGATTTTGGAGTATCTTTGATAATTTGAGTGAATTTTATTAAAAGATAAGTGAATTTTTTTCATATTATGCTGTTCTTAGCTCAATTGTGTAAAGATAATTGATATTCATGGTTCTAGACTAGTCTTTAGGCTTATTTAGCTAAATATTGCTATTCTTTAAATATTTATGGAAAATTGTTGCAAAGATAGATTAAGCTTTGTGAATCCAATGTGTTTAAGGTTAGTGATAGAAATTTTGTTCAAATATTGATTGATTAGTTGAAAATTTAGGTTTATTTGAGCTTAGAGGTGTAAAGATCACTCATAATCACAAGATTGGATACATCTTTGAGCTAATATAGTTAAAGATAATTGTCTTTTGTACAGATTTGTATAATTTTTTGCAAAATTTGCTCAACATATAAATTTGATAATTTTTCTTTGTAAAGATAAGGTCTACATGTCGTATTTTACATAGGATTCAAATCTTACAAGATGGAACTACCAAGGATAAGGACTAGGTCACGTTCTAAAACAAAGTTCCCTCTTATTTCATTAAAAGTTCATAAGAAATCAAGAGTAGATAAAGGTAATCAAAGGGTTTCCAAATATAAACCTATTTAGCCTATTCTTGTTGATCCTATATTCAACCCTCATCAAGGTATGGCTTAGTTAGGTGGATCTTCAATCAATGTGCCTGGTTAGGTAAATGACTTACCTTAAAATCTTGAGAAGTGATTGCCTCTTTTAGTCCTATAGGTGTTGTAACTGATGAAGTACATATCAAGATCTTTAATGATTATTTAACATTTCTAAATTTTTTTCATGAAGATGTTGCATGTAGACTATTTCCATTTACTTTTTGAGATGTAACATATGAATGGTTTCTTAACCTTCCTAGAAATTACATTGTCAGTTGTAATGATTTTAACAATTATTTCATTGATCAATTTGGTAAGATCATCAGTCCATGTGTCTTTTATTAACAATTCACTATAGTAAAGAGAGATTCGAATGAAACCATAAGATATTTTAATGCTAGATTCCAGAAGATGTTTAGTATAACTATAGTTCCATATAGACCTATTGAATCTTTTGCTTTAGATATTTATAAGGATGCTTTAGATCCAATTACTTCTATGTTTATTAAAATATATGATAGATTCATTGATACATTAGCTTTATCATATGCTAAAGTTTCGATAATTAATGATCAAATGTAACCTCAAGGTCAAATCTCATTTGTTATTCCCAATTTGCCTATGTTGAATGTAATTCCAATTCCTAATTAGAATAGACTTGCTTTGAACCAAAATTCAATTTTAAACCAACTACCTTTGAGTCATGCTCATCCTAGTCAAAACCTAGGATTCTTGGATAACACTATAGGTGGATCTCATCCACAAGATCAAAGATATTTGGTGCCAATGGCTGGTAGTAGTACTTAATTTCATAATTTAGAGGCATCAAAAAGTGAAAAATGACTCTATCTTGAAAATTGTTTAAAAAATGAGCACTTACTTCCTTCAATTGCAAAAATAAGTAGGTAATACTAGGGAAACATCTAAAAATAACTATTCTTTTTAAAGGTTTAATATACCTACAAACAATTTTCATAATGACAATAATAACAATGATCCATCTGCTAATAAGAATGTGCTAGAAATGAACATGTGTGATGTAGCTCTAGCTGACTATTATAGAGTTCATAGTACTTAAAATCATGGTGAATTATATTGTATTGAGTTTTGTAATGAATTTTAATCTTTTCAATAAGAATTAGATACATTTTAATTTGTTCCTAACAAAGACAATGCTATAGATACATCTAGTTTTTCAAAGTCATCTAAGTCTGCTGACATAACTCTTATGGTGGAAACATTTGATTTTGCATTCTAAGATGAGAATGACCCTGAGGATACTCATAAAGAGATTCATTAATTTTAATTGTATCTTAATAATACCTATACTCTAAGGAATAAATATAATAATAAACCATTAACTAGTTCAACTCCACCTAATGTCATTGATACTCCTCATGATCCTAAAGTTGACAATAATCCTAAACCTCTAAAGGGAATTAGCACTAGAAACAATGTTTATGCATCTAGTTCTTCTACTAAGGGTGGATATAATATAGTTGAGAACATGAAAAATATTAAATCTAATATCACTTTTTCATGAATTGACTCAAATCACTAGGCAAAGAGATTTGCTATTGGAATATTTAATAAAGAAACCTAGTAAATCACAAAAGGCTACAAATGTAAATGTAGTGATGTACAAGAACAAAGTAGAGGTTTCACTTTTATTGATAAAAAATAGAGATTTTGGTAAAAACTTTCATAATTATTTGTCAGATTTAGTTATTTCTATTAATATCATGCCAATAGGTATTTATGAGAAACTTGGTTTAACTCTAATTAAGTTTGATAGAGTAGTTACTCAATTAGACAAGTAAAGAGTTAAAGTAATTGGTGAATTATTGAATGTTCATATGCAACTTGCTTCAGAGCCAAGGATCCAACAATTCATAGACATCCAAGTTTTAGGCATTCCTAATCCTTATGGAATGTTACTCAATAGGGATTAGACAAAGGCCTTGAATGGATACATGTCAACTGAATATTCACATATGTGGCTTCTATGGAGTGGAGTTCCAAATCAAATTTAGATTGAGAGGTAGCTCAAGATGAAGCACATGATCATTGAGTATAATGTAGAAAATGAAAAGGTAAACATGGTTAATTATAATTTAGGATTTTATACTCTTAGTGCCCCTAAGGTATGTGATTTTAAAGATTATCATGCTATGCTTGGAGTATGGAAAATATACTTTGATGGTTCTAGATGTAAATTTGAATCTAGAATAAGAATTGTTCTAATCAATCCCACTAGGAAAGAATTTAATGTTGCTTACAAAATTCAATTTTAGTCCACTAATAATTTGGTATAGTATGAAGCATTAATCTTAGGATTATAATTGGATATCAAACATAAGGTCAAATAACTACTAGTGTATGGTGATTCTAAACTAGTAGTTAATCAAGTTAAAAGTAAGTACCAATGTAAATTATATTATCTTAAGAAGTCAAAATTAAGAGTGTGGGACCTGATTGAGTATTTTCATGATTTTAACCTTATTTCAATTCTTAGAGAAGATAAAAATTCTACTTATGAGTTAGCCTCAATTGTAGACAATCTTATGCCAAACCAAGATTCAAAAATAGGAAGCCTTAGCATTGAATTGACTCCATGCCCCTTAGTTTTTGATAATGTCAATCATTTGCAAGTATTTAGTGATGATAAATAAATCATAGATTTCATGCACATATCAAGAGTATTTGAGTCTCATATCATTGATGAGGTCAATGAGAATACTCTTAATGAAGACAAGATTAATTGCAAAATTAGTCAACTAAGTGACAACAAGATTCCCAAAGGCATGATTGCCTTAGAAAGACTATTTGATAAGAACAAACTAGCTGAAACTGTCAAAGTTCCTAAAGTGAGTGGGAAAGATTAAAATATAGTTGATCTATGGACTCAAAGTTAACCTCAGCTAGTAAACATTAGTATAACTTGTATAAACATAGAAACTAGAAAGGCCAAAGAGTTTCTAACCAAGTACAAAGATGCTATAACATGGCCCTATGAAGACTTAAAGATCTTTGATCCTAGAGTCATTACCCACACCATACCTTTTAAAGAAGCTTTCAAACCCTTTAGACAAAAACAAAGACCATTTAACCTTGTCTTAGAACCATCAATATACAAAGAAGTCAAGAATCTATTAGATGCAAAAATAATTTTTCCCATTAGACATTCTACTTGGGTAGCTAACTTAGTACCAGTCAGAAAGAAAAATATATAAATTAGATTATGC
Organism: Torreya grandis; assembly: GCA_037957365.1. Taxonomy (NCBI): domain Eukaryota; kingdom Viridiplantae; phylum Streptophyta; class Pinopsida; order Cupressales; family Taxaceae; genus Torreya; species Torreya grandis. The sequence goes on from JARHVA010000311.1 coordinate 5,272,168, forward strand.
ATAGACTTTAGAAATTTGAAAAAATATTCTAAAAAGGATAATTATCCTTTACGTTCCCTTAAATAGGTCCTTCAAATTTTTAGTGGTTCTACTATGATGTATTTTGTAGATGGTTTTTTAGGTTATAATCAAGTACTTATAAACAATGAAGACATAATGAAGACTATATTTACAACAAAATGGGGCAATTTTGGTTATAAAATAATGCCTTTTGGCCTCATAGACTTAGAAAAAACTTTTGAAAGAGATATGGACCATGGATTTCAAGGTCTCATAGGTAAGTGCATTATTATATATATGGATGATTTGATTGTGTTTTCTAAAAATAGGGATGATCATATAATGCATTTACAACAAGTGTTTGAATGTTGTAAAAGGTATGGAATTTCCCTTAATCTTAAGAAAATAATTTTTTGTGTAATAGAAGGGAAATTATTATGACATGTTATAACCAAGGATGGGATTTATATAGATCCTGATAGAGTTAATGCCCTATCCAAAATAGAACCCCATAAAAGTAGAAAATAATTAATATCTTTCTTTGGGAAAATCAATTTTGTGAGAAATTTCATTTCTAGTTTTGAAAAGATTATGAAACCTCTTAATGACATGTTGAATAAATATTAAAAATTCATACAAAATGAAGAGACAAGAAAAGCTTTCAAGGACATTAAATAAGTAATAAGACAAGCACTTGTACTAATAAGTCCTAATTTCTCTAAAAAATTTTATCTTTATTCTTTTGCTTTTAAACATACAATAGCTATTGTTTTAACTCAAAAAATAGATAAATGTGATCATATAATTGAATTTATGATCCCTAAATTTAAGAATTTTGAATTAAACTATTCTCTGATTGACAAAAAAACATTTTCTTTAGTTAAGGTAGTTAATAAGTTTAGACACTATATTCTTAGGAATAAAGTGCATGCAATATTAATAGATCCTACCACTGAACTTATGCTTAGTCAATGTGAACTAGGAGAGAGAAGAGGCAAATGGATGTCTATACTTCAAGAGTATGATCTTGAGATGAAAATTTCCAAATTTATAAGGTGTCATGGATTGATTCAATTAATTGATAACACTAATCCTAGTTTGAGCATTAAGCAAGTTAGACAATAATGTTTTCACCCTAATGATTGGTATGATGCCATTATTAATTTACTAATCAATGGTTCTTGTATTTTAGGATTGAGTAGAGATAAAATAAGAGATGTAAGGCTCAAGGTAGAACATTTATTGATCAAATATGGAATACTCTTTAGGAAGAAGTATGAAGGTATATACTTGAGATGTGTTTCAAAAGAAGTAACTCAAATCTTAAGCAGATTCCATGAAAATATTGGGAGTGGACACCCATATAGAAAGAAGAAAACTCATATGATAATGAGGGTAAGGTATTATTGTCCCACTATATTCAAGGATACTCACAAACATGTTAGAGAGTGTCATTAATTTAGATATTCAACACCAAGGAACCAAAAGTAGTTATGCCATTGAGGCTTGTGTTAATTGAAAAACCTTTTGGTCAATGGGGATTAGAATTTATAGGGTTTATTAACCCTAATTATTTAGATGGAAATATATATGTTCTTACTACTATTTATTATTTCAAAATATGGATAGAGGTAGTAGTAACAAAATAATGTACAACTGAAGATGTAATCAAGTTCTTGAAAGATAACATTTATACAAGATTTGGGACACCAATTTTATTAGTCTATGATAATGAATCAACATTTATATCCATATAAATTACTGAATGGGCCTATGATAACAACATAATTCTTAAGTTCTCATCAAATCATTATCCTCAAGGTAATGGAGTCTTATTATCAACAAACAAAAAATTGATGAAAGCCATCAAAAAGTCTACAGCTAAAAAACCAAGAACATTGAATAAATTGCTTAAATATGATATTTGGGAAGATAAAACTAGAGTCAAATAAAATCTAAAAGCATCACCATTTCTTGTTTTATATGGTGAAAACCCTATATTTACCATTACTCTCAAGCTTCCAACCTACAAGTTCATGTAGGAGTACATGGAAGAAGATCAAGAGTATGCAAATTCAAGGTTGCTTGCAATCATACAAATAGAAGATGAGAGGGAAGAAGCATTTGCCAACTTTAGCATACATCAAACCAAAATCAAGAGATGGTTTGAAAATAATTCATAGATTAATGTGTTTAGGTAGGGAGACCTAGTTCTCCTCTGGTAAAAAAACATATGAACCAAAAGGAAATCATAGGAAATTCACCCCTTTGTATATTGGTCCTTATCATATTGCTGAAACAAATACTTGTTATGAGAAGATTTCACTTTGACAACTAATGGTAAATACCTCAATCATTAATTTTCTATCATTCCACCTCAATTCTTCATAGAGTGATTTGTATGATTAGTTAGAGTTAGTGTAGGTATGCTTTAGATTAGTTTATTTTCTCATTCCTTTATTTGTAAATAATGCTTGTAAATGTTTGTTTTCTTGTTGTTTGTTTGCTTAGTGTTTCCTTTTCTCTACTTGGTTACCTACTTTCAATAAGTCTTTTTCAAGACAAATTTTAGGCTCCAATTCATTTAAATGCTCAATAAGAACTTCATAAATCAAGAATACAGGTATGATCCTTAAGCATTGGTTGACCATGGATTCTATAAATTTGAGATTGATGTTATGATTTTGAGAAATTGATGAAGATTGATATCTAGGTTAATTGTTCCTTAAAACCTTAAATCTTGTTCTAATCATATTTCATTGTTCCACTTGATCATATTTCATTATTTGAATATCATGCTTGATCTAGTTTACATTATCATGTTAGCATATAATATTTATTTGAGTTTATCTAATGTTGCTAACATTTTATTCATGTGTTTCCATGTTGTAGGTTTAATGGAGTCCTATTTGAATGAAAAGTGCTCAAGGTTTTTATGATTTACTATTAATTTTACCTTTCTTATTAAACCATTGGTCTCTAATCAATTAATTTAATCCATTTTTGTAAGGTGTTTATAAATATTGGTTTAAATGTTTTAGCCTAAGTCTATTTTGAAATAGATTCAAATTTATGTAGGTTCAAGTTTACACAGGAACATTTTTATTATATTTTAGATCTAGTTTAAATTTATCCTAAGTTCTAATTGAATTTATTAATTAAATAAAACCTTAGTCTACATTTTTATCCTAAGTCTCTATATTCCCTAAACCTTTACTTAGTCTATTTCATTGTCTGTAGGAACAAATTAAACAATAGATCACCAAGTGGTAAAATATCAGGAGCTTAGATGGGAAATCAATGGCACATGGATAACATACCAAGATGGTTAATCAAATTCCCCATGGATTGAATATTGATGGTGCATGTTTCAATTTACACATTTCAATCGATGATCCATGTGCAAATCTAGAGTTAATAAGTCAAGCTTGTAGATTAATGATACATGTTTAATCATGTATTAAAAGATTGATGATGAGAAAGGAGTTAATGTGTCAAAAATTTATAAGATCCAATGAAAAAGTGATAGGTCTCATGATATTAGATAAATATCAAAGATCTAATAGTGTGACTTGAGTCAAATTGCCTTGAAAAGGAAAGCGATAGTAACAAGTGTCATAATCTTGGTAAGTAATCAAGCAAATCAATGGCCCATAATTTATATTGTATATAAATAAGGATAAAAATGGTTAATATTTGATATTATAATCAAGATAAATGGAGAGAGAAGTAATCCCATAGAAGGTAAATTTTTTGAAGAGCCCAGATCAAATGCAGTAGTGACATGTGTCACAACCATAATGAATAAGATGAAGATCAATGAATCAGGTTCAATATTTTAGATCAAGATAAATGGTAAAAAGTAAGTAAATAATTAAAAAGGAATATATTAAATGTGAATATACCACATGGTGCACAATAATTCAAGTGATTGATACTATTTTCAAATTATACAGAGAACACACAGAGCTACCAAGTGGCATGATCTTAGAGGTCCAAATCAAGATCAATAACCCATGATGAACTCATGGCTAGGGGAAACTCAAAAATGGATCAATAATGTGAATTTTATCAAGCCTAAAGATTACATGAGATGGTAACACATGTCTCACAAAGGATATTGGTCACATTTTAAAAATAAATGAGCAATGTGACATGGTGATGCCACATAGGCAAAACAAGGTCATATTCGAAGATATTGTTGACCCAATCATGAAAAAGGTATAAATGTGAAATGAAAATCAAATCTAAGGTACCAAAGCTCCTATTTTGATCTTACTTGTTACCATTAAAACCCTATGTGAACCTTCAAAATCCCTAGATGTATAGAAGCCCTTATTGGTCTCTATATTCACTATGATTGAGCTGAGAGAGTTGAATTATCATCCCTAGTTGGACAATTTTATGGTGATTATAAAAATGGTAAACTATAAGAATGTTTCAAAGTAATATGTTGAACTATATTTGACATTAGATTATAAAGGTAAAATGTTCAAAGATACAAAATTTATGGTTGTTGCACTGAACATAGGGGATAATAATTTCTCCAAATTATTCTGGACAATTGAGAACTAGCCAGTTATCACCAAGGAAGAAGAAAATATCCTCCTAGTAAAAATACTCTATGATGACATGGTATCCATCTAGATTATTGGAATACATTATGATACTACAAAACTAGAGCTACTTCATTGTATTGATGTTCTTAGTCCCATTTTCAAGGAAGCTAAAATAGATAGGGGCATATTGATTAATGAACACAATTAGAGGAAAATTGCTTACATATCCCCAATTAAATTTGAGTCTTACTATAATTTTCCCAAGCCATATATTGACCTAACCTTAATTAATTCATGGGCAAAGAAAAACAACATGATGGACATCCTATCCATGTGGTTTGAATTTGGTAACTAGGTTATTGTGGACCCTATTAAGAACATCCATATGAGTTAGTTTAGACCTGGAGTTAGTAGGTGATGAACATGATAATTTTTTTTATAGGTGTGAAACCATAGCATATGTATATCCAATGTGGGTGCCCATGGTGTACATCATCATTGAAAGGGTAAGGGTTCTTCCATTTGGTGAGATAATCAGTATATCCCTAAGTAGATAAATATCTACAATAAAGAACAAGAAAAGGACTAATTTTTGCATGATGTTATATATAATATATTCCCTATGTACAACCAAAAAGATTCAAAATTAGAGAGAATGGTCTCTAAATATAACTCAAACCATTTTATAATATTATTTCAAATTTCACATCTATAAGTATAGAGACCACATCTAGTTCATTTGTGATTGTGACTACCATGAATTAAGTGAAGCCATAGATGAAATTCCCATGAAGAGAGTTAGTCCATTAATCAATAAATCTATTGAATTAATAGGGAACATATGATTATACTCTAACTATAATGTTATAAGAATTGAAGGATACCAACATGCTCCCCTCAAATTACTAATCCACGTACCTGATAAACTAGAAGAACAAGAGATTACATACTAGTTTTTCCATGGTACAGATGGATTTTGTATAACTAAGAGAAAGAGACTCTTTCATGATTTCCCTATGACAATTGGTAATACTATATTCAAATAATGGGATCATATAGAGGTTATATCAAAACATAGGTTGTATTTCAACCTACAAATGGATGATCTTATATAATGGGACCCTTATGGTAGGGTGAAAAAATGTTTGAGACTCAAGGGTATTTTGAATGTACCATATGAGCATGAGCATAGGGAATTTGAACTTATATACACTAGGGCATCTTCATATTATGAATTCACTAGAAGATTGAAACAGCATAATATTAGACCTGAGTCTAGACTATCTAAATATAAAAAGGTAGATGATAGATGGTAGTTAGGCCCCAGAAAGTATAATATAATTAATGTTGGTTCCTCTAAGTTGCTTACATTAATATTTGAGGTAGAGCATAAACTAGAAGAAAGGAAGCCAGATGAAATGGATTCTAATTCAACAATTTTTGAATCTTCAAAAACATCGGAGTAAGAGTCACCCTAGTAGGAATTTTATATGATAGCATTTGATCCTAATGAGTTTATTGAGGATTAATTGAATATGCTATCCATGGATTATGAGATATATTTAGACATAGAAGAAACAAGTATTGAGGAAACTAAGCAAGAATAAGATAAAGGGAATCTTTAGACTTGGTACCTATTAACACTCATAAGAGGAAATATGAGACAACCATTGTATAAAGGCAAAGAAACCAAAAGCTACTATCACTCTTCCTTTAAGTGAAGTCAATATGTTTAGTGAGGAAAACTTATTATATGGTCCACATATTCTTGAGTATTTCATTTATGAACCAAGGATAGAGAAGATGCCTACTATTAATCATCCATGGGCTATGGTAAAAGCCACTAACATTCCTATATAGAAAGAATTGAAGCCATGGATAATTAATATAATAGAAGAGGAGGTAAGGATATTATCTATACCAAGTCATTTAGTAGCTTAGTCATAAGTATAAATCCTAGTTCCACATGGGACCCAATCTTTAGTTAGGGTCAGGTTTGATCTAGAGACTGCTAGTTTGTAAAGGGTTACCAAGAAAATAGTCATGGTAGGTGGTGAAGAGATTATTTACCAAAAGGTGAAACCCTTGACTAATTTAACTCATAAAGAAAGACAAGGGCCTAGTGAGGATCCAATATTTAAAGAAGATGTCTTGGAGGTGGTTCAAGCACATTCAAAATAGTTGTAAGTTGATATCAAAGGCTTGAAGTAGTAAAATAAGAATTTAGAGAAGTATATTCTATCTATTCTAGGAGATATGGTTAATATATTTGAAGCCACTATGTATGATATATTCAATTACTTAAAATCAATAAGGTCTAAGCAAGATATGGTGAGAAAAAAGAGTACTATGGCCATGAACCAAGTGAATCAATGATAAGGTTCATATAATAAGGCAAAGGATTTGATCAAAGTATTGATAGAGGATCGAATTATTAAATTTAAAATAATAAACTTGGCATATTTAAGGATGGATATGGTATCATTGATGTAAAATATAAATGACGTGAACAAATGTTTTATAGGCTTGGAAGGTCTTTCTAAGAATTTCAAACCATTGGAGAACCAGATGATGCATATATTGCTTAGCTTGATCAAAGGCCCAGCTACCCTTAACCCCATTGGCTTAATAATAGATGAGGAGTTCAATCATAGAGATAATTAATTTAGGAGGTGAAAATCAAAATCTAGGGTAAAATAAGGGTAGATAATAAAAGGATTTTGGACATGATCCTATCTAAAGAGGAGAAGATAGGTGATGCTAGAAGAATCAAGGAAGCTTTGGATAGGGCTGATAAAGATTTCAAAGACCTAGTAGATCAAGATTAATAAATTTTCATGGGTCCCATCATCAGCCTCCAACTAATTTATGGACAAGATGACAAGGCAATGAAGATCCTAGAGCAAAGACAAAGGACTGTAACAACAAGAGCTCCTCAAAGTCAAATTTGTTGACTTAAACATATTATTTTTGTATCAAAACATGTATAATTTGAAAAAATAATATTATTTTTGTAAAAGCGTGTGCATATTGTAAATCACATTGTTTATAGGTTAGTTTACTTGTAAAGTGTCTAGTTATAGAATGTTGTAGAAGGACAATTATCCTTGACACTTGTGCAATTATAATTTGATATGACTATTCCTTACAAATGTGCTAATGTAATTTTTTTGTGGAAGTAAATATTTAAAATGAATATGGTTTTTTATTTGCATTGTTTCAAATATCCTTAGACTTTTATATGATATATGATAGGATCCATGATTTATCTATTTCATGTCATATATTGGTTCAATTACATGTCTTTTATGAAATTAATGATTTATAATAATGTTTGGATTAAAGATTAGAAACACCTTTCTTCTCTATCCTACCCTTACTTTTGCTAATTTTTTGATCAATCCACTATAGTTTAGCTTTCATTGTAAAAATACATGCTAGATTAAATTTTAGATTTTAAGATTTAATCATTGTTCCCTATCATTAGTTTAGATTACCTTCACATTTCAAAAGTAAGTTTTAAGACTAAGGTTGCTCCCAAAAAATATTTATATTATAATTTTATGAAATAGGTACATTGCTTTACCACTATTCCACCAAACATCTCAGGAAGATCACAACTAGCTACTCATGTAATGGATTCTTTGAATCAAGAAATGAGAAGTGTTGCTTAACACTCTGTAAACCATGTGATACACTTTAAGCATCAGTAGAGGACTAATAAAGAGGAATAAAATGACACTAATAAATAATTAACCACACTCAACCCTTACACTTTACTTGAACACTTCACATGAACTACAAGAGAAACTTTTAAACTACTTATAATTGTTAGAATAAGACAACATGTCAAAGAATATTAAGTAAATCAATTAACAAGATCAAATATATATACATACACACTAATTATAGTCATAGAAGGAGGTAAAAATAGTATTCTTATTGATCAAAGTCTTACAAATGAATATGGATTCACATTACTCAGGGGGAGGATCCATTTAAATCCATTTAAGGATTATTTTATAGAAAGAAGAGACAAGAAAAGACAAAAAATATGGTGTATAAAATACATCATGAAAATTCATCATCAAAATAGTTAAAAAATAAGGGAATATTGACACTAAATCTATTGATAATGTGTTGTTATCTTCCTTCTTGAACTTCATGATCAAGTGTCTATGAGATTCCTTGTGAGTATTGGCATAGGAGGTTAGTTTGGAAATATTGAGCTTATTGAATCTAATTAATTCTTATGAGGCCACACCTTTATGTTTTTAATGGAACATATAATTCATTCAAATAACACTTAGCATGGTTAAGTAACTTCTACACCAACCTTTGTCTCTTCTATGCCTCTTCATCAATTAAAACCTACATTTGAATCTAAATTTTCTCCACATACCCTCTCTTATCATTAGAAACTCATTAATAAATAAAGGTATATTTTTTTATTATGGATATCTTAATCTCAATTTTTCACTCTATGTAATTCTTGCATTAGGCCAAAGAACTTGAGTTCAACCCATAAAAGTCACCTTGAAACTATACTATCACTTATTCAAATCAATAAGTGTTAATCTAATCTCTTTTTCTTGTTTCATGCCTAAAATTATTTATTTCATGGTGTATAGAGACTCTCCAATGTTTTTAACATGTTTGTGAGAGTGTTTATAGGATGTTCGTGTTCTAATTAGCCTTTTCAAGGCCTAAAATTGGGTTTCCTTGAACCAATTGATTTAACAATCACCTTTTTTGCTTCATATAATGGTTTGGTGACCCATTACTCACCTTGAGGGGTCTGATAAAGGATTATAGAATATCACACCATATATAATTAAGCTCATAAGGCCTTTATACAAAATTTTAGGACTATACCAACTTTACATGTTCCCCAAATGATAATGTAACCTTCTTTTGTAGTCATTTTGCATACACTCTGCCCCCACATGTGCTAAAAAATTTATCCATCATTTTCCTAGGAGATTAATAAAAATATTTAAGGTAATTACAAGGATATTTCAATCCATTTTGAGTACTTACACAATCAATCTCTTTTGTTACATTTTTTTGGAGGGTTTAGGTAAGATTTTAGGCACTCAAACCCTTAACAATTGTTCATAGCCCTAAGGTCCTTAATGTATAAAAAAATCCAAATATATTTAGTACAAAACATTATTATACTTTATAAACTAGATCATGATCTCATGCATCTCCTCTAGGATGTTCACATGTGGTGAAAATGCTTCTTGGGCTAGTAGACCTGTAACTGTGAGGTTGTGAGGGAAGAATTTGAGTGAAAAGGGGAAAAGAACATTTATTTTTGACTTTGAACACCTTAGTGAGGTCTAAGACACCAAATATAACATATTATAATTGTTTACTCTCTTTCACAACTCATTAGAGAGTATGTAGTCTTCAATAGGTTGTGCTTAGAGTTTATGATCAACTTGGTACAACTGACCCTAATATCTTATTTTCATTATTTTCACTCACCATAATAGGCTCTAACCTTCTTATAAATCTATTCCCAGGTCATCCCAAATATTTTAGATCCTTACTTTCACAAATTCAACTTAAAACTAGTACAAGATCTCCATACTTCAAGTTCAGGCTTTTAGGGGTATGCAATTAGGCATTCTAATTGTTAGGCTCATTAGAGTGAGATTTTATTCAGACTATTATAGTTTTTGGTAATGTCAATAGCATAACCACTTGTTACTCTTCTAAATAACCTTTGGAAACCCTTGGGATATCATACAACACACAAATTATTCTTATCACCACCTAGGACTATTGTAGACTTGCAGTTAGACATTAGGCAGGAATTTACTTTTCTATGTTTTGCCTATGTTGAGTTTGCTTGAGCAACCATGGCATTAGCTAACTATATCTCACACTTCATGTTGGGACCCTTTTCATCCTAAGTAGTATAACTATGCCAACTCAACACATCTCACCATGAGGAAATCATGTGGAATGATTGCTCTTTTGATACCTCTGGCACTAGTTGGAGGAATCTTTGAAGATCTTACACCAACTGGTAGGTAGTTGCATAATGACTAATTTTTAAGGTAAATATCCATGATTACTTGCACATGGTGGTTGGAGCATGCAAGAGGAAGAGTAAAGATTTTTTAGAATGATCACCCCCACAGATAGCTCAATAATTGGCATACACCCATCTAACCTGGCACAAAGATGCTTCCTTCTGCTATAAAAATAAGCTTTAACCTAGAGAAGAAGAGACACAAATTAACATAATGAAGCTCTACTAAAATTTGGGAACACTATTATTAGTTTTAAATAGCATTAATCTTATTGAGAAACCAACATTATAATGTTTAGGCTCACCTATGAACCACTGGGATGAGAGTAGTTTAGGATGAGCGGATGCTTTGATTTCTATTTTATATAAACTATACTCTATTTTATTGAACTTTGAATTAATGAAGAATGACATTGAAACAAATTGAGTATCAATCTTATTAGATGGTTATAACATTATCTTATGATTGTAACTAGAATGAAGTAGTAATAAGAGTATAATTTACATATTTGCATATGTTGATAATCAAAGGTATGCTCCACATCATTAATGGAATCCCTATGCCATATAGCGACTTTGGCTTAAACCATAAAATTGCCTAAGTATTTAAAAAGGAAATCACTTGAGCCTTTACCAAGAGTACTAACTTAATCATAGGGAATTATCCTAAACCATTAAGTGCTTAAATGACACTTAGATAGCTATCCCAAAGTCTTGCACCCCTAAAGAACCAAAACTAGCCCACTATAGACTTGTGATTCCATGATTGAGACTAGTTACCTAGAATAGGCATGTACCTATTGATGCTACCAAAGAATAACTTGTGCCAATGAAAATATCTAAGCTTATTGTGGAAATTACCAAGTCCCATAGAAACTAAGTTTCACAATGTTTCAACTAGCCCAACATGAGCCCTAGTCCCTTCTCTACTATGCTTCAAGTGAGTGCACAAGGTTCACACCTTATGTGATTTGATGTTAGCATGATAGTGTGTTTAAATTTTATGTAACATATGACTTTACTATACTTGTGCATAGATATACCAAGTCTAGGCCTGACTTGGGGATCTAATAAAGCATGTGATAAAGTAAATGAGTTTAAAAATAGACTTTTTTATAAAATTTTGGTTCTATTACCAGGACCCATGTTGAATTTTTTTACTACAATGGTGCATCAGAGTGATTCTCTAGTTTTCACTTGATAACATTAAGCATTGGATAGAGAAAGTAGAGGATAGCTTTATGTAAAAGCATCTATCATGTAAAGTGTAAAAGCCAAGGAAGTGGGTGTAGACCAACTTATATGATGCTCTATATGAAGTGTTGTTTTGTGAACTACCTGAGCATGTATACTAGTGTTTGGTTACCTATACAACCTATAAAATATGAAGCTATGACTAGTTCCTTGAGTGGACAAAAGATCACCTAGAGAAGCTAGAGAGCTTAGATGATGTTTGGATGCATGCTATAGACAAGTGGTGGAGTGGAGCATTGAATAGTTATATGCTAGAATTCATAGTGTCAATCTTCTCTTTCTTTAAAGAAGTAGAGTATGATTTCTTTCATGAATTAAGATGTATTTTTATAAGATAGTTTAGCATAGAGTTAAATAAATTATTGGTGGATTATGAGTTTGAAACTATGAGGATAAAAGGCAAAAATCCTTGTGCATGTGGGCAAACACAAAAGGGAAGAAGGAGAAGTGTATGTGAAGCATGATGGAAAATGATGCATAACCTAAAACTTGATAGCTTCATAGGCATAACTATAACAAGAAAAGGCACATGTTAATAGAATATATGGAACTTGGAAGAGCTAGAGGACCTGTAGTGAGTGGGAAGGGCATGGGGAAGGATCCCTCAAATTGCAACATCATGAGGAGAGAGGAGAAGAAGTAAAATTCCAAGCTTAGCAGTTAGGTGTATAATGCATTGAGTTCCTACAAGATGTGGTGTTGAGTATGTGATGAAAGCACCTATCTCCTTTGAACCTAAGTGCAAGCTCATGTACTAGATCCCCCACTAGAAGAAAGAAGAGTGATAACTAACCCTATTATCGACACTAATTTTGATATACTTCAAGCCTTTAACTAAGATTTTTTGACTAAACAAGTTATTATTTAAAAGTAATTGATTAAGAGTACCATAAAGCTAGTGGGTACTAACCAAAAAATATAAAACATAAGTGCAAGCATTCTAATTTAGAGAATGTCAGCTACACTAATTGGGAAATAGCCCATAAGAAGTGGCCCCATGCCACAAGTGATTAGTAACATGGCATAAGAAATAAAAACTAGGTAAATTCTCAACCCATTGAATAGCAGAGGTGGAGGACTACCTCCAACATAGACACAATGGGGTCAAATGCCTCAGACACCAGTGCCCCCCTCAGTAGATATATTATGAGATGGAAATGCACCTACTTGAGTATCATGGCATAGAAAATGCTATAGAATATATGTTCAAATGTGATATTAAATGTCACTCTTGGGGTATCACCCATTAAAATTAAAAGGCCACTTAGTTTGTGATAACCTTACTTGATCATTCCCATACCTAGTATTAGAAATTTGATCCAAACTAGGCTATGGTTGATTATGATACATTGAAAGAAGATTTTTTGAAGGAGTTTGATATTCCTGAGTTTGAGAAATAAATAATTATGGTGCTCAAGGAGATAATTCAAGTATTATAAAAGATTATGCACCTATATAATTCACATGTCAAAATTCTCCTCTCTAAAATCCATTATGATATTCACCCCTCCCAATACATACAATGGTTTGTTGGAGGAATGTTGGAACCATTCAAAAAGGTGATGTCCATGAAGAAATTCATGGACCCTCATGAATTTCTTGAATATATGATATATGATTAGGTAGTTGAGATCAATAACATGGGAATTAGCCATTCATGGAGGTGCAGATTGCATCTATAGCCTCCCAACTATAGAAGTTGACCATTGGTTTAGTGCATGACACTCAAAATAGGTTATGGTGTATTGACTGTGAAATACAGGGGAATAAAAAAAACTACCCTCAAAGGAGTGTTCAAGCATTACTTTTGATCTATGAAGTTTGTCATGGGCTACAAGATCTTATAACTACCCTTTATTGTAACACTCCAATTAGGTGAACTCAACTATCTATTTAAAGTTATGTGATGCCTATACTCACATAATAGTGAACTGTCAAGTCATTAATGAGATGTACCAAAACATAGAGAGGGTGTAATGAAAAAAACCATGATAGTTAAAGGGTAGGTGAACCAGGGAAATGAGAGTTATGAACAACAAAATGCCAATTATGGGTAGTAGAGGGGTGATTGAGGTAAAGGTGGATGAATATTCCCACCATGATCATGATATAAGTGTAGGTCAATAAAATATTATCAGAATGACTACCCCATGCATCCAATGTGCAGGTATTGTAAGGGACCACATGTAGTTGAAGACTACCTAGACTTATATAAGAAACTAATTCAAGGTCAACCTAGTGTAGACAAGGGTGTTGTCATGCTTAGGCATGAGCCAAATATTTAAAAATGAGATGCCAATCCATAACCAACCTATATAGAGACACCTAAATTATAGGTCACAACTCATAGTGGTTTCACTACATAATCACTAGTTATGCTAGAACCAATTTTGCACCTAGAATATGGAGGGCCATGTCGCACTGAGTGCATCAAGCCACCTAAGCCCAAATTTGTGTCATATCCTAAACCTATGTGATAAAAGGATGTATTTCAACAAACCATGAGCATAATTCACAACTTTTAAGGATAACTCCAACTGTTGAGTGACTTAGAAGTGTTAAATATCACTATGTATAATAAAAAAGATAGCTAAGAGGTTGAAGTGTAGTAATTCATGGAGATCCTACACCTCCTACAAATAGAGGGAATGTTGCCCCTGATAAAAAACTTGTTCTTAGAGAACATAGGGAAGAGACCAAAAGAAGAGGTTATGCCTCAAATGATTAAAGTTGTATTGCATATAGAGTGGGCATGTGAAGTAAGGCATACTTAAAATGTAGAGTATGACCAAGAGCTACATGTAAATACCACCATTTATGGATTGTTAGTTTGTGAATTCCTTATTAACACTAGCATGGAGGTCAACATTTTGACCAAAAACACCTAGGAAAAGATGGGTAGGCCACCATTAAGGCCCTCCCCTCATATGTTGTTCATGGCCAATAAAACCTAAGTGAAACCTATTAGGATCCTTAAAGGCACCATTGTAGATATTATGGGCTCCAAGTTTCAAGATGACTTCAAGGTAATTGAGTGGGCAAAACATGATAATTATTCAATGCTCTTAGGAAGACCATGGTGCTACACCAACAATGTGGAAATGTGCTTCAAGAAGTGATACATGAATTTTGAAAATGGAAAGGAGAGGGTAGTGATCGCCTTATCAAGTGATCAAGGGCCTTCATATGTGGAAAGTGTTGATCTTGAAGATAAGATCAACCATATTTATAATATCATGGTGTAAGGCACCAATTTTTTTTAACCTAATGACCAAGATTTTCTAGAATAGGAGGATGGTCAATCAGCTTTAGATATAATTGATATCACCTAAGATCAATGGGTTGAGTAGGCTTATGAAATTACTAGTAGAAGGTGTTGCCTAATACGAGCAAAGGAACCCAAGCCAGTCAGAATGGTATTGATCCAAATATACTACACTCTAAATAAATGGGTCCCCTATACAAAAAGAAAAGGGAAGAGGGTGTTCCATCTAAGTAAAGGGAAGTTTGTCTTGCTCCCAAAATATGAAGGAAGAAAGCCTATAGATAATTATGTCCATGACATTGAATTGTGTGTTCTCAAAGAAATAAATAGAATAGGTGCACTAGTTCATACTCTAAGGAGCATTGCTACTCATTAGTGAGAAGTTCAAAGGCCTAGCTTGACAAATTGGTAAGATGTAAAGGTAACAATATGCACAAGGTTTGGAAATAGTAATGAGGACTTCGATATATCTATTTACTTAGGTGATTTTGACCCAATAGTGCACGTGTGCTTGTGTGTAAAAACCTAGACTATCTGCGATGAGAATGTGCCAACAAATCTATGGGTGCACACCTTCTACAAGACTTTAAAGACATGGGTACAAGCATGGCACATTGTAAATTAAATGTGCCATGAGACAATAGATTGGGATGTACTCAAAGAGACATTCATACATACATTCTCCTTCTCTTCTTATAACTTAGAAATACTTGAACCACTACAATTAATTCATAGAGTAGTGTTTGAGGAAATTTACATCCTAGTAGAGTGCTTAAGAGATATATTTGAGGAGAAAGGACTAGTGTTCTTGATATTTTTTGAAGATTAGGTGCTCAATAGTGACTCTAACAAGGAAGATGATAAAACTTGGAAGGAACACAATTGGAAGGCTCTAACAAGAATAAAAAAACTTGTGTGCCATGTGGATGATAATGCCTTGAATGAAGAAGATCCAACTCATCTTTGAATTAACACAATTGAGGGGATGAGGCAAGTTGTATATTTTGATTAGGAGAGGAATAAATTATACCACACACCACTCAATACCATAAAATTAGACATCAGTGTAGAAGGTGAGCCTAAGATTGCCATTATAAGTGCATAATAGTTTGAGATAAAGATGGTGAAAATCATAGACTTCTTGAAGTAATTTTAGGACTTGTTCCCATGGAAGTACCAGAACATGAAGGGAACCCACCCTTCCCTTAGTAAAATGAGGATTAAGGTGGTGGATGGTGCAAGCCTTATCAAGAATCACCCAAATTGAATGAATCCAAACCTCCATACCAAGGTGAAAATGGATATTAATGGGATGATATTCACGAACATCATCTACCCTGTACAGGAGTCTAAATGGGTGAGCTTGATGGTCATAAGCATAAAAAATGATAGGCACATCTACATTTACATTGAATATAGGATATTTAATGTTACCTACATCACTGACCCCTTCCTAAGCCCATTCACTAATGAAGTCTCTAATGGCATTATAGGCTAAAAAATATATACATTCATTGATGGTTTCTTGGGCTACCATCAGGTGTAGATTGAAGAGGAGGATAAGCCTAAAATAATCTTTTCAACTGAAGGGGGTTATTTTGCTTATAGTGTGATGCCCTTTGGACTCAAGAATGCACCAATCATATTTTATAGAGTGATAATAATCACATTCAAAGACTTTATCCATAGATTCCTCCAAGTATACCTCGATTAATGGAATGTATATGGCCTTGTAAAAGACCATTATGATAATCTACACCTCATATTTAAGAGGTGAAGGCAACTCTAGATATATTTAAGCCTAAATAAGTACATCTTCATAACCCCCTTTATATAATTTTTCAATCACATCATCTATAAATATTGTTTTCTTGTTGACTTGATGAAGATAAACATCATCATTTAGCTTCAAACTCCTTGAATGTAAAAAGATGTTCGTGCCTTTCTAGGCCACTATGGCTACTATAATTTTTTTATAAAGAGATACATGAATATTTTGGCATCATTGGAGGATATATTATACAAGTATGAACCATTTTATTAGGGTGGATTTCAAGAAGAGGCATTTGAAACATTGAAACTAAAACTTACTAGTGTGCCTATTCTATAGTTCCTCAATTGGACAACACCCTTTCATGTCCATGTCAATGATTATAGATCTATGATTGGCACCATATTGGTATATCCTAGTAAAGGTAAGATATATCATCCCATATCCTTCACCAAAATAAAGTTGACACCAGCAAAGTAGAACTACATAATGACAAAGCATGAGGTGCTCACCATGGTCTATGCCTTGCAAAAATTTAGGAAACATCTATTGGCAACCCTATTCATATTTTTTATTTATCATGAGGTGCTCAATTACCTTGTGAAAAAGCATATTTTACATGGGTGAATATGTAAATGGATAGTTTTATTCTAGGAGTTCTAGTTCTGTATTGTTATTAAGCCTAGAAAGCAAAACTTGGGGCCAGACCATTTATCTCACATCAATTATGGCAAAGTGATGGTGCCTATTGAGGGTGATATGCTAGAAATGTAACTATACAGAGTCTAGTGTATCCCTATAGACTTGGTAGAGGTTTCTTCTTTATTAACATCTAGAATTTCACCCTAGACTATGAATAATAAAGAGAAGAAATAACTTGTAGTTCATGCCTCCCCCTTTTAGCTCATTGGTAGAGAACTATATAAACTAGGCAAAGATGAGGTGTTACACCAATGCACCTTAGAAAATTCATAATATTCCATTTTATGATAGGCACATGAAGTCATATCAGGGGCCATTATGCTAGAGATGCAATAGTTCAAAATGTGTTACAATTAGGCTTGTGGTGGCCAAGCCTATTCCAAGATTCAAATGATTATACCAAGGCATGTGACATATGACATCACATAAGGAATCCAAACCACTATAATGACATGTCACTCATCCCTATTCTTGCCCATTCTCCATTCAAGAAATGGGCTATTGATTTTTTTGGGTTGATAAATCCTATTATTGGATGCACAAGCATAAGGTATATTCTATCAGCTACTAATTATTTCACAAATTAGGTTAAGGCCACACCTACAAAATATTTCACAATTGCAATAGCCACATGATTCATCTAGGAAAACATAATAAGACACTAGAGGTGATCCCTCAACTTGACTAGTGATCGAGGCACACATTTTATCAATGAGATGGTGTGCATACTCTTAATTGAGTATATGACGGTATACCATAAAATTGCCCCTTATCATCTGCAAGCAAATGAAATATATGAGTCATTCAAAAAAATACTTGTAACATGCCTCGAAAAGATATATGATGTTAGTCACAAGGATTGGGATGATTGAGTATCATCAGTACTATGGGCATACTACATGACATATAAGTGCCTGAATAAGGCAACACTTTTCCAATTGGTGTTTGGCACTGAATCAATTCTACTAATAGAATTCATGGTACCACTATTGTGCATTTCATGTATTAGTCATTTTGATGACCAAGAATTTTTTAATACAAGGTTGGAAGACTTAGAGCACTTGGATGAAAAATGCATCCAAGTAAGATGGAAATAGTAGATTAAAAACATGTTAGAAGTTCTATCATGACAAACACATCAACCGCAAGGAGTTTATTAAAAGATAATTGGTCTTGCTCTATGATTTTAAGTACCTTAAGAACCTAGGCAAACTTTATATAAGGTGGATGGGCCCCTATATCATCCACCACATATTGGAGATAGGTGTATGCAAGTTTTTCATGTTGTCTAGTGAAATGCTCCCAATGCATTTCAATGGAAATAGGTTGAAGCCATATCAATAATAATATGGTACTTGTGCCATGAAAACACCAAATTATTAGTCACTAGTTAATTTTAGTTGAGTTGACCAAAATACAGTTTGGTATAATTCAAATGGTTATTTTTATTTTGTTATTATTCCTTATGTAGTATAAAGAGTAAATAAGTAGTACTTTGAAGCTTGCCTAGTAAATGTATCTGGCCTCTGATGCATAATTCCAATTAGATGAGTCAATAACTTATTATTTCTAAGTACATGAGGCTATACATCTAAATAGTGGCCATGTGATATATGTTAGACTCTATAAAGAGGTGCACAAGACCCTTATGCACAAGGTCCCAAATGAAGGTGCTTTCAAGCCCATAAGTGAACTACTCTAATATTTCACACATAATTCCTATTAGGTGTGTTGAGTGCTTGTGATTTTTAAGCACTTGAGGATAGAAATCTAAGTGGTGGGTGTGTCAAACTCATCAAGATCAAGAGGAAGATGCACAAGATCCATGTGTGCAAGATGCATATTGAGGGTCACTTCTAGGCCTAATGAATAAATACTCTAGCACTTTCATGCATAACACCAATCAGGTAAGTTGATCCCATTTGATTTCTAAGAACCTAGGGCCAAGCACCTAAGTTATCATAAGGATATTTCCATACTTTTTAAAATAATAACCATATGATAAAGATGCACAGGATGCTCATTCATAAGTAACCAAAGACCAAATGGAGGTGCATCATTTGACCATGCACTAGAGATCAAAAAATCAAGTGAAGATGCATAACATGGTTGTGCATAAGAAATATAGTGAATATTCACAATATTATCATGTGAAAGAGGACTATAAAATGTGACTAAAGTAATGGAAGACCAATGCAAGGAATTTATATGGGGTAGGATAGAAAAAGGCAAGATGAAGTGCAAGAAACTAACCAAGACAGAGAAGTATGCTTGAAATAGAAGTAAAGCAAGAAAAGAAAGTGGAAATGAGGAGGTTAAATCATGCACATGTGAGGCATTTCACCCAATTTTCCATAAGGAAGGTGAAGTTCATGCTAATTGAATAAAGTGTAGAGGGATAATCATCAATGATAGCTAGTATCCACCTGGAATTGAGTGAGAAGTGACCATTTGAACTACACATCACTTCACTAAATTACCACTAAAATTTTAATGAGGTAGAAATAAAGGGATAAAGATACACATTAAATGTGTTAGTGACAAAGGATTTTTATAGATTTTGTGAAATCTTGCATTTTCTAAGAAATCTAGGCACCATCACACCATAAATATCCTGTATTAATGATGGTAGATGAAAATGTGAACTATAAAATGGATAAGAGAACAAGGGATTAGGTTAAAAAATTTATGCTAAACTTGAAACTTAGAAAAAACCAAAGCTAAAATTAGAGTGAACTAGAGAGCTAAAGCATGAAAACCCTTTTACAATGAGAATTTGAGCACTTATAGGCACCAAGAGTAAATGACTAAATAATAGGAGGAATTGTTTTCATAGTAATACCAAATTAGAGAGGTGTGAAGATATAATTATATATAAAATAGATAACAAAAAAGAGATTTTCTACCTAGGCTACTAGTAATGGCCCACAAAGCTCAAAATTTGAAGGCACAGTCATAGATCTCATGAGTGTGAAGTGTTAATAACCATTCAAGGCTTCGACAAACTCCACCTACCATGGTTGAATACCAAAATATTCAAGATGGTAAAAAATTAAAAGGTATTGAGCTTAGAATAGACACGAAAATAAGGAAAATGGGTGTGTATAACAATAGAAGTGGCTGCCACAAAGACAATAGTACCTCATGTTGAGGGAGTCAGCATCACTTGAGTTGATATAGAGCTGCTGACCAAAATGTCTTACCAAGTGATGTGATTTCCCCTAGAGGTCATAGTGGGGGAAAATTGAATTTATTTTGTGCACACCTACCAAATAGAGGAGTATAACCACCAAACTTCATTCCATGCACAAGACATTACATCAGATTAGATGGTGGATATAAAATTCAAGACAACACAAGGTGCAACACTGTTTGATGTATCTATATAAGATAGATTGATGGACTTTGGTACAACTCAAATTTATGAGTTTTTTTTCTTTGGGAAGTTAGAGGAACTCATGTATTTCATTCTTTCATGAGTATATGGTGACTGCATATACTTTGTAGGGAGATGCATGAGGATTTCAACATGCCTGATAGGGAGAATAACCAAGCTTCTAAATGATGGTCAAGACATTCACCAAATGATGGGTGATGATGAAGAGGTGGAACACATTAAAAATATCCTAAAATATTACAAGGGTAGTTTTTCATTCCCCATCAAATATTATATGAACCTCAGCATGAGGCTGGTAGTGTGCCTTATGAGTTCAAAACTTTGCCCCAATGATCAATAGACTAACATCACAAAACCTTACCTCTATATCACCCATCATATGGTATAGAGTATGAAGTTAAACCTTGCCAAATTCATATAAAATGAGTTTGTGAATAATGTGTAGGATTAACATAAGGAAAATTGAACCTTTAGGTAGGGTTCATTCTTATTCTAATAATCATGGAGGAAATTAGAATACTGAACAGGGATAAGGATAATATTTGGATTTTCCTAGAGCATAATGACTCCCCTATGAACAAGTACAAGGACTTCACTTGCCCCATTTCTTTTAGTGAAATATAATTTTTTTTTTGATGGGATGGTTGGAGAATTACATACAAGCCTTCAAGTTAGAGTGGTGTATCCTCTAAGAGCTCCCCAAAAGTATGTTTAGAGTGATGACCTTTACCATTATGCATCACTATTGTGTAGTGCATTTGGCACTAGTTGATGGTAACAAGTTGGGGTGGTTGAAGCTCCCATATGACTTCTCAACCAAATATTTTAATGATATACTTAAAATGATCCCAAATGCATAATGGTTGCATATTCCTATGAGGGAATTTGAGATGGAGAGGAACATGTTATGATGAGAATTTATGCACCCATATAGGAAAGTGATAAAGGATGAAGAGGATGACTTAGATCACCCTAAAATCCACCCCATCCAATAAGAAACCATCCTTAGGCACATTTATAGGTTATAATATGAGATGAAGCCAAGTAATAAGGGCCTAAGTGCAAAGTAGAGTGATGACCCCTCATCTAAATTGATGATGAAGGAATGTTGGTGCCAATTGAGAAAAAAAAGTCTCTCAAGAAGAAGAAAGGGGAGACATTAGAGGAGATAGAAGATTGAATCATATTAAAGATAATATTTGGTGAGGAAGCCTCTCCTTCAGAACTTATAAATAAGTGCATGAAATTCATGCCAAAAACTTTTCCTATTGTAAATGAGAAGAAGAAGAAGAAGGTAAAGGTTTTTACTATGATGCCTATAATAACCCTATCAGATATAGAAGAATAAGGGGAGAAAGAAGATATCAATATATAATAAAAATTTATGAGGGTGTATACATTATGCTCAAATAAGATGATTCCTCATCTAGTGAGAGAACTCCCTCACCACCTCCTCTAAGTGAAGAGGCAAAGAGGATATAAACATGGAAGAAATGATGTAAACATTAAGAAAGCATGCAATTTGGAAAAGAGGAGAGAATAAATTCTAAACATAAGGATGAAAAAGGAAGGGATTGATATGGTTGAGGCTTTGGAGTGCAAGGTATAAGAGTAAAAATTTAAATCACGCAGAAAAATAAGAAGGCCAAGGAGGAAAAGGCCTAGAGAAATGAAGTAAAAAATAAGGTTGCCAAGGAGGAAAGGGCTAGGAAAGAGAAAGAGAAAGAGAAGGAGGTTTCTGAAAGCATGGAACCTATGAAGGAAAAGGTACTAGAAGAGGCACCTAGCACTAACACCAACCCAATAGAGGAAGTTGCACAATAGACGTGTCCTAGCTTCGAAAGGGTGCCTAGAGACAAAGAAGGCAATGTTGGTGCCTTAAGAGAAAAAATAGAGAGTAAAAGGGAAGAATAGGCTAGAATTGAAGAGGAACCTAAGGAGGTTCATGTTGAAGAGCCATAGAAATAAGTAGACAAAGGGGAAAATTCTAAAGAATGACCCCTATAGAAATAAGATGGTGAAGCAAACACTGAGGAAAAAGAAGAGGCAAACCAAGGAGAAAAGTCTAATGAATAACCCATAATGGAAAAAGAAGAAGTAACTAAAAAAATCACTAGTGGAGAAGATCAAGAGTAGACAAAGCTAACCATCAAAAGAGAAGAGTTTGAGTTGAGCTATAGAGAGAAAACACATAAAGGGTTAACCCAAGATGATGATTTTTACATGTTGGAGTACATGCCCTCTAGAGATACCATGGCATTGACATGCCACTAATTTTCTTGGGATCTCAATTGCTACATGGATGAGCCCTAGTTTGAGGTAAAAAATAAGGCAATCTAAAGCACTAAAAAACCATAGGAGGGGCATGATTACTAACCAGTCAACCTATAAGAAATGGAGCCTATAAGGTTAGCTAATGCCTTCCTTCGAATGGACTCAGAATTAACATGAAAAAACATCATTAATGATGTTTGCACTACTAAATGGAAAAATATAGTGAAAGAGGTAGAGGAAGAGATTAAATCAATGAAGTTTAAGCTCTAGTAGTTGGTCTAGCATGTGGAAGAAGCATAACCATCCCTTTTGGATGGTATTGACACTTTTGAAATGTCCAAGGTTGATAAGGTTTACGTGCTAGTAGAACAAATGCTTCCCTAAATGAATTATGTGACAGAAGAAAAGGAAGACCCTTGTGAATACATTAAGAGAGAGTTTAAGAAGAAGTTTTATGAGGTAGAAAACCTCTTTTTAAAGTTGGAAGAGGGCATAGAATAAGATTATGCTATCTTTTGTAACTTCTCGACCCAGGGTTTAGTTATTGATGCATGCCTCCAAAAGGTAAAAGGGGAGAAGGATGCCTTGATGAAGCAAGATTTCACTATGAACAAGACTGAGCACATGTAGTTTATGGTGTAGGTCAACACTTTAATAACTTAGATGAAAACCTAGGAGTAAGAATTGGAAGCACTCTTTTATACCTTTCAGATAAAGGCAAGTGATCAAGGAGTCATACTAGATGATAGGGTCAGAAGAGCAAAGGAAAGGATGGAAGCCTTTAGGAAAGAATTGGAAAACACAAGTGTACTCACACTCAAGGCTAAAGTGATGGAATTAGACATTTCCATAGAGGAAATCAAGCTTGAAATTTATAGATTTGAGGAGTTCAATGTGGAACTACAGTAGGGCACGCCCAAATTTTGCATAGTGAAGGCGTTGAAAGACTAGTCCAAGGGTAGACTAGAAATTTTGTATGGGGTAATTTTGGGCCCCTTTTTGACCTAAATAGTGGATCCATGATAAATCATCACATCTCAACATGAGGAAATCATGTGGAATATTTCTCTTTTTATACTTTTGGTGCCAACTGGAGGAATCTTTGAAGATCTTATGCCAACTGGCAAGAAGTTGCATAGCACCCAATTTTTAAGAGGCATCTCTATGAGTAATTACATGTGTCATCTGGACCATGTAGGAGGTAGATTAATGGAGTTAGTATAATGATCACCCCTAGAGATATATCAACACCTAATGTGCACCCATCTAACCTATCACTAAGATGCCTCCTTGTGCTTTAAAATCAAGCTTGAACCTAGAGTAGAAGAGATGTGAATTAACATAGTGAAGTTCTGCTAAAATTAGGAAATGCCATTAGTATTTTTAAATAGCTTGAATCTTGTTGAGAAATCAACATTGTAATGCCTAGGCTCACCTATGATCTACTAGGTTGAGAGCAGTTTAGGATGAGTGGATGCTCTATTTTTTATTCTATATAAATTGTACTCTATTTTATTGAATTTTGAATTAATGAAGAATGACATTGAAATAAATTGAGTATAGATCTTATTTAGATGTTTATAGTATTTTCTTATGATTATAATTGGAATGAAGTATTAATAAGAGTATAATTTCCATATTTTCATATGTTGATAAGAGAACGCATGTTCCAAGTCATTAATGGAATCCCTGTGCCATATAGTGACTTCTACCTAAACCATAAAAATTTCCTAAGTGTTTAAAAAGGCATGTGCTTGAGCCTTTACACCAACACCAAGAGAGCTAACCTAAGTATACAAAATTCCACTAAACCTTTAAGTACTTAAATGGTGTATGCAATCAAAATTATATGATACACATGAATCAATCCTGAATCGGATAAGATAGATCACACCTACACTTCAAATTAGGACACACACTTGTTAAGTTGTAGCATGACCAATATGAAGAATCACTAGACCTGATTAGGGGATCACTTATATCTTCTATCACAACACATCATGCTAGGTAGAGTTTCAAAACCTGTAGTCTAACACAATTATACAACCTTAAAAGACTTATTAGTTTTTATATTCACTTACAATAATAAAGAAGAAAACAAATTAATCTAATAACAAGAAAAGTAAACTAGTCTAGTTCTCACCAAAGCTTGTGGCACAAAGTAAGGGGTTAGATGCAAAGCAATCAAATACATATATAGGGAAATTCAAATAAATTAAGTATGAGTAACACCCTAATACATGGAATATGAGGAGTAATATTATTCAAGCCAATACTTATGCTAATTATATCTACTAAAAGAGAGGAGAACAAAGTTAGAATATACCTACCTAAATGTGAACCCATCATGACTCAATCTCTCCCTTGGCCAATGGGGATTTGTAAAAGATTTTTGTGGTTATTAAGGATAAATTTATTAGACCAAAGCATCCAAGACCTATCCATAAGATTATGGTTCGCCAAATAAGAAACCTAAGCTAAGACTCCTCAAGTAGAATGGTGAAAGAACAGATTGTGAAGAAGTATGAGTGAATAATAAATCTTGATTGTCTTCATATATAAATGACCAAAATGACCTTATATATATAGGAGTATCTAACCCAAAAATCACTCAAACATGTTGGCTATGCTAGGTCAACTAGGTTGACCTAACACATTATCGAGCCAATGCCTGAATTTTGTGTTAAAGTGGCCAAATGGAAATTAGGCCTAAAGAGATAAACTAATTCCAGACTATGCTAGGTTGACCAGGTCAGCCTAACTTATTAAATAGGTAAAAATGGTACTAAGCAAGGGAGAGAAGGATAGAAAGAGGAAAATGTTAGAGGAATGTGTAAGGAAGGAGAGATAGCTTAGGGAAAGGTTTTAAGAGTTGAATAGATAGGGAATAATATGATAATAAAGGACAATAATCCTATGAATCACCATAGGTCTATCCACCCCTTTCCTCGATGCACCCTTTAAGATATGCACTCAGAGAGATTGAGTTATGATGGGTTCTTACAAGATGTAAAACATTAGTAATTGATAAAAATGTGAAAATATTATGTGTATACATATGCCCCACACTAAGTTCATCACATGTCACTAAGGTTTAACAAGGGATGGTGCTTTGAGAAAGAACATAAGGACACACACAACAATGATGCTAAAAAAATTTGTAGTATTTTAAAAAACATAAAATAATTGAAAGTAAATGATAGAAAAGGAAACTAATTAAAAATTAAATGATGTGTACCTTGACATACCTTAATTTTAGGATGTTTATCAGCTGTGTTTTAGTTTTGATTGTGGAGAGCATAGAGACTACTTTGGACAAACTCATAAATATAAAACTAAGGAGCAAAAACAAATAAACATAAGAAAAGAGAAGATAATTGGTGCTATGTGGATGGGATGTACTTGAGAATTTAACAAGATAGGTGATAAGTGCTATATTAGACTAAATGACCAAGTCAAACAAGAGTAAATTGAGTAACCAAAAAGCTAATGTTACTAAATATTGAAAAACTCAAAAAATTAAACCCAAGTAAGAAAAGGCAAATTAAATAAATCAAATCAAAGATACATGTCAAACAAGATGGTAAAAAGAGGATTCAAAAATAAAAATGGTAAAACAAAATTAATGAGTGAGTAGTGACAATCCACATCTCAATCATCAATAGAAAAAGGGGATTCATAAAAGAGAAAACAACATGGTTGGGTGAGCATAAATAATCCACATCTCACACAACAATGGAAAAAGGGTGTGAACTTAGGTGTCTATAATAGTAAAACAACAAAATCAAGATAAATAGGAAAATGAAAGAAAAGTAGTTTTAGTAAATATATAGAACATGATGAAAATGATCCATAGTTTCTCAAACATGTTGTTTTGTGTCTAAAGATAGATAAAAATGAAACAAATAAGTGTTATCATGTTTTTAAGAAATGAAGAAAAAGGAATATAAAGAAGAGGGAGAATAGATTTAGACTCATAATGTGTCTATCAAAAGGAGGAATGAAATGGGGTAGAGGGGAGAATGAAGGAAAAACCAAGGTAGAGGAACTCTTTATCAAAGTCAAGACACTCAAATATGGTTTATCAAAACAACAGGACTATCAAACTTAAGGACTTTGAAGAACTTCTCTTAGCTACACAAGTCTTAGGTCAACAAATGGAATATACAGATCATCCCATGAAGGCTATATGCATGAAAATTAAAATGGACCTGCCACCCCATGATGTGTTCACCACTCCTCAAGACCCCTTATAGATCCAATGGTCTACTATGAAGATTGGGTACCTGTGTGAGAAAGTAGGTAGCACTATAGTTTTTTTTTTTAAATCCCTTATTCCAATCTACTGGCCTACCACACCCCAAAGGAATTCAGCTTTATGTAAAGCTGACTGTGGATTTTTAGCTTGGATTAGAGATAGGAGATGTGCTTGTAATCATGTATTTTGGTGTGATTAGACTTTTAATATTTGTATGCTGCATTTTATAAACCATTACCTTTTATTTTCAAATGATTGGCTTTTAACTTTCTTTTTTTTCAAATTCCTCCTCCATATAGATTTTGAAGACCAAACATGGGTGCTAAATAT
This sequence comes from Torreya grandis, assembly GCA_037957365.1. Classification (NCBI taxonomy): domain Eukaryota; kingdom Viridiplantae; phylum Streptophyta; class Pinopsida; order Cupressales; family Taxaceae; genus Torreya; species Torreya grandis. The sequence continues at coordinate 5,300,024 of JARHVA010000311.1, forward strand.
GACTTTCATTTGAAAACTTTATGATAAGGTTGATAAGAGAGAGAAAATCAAAGAGCATGGGGTCTAAGATTCTTGTAAATCTAGGTGAAATAAAAATTCTATCTTAATTTCAACCTTATTTTATCTAAATGTGGAGGTGAAAGAAAAGGGGAAATCAAGAGGAAAATGACACATGTAACAAATTTGAATTTATTCAAATTATAAAAAATGTGACAAAGGGAAAAAAGGAATACAATGATAGTAAAGGTGTGATTCCTTATCATAAGAATGCAGAAGTGAAGGAAAACATGATAACATAGATTGTTTATAGATTCTATCTAGAAAAAGAAGCAAAAGTTAATGTATAAATAATAAGGATCATAAAGAATCATGAAAATAAAGGTAATTTTATGAGGAGGGATGAGGTTTATCCATGGTATTACCAATAAACTCATAAAATGAAAACCTAAGGGGTACCAATAAGCAAAAAGTGAGGGAGCCTTTGTATAAATTACCTCACAAAGAAAGACCTAAATGATGCCAAAACAACATTGGCAAGTAGCAAAATAATGAAAAGGAAAAAAAGTGAGAAAAAAAAAAGAATTGTCATTTTATGAGGAGGGTTGGGTTTTATCCACGGTATTACAAACCAACTCATAAAAAAAAAGTCCAAGAGGATGCCAAAACAACATTGGCAAGAAAAAGGAAAATGAAAAGATAATTGATGAAGACTATGGTACATCAAGAAACCAAAAGACCAAAAGGGAGGACTAAAGGTTTGAAAAGGAAGGAAATTGTTGCATAGAGAGAGACCCATGTTAAAGTAACCTAAAAAAAAATATTAGATAGATATATAGAGAAAGCATGAAAAGTAGGAAAAAGATCTTACATTAATGGCTATATCAAGGATGAGCATGTGAGAGACAAGCCTATGTGTCTCAAAAGGTTTCTTAGAGTTGAATTAGTTTGGTAGCATATAGTGGAGAATAAGAGTGGGAAATCACATGATGCCCTAAAGGGTAAATGGATGTAGGGATGGGAATTAGAAGATTCCCAAAATTCTAAAAGGACATCAAGGTGGGCATCGCAAGATGATCCAAATGTTAAAGTAATGTGTGGATGGGCATCATAAGATGTCCCAATAGTTAAAAAGAGGAAGAAGATATAGGAAAAGATAAGAAGCAAAGAGAACCTCATAGAGTGTCTAAATGGACTTAGGTTTTCCAAGAAGATTATAATGAGGGACATAATGCTTGAGGATAAAATGAAAATAATGCTAAGCAATAATAATAATAGATAGAGATAAAGAATGAATTCAGGTAGATAGAGAACTAAATCAGACATATAAGGAAAGAAAAAAGCTAAGTTGGAAAGCATAAAAGAAATAAAATAGTACAAAGTTAACTCAGTTGATGTAGCACAAAATATAGGGTCTGAAGATAGTACTAGGTCAACTAGGTTGACCTATCACAATGTAAAGAGGTCAAAAAAAGCACTAGGTCGACCAAGCCGACCTAGTATAATAGATAGGAAAATAATTTTGCCTATATCTTTAGTTCTACTTATCTGTTTTACAAATCGTAAAATGCATTAGATTTGTGATGAAGTAGAGAATGAAAATAAAGTATAAATAAGTGATAAAATGAATGATAAAAAATAATAAAATAAGTAAAATAAATCCTACAAGGATTTGATTTAGTTAGGTTCACCAAGATGTAATGAAGGTGAAGCCAAAGTAGAGCTAATGCTATAAAAAAGGAAACAAAAATGGAAATGTGAAGAAAATCCAACCAATAGTGGGATAGGATCCACATTGGGTTCACCAAAATGTATGAAATCATAATTGTATGATGCACATGAATCAATCCTAGATCAAATAAGATAGATCACACCTACACTTCTAATTGGGGCACACATTTGTTAAGAAAGAACATGACCAATATGAGGATCTGATAGACCTAATCAGGGTATCACTTGTATCATCTATCACAACACATCATGCTAGGTAGGGTTCCAAAGCCTAAAGTCTAACACAATCACACAACAACCCTAAAAGAGTCCTATGGTTTCTATATTCACTTATAATAATAAACAAGAAAGTAAACTAATCTAATAACAAGAAAAGTAAACTAAAATTGTGTTCACCAAATCTTGTGGCATAAAGTAATGGGTTAGATGTAAAGTAATCAAATACATGTATAGGGAACTTCAAATAAAATAAGTATAAGTAACACCCTAATACATGGAATATGAGGAGTAATATTATTTGAGCCAACACTTATGTTACTTTTATCTACTAAAAGAGAGGAGAACAAAATTAGAATATACTTACTTGAATGCGAACCTATCACAACTCAATCTCTCCCTTGGAAATGGGGCTTTGCAAGAGGTTTTTATGGTTCATAAGGATCACATTGTTAAGCCAAAGCATCCAAGACCTATCCACAAGACTAATATTCTCCAAAAAAGAAACCTAAGGTAACACTCCTCAAGTAGAATGGTGGAAGAGTAGAATGTGAAGAAGCATGAGTGAATAATAACTCTTGATTGCCTTCATATGGAAATGACTAAAATGAACTTGTATATATAAGAGTATCTAACCTAAAAAATCAATTAGACATATCGATTGTACTAGGTTGACCAAGTTGACCTAGCACATTATTGGGCCAATGCATGAAGTTTGAGCTAGGTCAACTAGATGGAAATAAGGCCTAAAGATCTAAAGTGACCCAAGATTAAGCTAGGTTGAATAGGTCAACCTAGCTTAATAAATAGGTAAAAAGGGTACTAAGGGAAAGAAGGATAGAAAGAGGAAAATACTAAAGAATGTGCAAGGAGAGATAACTTAGGGAAAGGTTTTAGGAGTTGAAAGGATAGGGAATAATATGGAAATAAGGGATAAGAATTCTATGAAGAACCAAATCTCTACCCACCCCTTTCTTGATGCACCCCTTAAGAAATGCACTCAGAGAGATTGAGTTATGATGGGTTCTTACAAGATTTAAAGCATCATTAATTGATAAAAGTGTGAAAACATTATTTATATAAATGGAACTTAGTTGGCTATTACAAAGGCTTTCACCCCTAAATAACTAGAAATATCTCACTATAGACTTGCACCTCCATGACTGAGACTAGTTACCTTGAATAGGCATACACCTATTGACACTACCAAAGAATGGCTTGCATAAATGAACCTATCTATGCTCATTATGGAAATGACTAAGTACCATAGAGACTAAGTTTCACCATGTTTCAACTATCCCAATGTGGGCCTTAGTCCCTTCTCTATTGTGCTTTGGGCGAGTACACAAGGCTTGTGACATATATGATTAGATGCTAGCATGGTAGTGTGCTTAAATTTTATACTCCATAAGACTTTACTACAATTGTGCCTAGTTGTACCAAGTCCAAGCCTAACTTGAGGAACCAAAAAATCACATGACAAAGCAAATGAGTTAAACAATAGACTTTTATACAACACTTCATAGTCTTCTTCAACATGCTCCTGGTACACCCTCTTACACTTCACAAATCATTAAGATTGGAAATCTCTCCTCTTAGCCTACAACCCTCCTTACACCCTATGTGATTATCTTTCATGGATTTTGGAGTTTAAACACCCATCCATGGTCCTCATTGTGATATTTTAGGATGTTTCAAGGTTAAATAGATGGTTATAGGTATATACTAGGTCTTCCCAATTCTATACACAACATATAATATGGTTTATGAGTCATAAATGTCCACATATACGTTTACATTCCTATGGGTGGAAAAAACCCATCTTGATTATACCTATTAGCATGTTTTAATTTTTTTATCCTTTTTCATACCTCATCACTCTCCAATGCCACTATCTCTACCACCATTTATCTTCACTTTGCATGCTTGAATAACTTGTTTCCATGACTGAAACCTAAATAGAAAACATATGCCCAAGAATTTGCTTAAAATATCATATTGGGTGATGAATACAAGCTACATAAGAGTATGAGTAGAGTGGGGAGTTCATATGAGATTACATGGGACTTTTCAATGCATTTTAAACTCTCATTATGCATTTAAAGGACTTAAAACATGTTTTTTGTATTAAAAGCACAAAAAAACTTTAGAAAAATGGCATGTCTCATTCAAACACTGAGAGGGAGGCTCATTTATGCTAGTTCATGCATATGAATGATGTAGTTAATGGATTGAATGATGTCTCATGCAAATTTTAGAAAATTGGTATGTCTCATGCAAACAGTGAGAATATGATTTATAGATCCTTGTCTACCTTGAGATCACTCTTGAATGCTTTATCTTCTCCCATCGAGTTCACAAGTGTAGATATAAAGATAAAACTAAGCCAATGGGGATTGGAGTAATTTTTTAACCCCTCAAGCTCTTAAAAATTGTTCATAGAGATGGGGGACCTAATATACAAACTAATGCCAATAATCTAAATATAATTCGGGTACACTCTTTTGGTAAAAACTCAAGTCCCAAATTTATCTCCTCTTCATGAACCAAAAATTTGAAATTTGTCATTGTGAGCTTTCCAAGAGCTCGATAGGAGATATAAGACATTGTTTTTTCAATATTGGACCTGTCAATGCTAGAAACATCTTGATATAACTCATAAAATGTTATGCAGACCTAACAACATCATTTTATTACACTTATTTATCTCTCTCTATGTTGTATTTTTATTTAAAATATTTTGACGAGTGCCTTCAACATTGATATTTCAACTTCTTGGGTTTTTTTTTGCCCCCACCACCACTTACACATTGTAATTGACTTGTATAAGAATTAATCAAGAGAAAAACACCTTGACACAAATTAAAAACATGTTATAGACCTCAATAATGCATACAATCTCTCTCTTAACAAAAACAAGGATTACCTTAACATTCCCAAAAGAACATTAAACTATGTGAAACACAATAGGGACACCATCCTAAATGAATTTTTGAAGACCCTAGATGGTCATCAACAAAGTTGAAATTAGCTAACTAGAAATTTTTTATGAACCTGATCTATGGTAGCCAAAATTTGGCTAACACAACCAAATCTTAAAATTTGTCTAGTGTGATGTCATTTGGTACATGGGATTGACTCAATAGTTAAATAAGGATATTTGTATGAAGGGTAAATATACACAACAAATCCAAAATATAAATTTGTGTGGGTGTATTTTGTATTTGCTCCATAATATCATACATTTTATCCTTAAGAGTGGTAATGGGATTACTATTAGCTAGTATGGTGGATTGAATGGGTTCATTGGTAGAAAGTGTATGTGGTCCTAGGATGGTGACTTTAATATACTAAGTTATGATTGTGAAATTTGAATTGGGTCAAGGGCCATTATAATGAGAAGAAGGAGAAGGAATTGGGATGGTAATTCTTTATATCTCCTTGACTATGGTCACAAGTCAAAGGAGGATAACCAACATAAGAAGGATGATAGGAATTATTAGGTAATGGTTTTGGTCTATTGGCATTTTATCTAGGGTTGATTTTGATGGTAGTTATATGACCACTTACAATATAACCTAAAACTTTATTTTAATTAAATACAATAGATCGATAGGCTTCTTAGTCAAATGGGTTATTTTGACATTAGTTCTGACCATTATGTTATTGTTGCTATAATTGTTATTTTTGTTGAGGTTATGGAGGTGGAGGTGGTCTTCATTATTTTTGGTTCTAATTGGTAGTGTTATGTTAAGGAATAGGATCATGATAAATACCTAGGTTTGACTAGAAGTATAAGCCCTATTATCCAACTAGATCTCTCCATTTTATAACATTTTCTAAATGAGATGCCTTAACTGCACAGATCAACATATATAATGGCCTTTAAATTGATGATAATCATAAAATTCATGCTCTTTGTATAAATCAAGTAAAGGTATATCTTTAGGGAAAAACTTCGGTATAGACCAACTAACCCTATTAGTAGCAATTAAGTTTCTAAATACTGACTCAATTAGTTATTCAAGAGTACTAAAGACTATATGCTTATAATTTCTTCTTGAAGGAGGTGTTTGCAATGGAGGAGGCAAAAATGTTTGTATATATGGAAGTGGTTGCATTTGTGGAACTAGATGAATATGTGGAGTTATTTGGTTATATGCATCTAGTTTAGTAGATGGTGTTTGTACTATTTATACATGGTGTGACTCGTTAAATCCATTATCAACATCATTATTGTTATGGTTATAGGCCTTAGGTTTCTCAAAAGCATTGGCCTGAGGTGGTGTAGGAGCCTGCATCTAAATTGGACTTTGGGTTTGGTGTTGGCCTTGATTTTTATTTTGGCTCTAGTTATAATTAGGAGAAGACAATTTGATTGTCCCCTTGTTGATAAGGTCATTCTCAATTTTTATACCCTTTTCAATGATCTCCTCAAATGTATGAGCATAGTTCTAGGTGGTAAGATATTTCACTATGAAAGTTCTTGGTAAACATAATTTTCAACTATTTATCTGGGATATTATGCATGAAATGGCTTGCAAGTGATCTCCACTATTTCAAGTAGCTTGTAAATCTTTCACCAACCTTTTGTCTGGCCTAAAACAAATATACCATAGTAACCTTGTGTTTGATATTATAGGAGAAATGTTGTCCAAATTTTTTTTATAGGTCATAAAATTTAGATACAAAATTATTTGAAATTTTGAGAAGCCACTCCAAAGCCTATCCATTTAAACTTATATGGAAAAGGAAAAGCAATTAAATATCACTATAAACCACTAGCTGGAAAGCAACAAAGAACTCCTTCAAATGCTCCCTAGGGTCACCATTTCCATAGTATTTGTCAAAATTTGGTGGTTCATAACCTTTTGGAAATGATATTTTAAGGTATTCCATGTTGAATGGATATGAACATACCTTATCGAGTTTAAAATTTTTATTTTGATTCCTTATTTGAATGGCTACAATTGCATCCTTCATTTGTTGTGGTTATTTGGCTAAAAATCTAGATGGTACATTTTGTTGAATTTGTGGTTAGGTGGTCAATGGTGGGTTTCCTTGACTAGGGTATAATGGAGGAATGTGATTTTATGGAACATTAGCTTGGTTGATTGACTAAATTGGAACACATATCCCTTGGTTAGGATTGTATTGTTGATATAATACACATTGTTAGCAAATATTCTAGCCAAAATTGGTAATATGAATTTGGTTTGGAGGGAAATATGGTTGAGATGGAGGTATTTGGCCTTATGGGATGTACTACATGTGATAGGGTTTAATAAGAACATGTTGTTGACCAGTCAAATCCTTTTGTATACAAGTCACCTCTTTATGTCTAAATGTTTGTTGTTGAAGATATTGCATATTTTCCCCTTGTTGAATGTGATGAATTTGTCACAAAAAAGGTAATGATTACATAGAGGGGTTAAGCCCCTATTGTTGGGTGAACACTTGTTTCCTATTTAGCAATTGTTGATTATTTGGCACTTGCTGTTGACTAGCTACTAGCCATTATTGACTAAATAAGATACATTTTTATTAGACAACATTTATGATGGATTCATTACTTGTTGCAATGACACATTATCCTATAGATATTGTCTTAGAACATTGGTTTCCCTTTATTGGGTTGGTATAGTTTTCACCACCTATTGAAGTGGAGGATTTATCACCCCCTATTGGGGTGGAATGTTGGTCTACATGGAGTTAATTATTACATATTATGTGGTTGAAGAAGCAACCTAATATGGTGGAGCAATTTTTTTATTACATTTGGTAACTAGACATTCCTACCCCAATTATTGTGCACCACTTAAGGTGTTTATGGGGGAAACTTGTTGTATGTGAGACCCAACCTTGTCTAGATTGGGATACACTTACATGTTATCTACCAATTTTTGTAAATGGTCTTGTGTAGGAGATACAACATATTCTCTAATGGTTGTGGTACTTTACAAAAATGGGTCTATGTTTGTATTGGTATAGACTGATGAGTCATTTTGTACCCTAGTTGATGAAGTTAACTCAATGAGTAGTGTATTAGAAATGGTCATTGTATTTAGGTTCTTAGCCAAATTAAGATATGTTTATTTCACTTGTTGCATTTGTACCGTTTGGTCAAAAATTTAACCCTTTCCTTTTACAAGCATATCAAGGTCTTAGTTATCCATTTTTATGAAGGCCTGGCTATAGCTTTATGATTTATTTTTCAATGGTCTAATGGCTAGCACATAGTTAGGATCTATAACCAATATAGATAAAATTTCATGGGGAATTTTGACTTGGAATTTTTCACTTACTTATACTACTTTGACAAGGATTTCATCCATATTATCTAAAAGGTGATGATCAAATAGGTAAGGATAGTACGTGCTCAGAGCTAGAGTAGTCACATAGTAATGTTGTTGTTGTTAGACCTATTCCATGTTAGGTAGTACACTATCAAGGTATTTCATGGTTTGATCTTGGTCTTATCTTGGGTAAGATGGTGTGTTGGAAAGATAATGGGATAATGGGTCTTGACCCTACTTTGTATAATGGACATCATATATTGGATATGGATCCATTTCATACAATATGTCATCTCTATAGGGGTCTTAAATAAAAGGGTCACTTGTGGTAATGTTATCATTTTCATAATTATACATTGTCCAACTATGTGTATAATGAGGCATGGTCAAAGTAGTGGTAACTGTCTCATAAGAAGATAGGCCTATTGTTGCAAAAGTATAAAATAGAAATTTGGTCTTTGAAAATATTGGTCTACTAATGAAAATGTCTAAAACTTAGTCTAAAAGAGAAACTCAAAATAAACTTGGTCTTGGTATAAAATAATCACAAAAAACACTTTGTTATTGGAAAGAGGTATAAATCTAGAATGTGAAGTTGGTCTTGGCTAAGGTCTATGTTGGGTCTAAAGCAAATTTGAAATTCAAATGTGAAACTGGTTTATGATAAGATTATTGAACTTGGTCTAAGGTAAAACAAACTTGGTTTATGGGAATGAAAATAAAACTATGATAGGACTTTAGTAAACATCACATAGCTAGTCTTGAAAACAAACTTAGTCGAAGGATTAATAATTGAAATGAATCTAAATCTAAGGTAATTGGTCTAAAAAAAATATTGCACTTATTCAAACTAAACTTGGAACTAGGTCTAAAGTGAACTCAATTTAAAAGGAAATCACAATCATAAAAATAAAGGTATAAAATTATTCTAGACAAACCAATTGGAAATCCAACTCAATTACCACTAAGTAAGTGAAAAAAAGTAGAACATTCAATCCTAATTTGTAAGAAAGACTCAAATATAACCTAGTTGTGCTTAGATCTATACTTGGAATCGACTTTAAGAATTGGTTTGAAAAGACAATGTAAGTCTTGGCATAAAAGTCTACAGTCTATATGAATAACATAACCACGCTAAATTTTTCTATTGGTTTCACACTTCACAAATTCTTGAAACTTAGTCAAGAGGAAACTCTAACTTGTCTAGGTAAAATAAACCAACATAACAATGTTACTTGGAAAGAAAGGGCACAAATAGTCTAGGTATTGTTTGAATAATTTAAAAGGTCTATAATAATTTTGGCAATGTAACACTTATTTGTGTAGAGTGGTGAGTGTGGCATGTGTTTTGTTTGAATTTTTTTGATATGGCAAAGTGACTTTTGAACTTAAACAATATAAGTAAAAATAAGTAGCACCTAAGTGCATGCTCTGAAGTTAAAACTAACACAAGGTATGCATAGTATTTTCCAAAGTTTACACCAATATACTATTATTGAAAGGAATTAATTGTTAATCCAAAAATAAAAGATCACATATAAGTATAGCTTTTTAAGTCCCCTTCTATCTCTCAATAACTGATACATGGTAAAGAGATTAGAGTTTTGAAGTAACTCAACATTTAGTAGGTTGTTGCATGATGAGTGGGGTAAATTAAGCTAAATTTTCAACTAGGCTTATCTATAAGGTCCATAATTACCTAGAAACACTTGGTAACAAAATTCATATCAATTAGATCCAAACTATATAGTTTGTTATACAAAGGTCTTATCCTTTACACAAGGATTTTAGCCATGTACTACTTAGTGAAGTTTTATGTCTATACCACCACATGGCCTTGGGACCTAATGGAATTTTCAAGCTAACTACTAATCCACTATATAATGCAATGGTACACCCAATTATATACCCTACTAGAGAGTGGGGTTAGAATAATACTAAGAGATGAAACCCCAAGTTAAAGTTCTCCTAAAGAACTAGTGAGGAGGTGATGAACTCTCACACATAATAAAATGCATAAAAATAAATAAATGGAATAACTAGGTTATTTTTTAGTCATCCAAGTCCCTAGGCATATGTGACAATTTTTTGGGTTTTTGACTCAACAACAAGTAAAAAAATGCATTTTTAGTCACACAAGTTTCTTTAAATGGACAAGAGGGGAGCATACATGAAAGATTTTATGAAAATAAAACTAAGTACTAAATAAATAACAAAAATAAAAAGGTGCTCTTAAGAGATCTAAGTCTAATTCATTTGTTATTTTTAAAACACCTATTGAAATATGATTGAATTTTGGCCTTGTTGTAACTTTGAAATTTATTTGCAAGGTTTTTTTTTAAATCACCAAATAAATGTGAAATGATATTTTTTAATACTAAAAACTCATCTATTTCACTTAATTCAGTACAAAAAGCATTAGGGGATTGATTTGTGTTTGATTAATTGATGAAAATAACCCAAAAGTTAGCAAATTAGTTTTAAAAATTATGAAAAACTACTCTCTGGAATGATTTCATAGTTACACAGTCAAGTGTAAACTATGAAATTGTATGTAAATAAAAAACATAGAAAGTAGAAAACATATAAAACACTTATGAATGATTTCATAGTTACTTGACAATTTTGCCACTACTTGGGCTGATTTCACAGTTATATCTTTGCCAAGTTAATAGTTATTTTTGTTGAATTCATAGTTCTTCTTACCAATTTTGTAATTATCCTTTCCAATTTTTCTATTTACAGATTAAATCACAACTACAAATTTGTAACTATTTTATAGTTTTCCAAAAAACCTATAAAAACATAGAAACATAGTAGAAATGATTTCATATTTTTTTACCATGATTTTGTAATCAAAAGTTTCAAATTTGTAAATATACAGATAAGTTAGAAAAACTATTAAAACTAGAAGATGATTTCATAGTTTAACCCTACGAATTCATAAAATAGTGCTTCAAATTCATGGTTCTATGGGTCTAGTTTAGAACTGAGATGGTTTCATAATTCCTTAGGATGATTTTAGAGTTTCCTATGATGAATTTGTAGTTTATAGCTTTGAATTCATAGTTTTATAGGTAAAGGAAAAACATAGAAAAGTTAAGAAAAATTAGTGAAAATAAGGTCATTAAAGATAGGGATTTTTTAGTGGAAAATATTTGTTAATTCATGAATATTCCATTTTTCAAAGTCAGTATTTGGTGATTTTGTAAGGTAGTTGACAGTGCAAGATTGCGTAAATTTTAGGGTCTCTTTAAATTTAAGGATCAAGTTACCTACTTTTTAAAATAAATTTCTTCATATACATATATTTAAATAGCAACTTGAAATTCAATTCAAGTGCATTCACCACTATATATACTATCAAGTGTTGGCATTTTTTATCAAGTGCTAGCATTTACTATCAAGCATCTATTATTTCTAGTTGGAATTGGGAGGGATGTCACCATAAGGATGGATCCCTCACAAGATGTAGGTTTTAAATTGATAAATGAATTGCAAGGGTCAATTTCATAGGCATTTTATAGGGTCTCAAGAATGTAGATGGTCACCTACACATATAAATAATTGGCTACATAAATAACAAATCACCTAAATATGTAGCCAGCTACTTATATATGTAGATGACCTTTTGCATATGTAGATGGGTGATTGTATATGTAGTCAAGTGTTTACATATGCATTTAGGCATCTGTATATGTAGATGGATATCTACATATGTATTTAGGAATCTGTGTATGTAAATGTCTGTATTATTCATATGCAATTGAGTGACTATGTAGTCACATAGCTACATATCCACAAGTAGTTCCAGTTCCATTTAGAGACATTTTTCATTTGGCCATCTTTGATTCCCCTATGTAATTATTCACCTTCCAAAGTGATTCACCATCATTTCAAAACCAAATCACCATTATTTTACAAGGGTATTTTTCCTATTGGCCCTTAAAAAACATGATTAAAGTGTTTATTAGATACTAAGAGGTCAAAAAATGCTCCAGAGATGAAAATGGGGTGCACTGTCCCATCAAACATGTCATTGTGTATTTAATAGTAATCCAAGGGAAAATATGTGTTAGTCCATTTTTAGTAAAACCAAACATCTAAGAACAAGATTGAGACCAAGCATTCCAAAGCCTAGATACTAGGGGGAGCTTGATGATAATAAGACCAAATGAAAAGACAAATAAAATAACAAAATAAAAATCACTATGACCTTTCTTGTAGATCCAAATCACTTTTTGAATGGTAGTTTTCTTACCTGGATTATGTCTAAATTAGAGTCTTTGTTGGTACTCTTGTTATGTGGAAAACACCTCCCCTTTGTCCACTATGGTTTTGGCTTTGACATGTGTGGGAAATGAAGCTTATCTTATTCAATTTAGAATTATAACCTGACAAAAAGAAACTTGTTAGAAGTGAGTGTGAGGCCTTATATTTATAGTCTTCAAACTAACCCCAACCTAGGTGCAGTTAAATCTAGGCTAACCTTGGGTTAACCTTAGGAGGCCAAATGAAATTATAGACACTAGAAAACCACACCAATGGTTCTAGATGTCACAACACACCTTTTTGACCCCTTGTACCCCGTGGGTTGGAACATTTCATAAATCCCTTTAAAACACCCATTTATCCCTTACACACTTTTACCTAAATTAATTAATTAATTAAGATAATAATAAAATTCTATTTACACCTCACCCTAACCAAACCCATGGCTATTTTAGTGACACCTATCCTTAAGACCATTTACTACCTTAGCATTTAAATTCCTAACCTTGTAGACTATTTCTACCCATATAACCATGACTCCTTAAATGAGCTCAAACAACTTCTAATGGTCTTAACTACCAAAATTAATTTTAAAACACTATTTTTATCAAGTTAGACCATTTCCACATTGAAAGATGTCGGTCATCCCTCAACCATTGTCATTTGACCAAGATTGATGTTGGTTACTTAAAGATACCTCATGACCCTCGCTTAGGAGGTTGAATCATTTAGAGAAAGAATCAAACTCTTGTGTGAATCAGAGCTTTATAGTAAACTAGAGAACTATTATAGAGATCAAGTAGTGCCTCATCACCTTAAGACTAAGGATTCAAGCATCATTATTCTTCCCATTTTATTCCAAGCTTCCAATCAGCTCATAACTCAACTTTAGGTCATTTTTAGGCTAACAACTCCATAGAAACTAATTATTCTTTGCTTTTCATAAGTTTAGTATCTAGTTTTTGAATTTTACTGATTTTACCCCTTTAAATCTTCCCTCTACACTCTCTTGTGTTGGAGTTCTACAACTCCAACATCCCTTTTACCACCAAATCCCCACTGACCTTTCTCAGCCTTTAGAGTGTTAAACCTCTATGTTTGATATCCATAAGTCTTCATTTTACTTTTTTGACCATCAAAAAACCTTAAAATAGCCTATAAACCCTTTTACAACTAGTTCAAAGTCCATTTTTTCCCAAAGCTAGAGTTGTGACAAACACACATTAACCGACATCATTCATCCTTGATCAGCATTAGTTACGCTTGACTAGCATCGATTACCTAGTGACTGACATTGGTCTCTATGTAACTCTTTTTTATAAAAATATCAAGTTAAAATACTTATTATCCCCAACCCAAAATCTTTTTTTTTGACCCATGTAACAACACAAAGTCAAAATCAATTCTCTAACTAATCATATTTTAGCACTTTAGCATTTATTTTGAAAACTTTAATGCCATTTTGTTAAAAACAATCATTTTTCTTGAAAATAATTTTATTACATTGTGTTAAAGTAATTTTCATTCCTTTATTCAAGCATTTATTATCAACATTTTTCATAACTTGATTTTTTAAATGAGTGGATTGACATTCTTCAAATTAAGTCTTGTATTTATTGGATCTAACACTTACTAGTAAATCCACCGTCCAATATTACTAATCAATCCTACTTCTAGTTTTATTCTTATAGGTAATTCCTCCCAAGCTAAAGAGGAGTAATTCACATCATCTGGATCATAGAGAATGCAACTACATCTAGGTTCATCTACACTTTCTCCCTTTCTTTTATTTTTACCTATTTTCAAAAATCGAAAATAAAATAATACAAAACCATAGTGAAACATTCTAGCATACCTGGTGGGACCCTAGAGTTTTCTTGGATTCATAATTGTTTTAGGACATTCTAGTTGCATTAGTGAAATAATCATTCATTGCACTTCTTTTTTTCTAAAACTAAAATGTTATTTTCTTCATTTCTAAATTGGAAATTGTAACTTTCAATTTCTTCATTTCAAAATCAAAATCAAGTACTTATTTTCTTTACTTTCTTAGAAAAGGAAAAATCATTTATTTTCCTTTATTTCTAAAATATGAAAAGGCATTCATCATAGGATATGACTTGTATTCTCATTCTGCATTTAGGTGCATTCTAGTTGTTTTTGTACTCATTCAAGAATTTAAAATTTCTTTTTGGGTTTAAAATCAAACTTCATCCATTGATTGCTTGCATGATTAAGTCACATAACTTAATTAATCAGTAAATCAATCATAAAATTAACTTCTTTCACACACATACCAAACCACTCACACAATTAATTCATCAAACATTAACATAAGAGAACTGATTGAAATTTCATCACCTAGTAGAAACCTTCATATCAGCTATCCTACTTGGATTACATTGGCTGAGTATAAATTACGGTAATTGAATATATATTGGCAAAGTACTTGACACCCTTATGTTATGATGTGTGAAATGAGGTGGTAGGCCCCAATAACAAGTCACATACCAATTGTATTATAGCTATATTTTGAGCCTAAACAAACCTAAAACCATCCATAGACTACTTATTATAGTACCCATTTCAAAAACCAAGTGGAGTCTCACAAATTCTAAAACTAAAGCATAAGCCTAAAGCAATACAAAAACAACTCTAAGATCTAATGTAATCTTTGTGTGTGTGTGTGTGAGAGAGAGAGAGAGAGAGAGAGAGAGAGAACATATTTTTACATGGAATCCCAATGTGGCAAAAACCATAGAGAATAATCTCAAGTATATAAATGAGCACCAACTCAAATTATAAATTTTGCAAGTAGTAACTTGTAGGAGCACCGACCCCTTTGCTGAGCACCAACATAATAATGATTTGTGAGCACCAACCCGTAGGAGCACCAACCCCTCTTGTGTATAAAACACAACTATCTCTCAATGTTGCTTTCTCAACAAATGATAGAACTCTACTATATCTCTTTCTATTCTCTCTTCTTCTCTAATATAAAACAATAACAAACCATGCACACTCTTGCATATTACAAATGGATTACCAAGCCTCCTTTTATAACTTTCCAAATGACCTTTGGTATTCACCTTTTATGACCCTTCAATCCACATGGAAAATGGCACCAAACTTGCATGACCCTTTAAATCCTTTCATTTAAAAAGTCACATGGTGACCCTTTATGAGTAAATGTGTCATTTCCCATTTTATCTTTATTTGGTGACTCTTCAAATTCTTCAAGGTGACTCTTTATGAAAAAAATCACCCTTCCCTCTTTTTTATTCACTTGGTGGCACTTTGATTCCTCAAGGTAACCCTTCGTGAGAAAATGCATCCTTTCCCTCTTTTGTCTTTATCTCATGACTCTTTGACTTCTTCATGGGATCTCTTTTGACTTTTTGCAACCAAAAATATATTTGTTAATATTTAATAAATATTAATACACTTTATCCAAAGTATGAACATTAAAAACACCTTAAGACATTAAATGCTATGGGGCCTTTGTCACCAATAATGTTAGACCTTTGACATCAATGACAATATATCCAACAGTAATTGCTTACCAATTTGCCCATGTAGGGGCACCCCATCTAAACCAAGTCACAAATCTAAATCAGCCTTACAAGGTAAAGACCATTATTTATTATTTATCAATGATAAAAATTAGCCATACCAGGGCACTATTAGGAATAAATCAAAAATTAATGTAGAACAATTTCGCAAAATCACAATAATAATAGATATGGATAGAGATGCATAAAGAATATAAATAAAAATACACAAAAAAGAAGACTAGATTTAATGTGGTTCACCCAATGTGGGATACATCCACCAAGAAACACTTACTCATATTTTATTACAAGCCACAAGAATACAATCCACTCTTAAATCAGTCTTCTCACAATTACAATTCACAATTTTTTTTTGGAGCTATGTTATATAAACTCTCCTAAATTCACACTTGAATTCACACACTATGTTCTTCCTTCTCAAACCCAATTATTCATATGACGTATTACAAACTGTATGTCCATCTATAATACATCAATAGGTAATACATTATGGTTTTACAAAATAATGGGTACCAAAACCATGGGCCAAGTCAAACTATAATGATTTCCCATTAAGGGGGTCCAAATTTTTTTGGGGGGATACCACCCCCGAACCTCGATGAGAATACATAAATAGTGTATAGTATATTTTAAATGTATAGTATTTGAAATGCATTATAATGTGGAAATAGGCTCCACAACATAATAGGCATAGCTATCTTATCATGATCAAATCTTCCCTAATGGGGTACTCCTTATTATCATCTCATTAGAGACCACATTCTCCTTTTCCTCTAATTCCAAGCTCTCCACACTTTTTCCCATGATGGAAATGTTTATTATGCAACTTATCTTAGGATTGATCAATGCTATAAGTTATCAAATTGCACTCTCAAATTGGGTGTATTCAAAGTGTGTCACTTCTATGTTTGGATTGATCTTTCCCATTCCCACCATCTTTGGGGCCCATTATATCTCTAATTATATTTTGATCATTGATAGTAATCACATGTGCAAGCATTATCTTGTCTGGATGTGATATATTCCATAGGTTAATCTCTCACTTTCCTTCTCTTTTCGAGAGTTCATCCTTCTCTTTAACCTAGTATGTCCTCTTGAGGGGGCATCATGTGTCATTTATATTTATTCTTAACAAATATTTTATTTAGAAAGATGTTGATTCACCTGAATGTCTTGCTATGCCTTTTCAAATAGGAGTAAAATGTATACATCCAATTCTTAACACCATTTGTGTTGAAATTATCAATCTTACTCGATTTGCACTCAAATTCATAATTTAGGCTAAAATCACTAGAAATACACTAAATGGTTCAAGCTTGTCTTATACAATTACCGATTTAGGATAATGTATCCCTAAATGGGAAAATTTATTTTATGTGATTCCTAAATTTAATAAATTCATTTTAATTCAAAATGATGATTTCACCTTTTTGTGCTCTAGATCACTCTTTTCTTCTAATTCATTAATACACGCCACATACTTTTGTTATATTGTGTTAGAAAAATCCTAAATGGGAATATGGTTACAACTCATTTAACACCTTCTAATTCTTCCTGAGCCAAATTAATACCCAATAATAAGACTTTTTGACTTTTTAATTAATTAAGGACCAATTTCAAAAGAATTGCATAAAAAATGATTAATCTTGTTTAAGGCTAATTAATTCAAATCAAGAGCTTAAATGGATTTTCCATGGAGGTTATTTATTATTTCAATATTGGAAATTGATTCCCAATATCTGCATCACCTAACGACATCATCTATGGGGTGGAATTCATAAGCCATAAATATATAAAATATCAGGATTATGGGCACCCATGTCTCATTAATGCCCCTTCCTCCCAAATCATTTTGAGGATATTTATGGATTCAATTGTAAATATTAGATTAATTCATGGGCACACATCTCAATATTGAGATGGATGGTCATGGTTGATCTTATCCCATTTGTAAAATCTATAAATAAAAGGGCATAAAACATCATTTTAAAGCTAAATTATTGTAAACTTATAATGCAAAATTGTCTCCATAACCTTTTGTGTTGATCACTATGTTTTATTTGTAAGCTTCATTTGATAGGCTAGATTAGAGATTTTTTATATTGATCCTAAGTTATGCATAGTGTTCTTAAGGCAATGGAGGATCAAATTAGCCATTGTTGACAAAGATAAGAACATTAGATCAAGGGGAGAACACGCTTGGATCCACTCTGGGGTGGTGAAATTGATTTGGGAAAGTAATTGGTATTGCTTTCTTTCAATTTATTCTTCATTATCATTAAGAAACCCCATTTTAATAGGTTATATTTGTTTGTTGAGTTATTTATGCATTTTCATCAATTTATTGACTAATTCTTAACTAAGAACCTTTGTAATCCATCCTATAGCTACAAGGTAGGCCTTTAGGTCTATAATAGACTATGTCATTAGGCTATATATATGGACCGAGTTTATGGGTTTCAAAAAAAATCTTCTATGGAAATGGATTCTATTATTCCCTCTCAAAGCTTATTCAACTTAATCCTAACATAAACTATACTGTCACATCCAATTGTAACCCCCATCAACATTTCACTCCTATGAAAGATTGCGTGTAGTACTATGCTCACTAAAGGTGTAGAGTCACTATTTTTTTGGTTTTAAGTGATTATTTTAGGTGTATAAGCCTAGAATGAAAGAGGTTGAATGAGATAAAGAGTGAATACTTTTAGAATGTTTCAATAATAATTCCCTTTCACTCCTTGACCCCTTATCTAGTATTCATTCTTATGTACCTCCCATTGTTATTTCATATTAAAATAACTCTATCTCATGCTCTTCTAGATCTAGCTATAGGCAATTCTTGGACTGAGAGAGAGGTGAGATCTTCCATGTAGGTTCTCTAAGCCTTTTTAATGTCCTATATTCCTTGAGAAGGTGTTCTTGATTTCCATAGAAGATGTCTCTCATCATTCTCCTTTCTAGCTCTAACCTTCTCTTCATACCATTGCTTGAGTCAAAATAAGATGGCTGTAAGTGATAATGTGATGTTTCGTGATGTGAGATGCCTAATACAAGGTCATTAAACCTTGAGATGTCATTGAACCCTTAATAATATACTCTTTATCTTCTCATAGTATCATGTAGAATGTAGAAGTGTTTATGTTCTTATCCCTTTACTTACCTTGCCTTACTTTCATAAGCCTGAATGTCTAGGGCTACTCATACCTTGTTGTAAGTGGTAATTTAGGAAGTATTCATCATAATATTGTAATGAATATTTTTCATTAATATTCCCTTGATTATTTGATATCCTTCATAAATACTCCACAAACCTTCCAATTATATTTGAATCTAACCTCACCTTCACCTTAATGTTTGAGCCAAAAGAGGATGGTTGTAGGTATCTTTCATGTCTTGAATAGGATAGTGGGTGAAGTGGAGATATGGAATGAGTTGGTGATGACTCTATATTGGAATTGAAATTACATCACTATACATTTTGAGATTCTTCACTATTTTCTCTCGCTTAATAGTAAAACCTTGACTTTCTTTGAAAACTCAGTCATTAAGAGAGTTTGTGGACCCTATTATATGGACTGAGATCATCATGTTGGAGTATGTAAAGTAGGAACTTGAGTAAGCATATGAAAATCCTACTTTAATTTTAATTTTTTCATTCATCCTCCCTTAGACCCTTCCACTATTTTCTTACCTCTATATTTAACATGACACCTTTTGACATATCTTCATGGGTGACTATTGTAAGTGGTGATTTATCTCTATGTACGAACTAAGGAGGGATAGGAGATTAGTTTCAAGAGACAAAAGTGATCTTAAGATAATAATTGACCCTCAATTTTTAAAACTATCTTAAATAAATAACAATTTGACATAAGAAGGTTTGAATAGTAATGAAAACAAGAAATGATCCATTATCTTAAAAAATGCAAAAATACCTCAACTTCTCTAAATAAATGAATTTGTAAAGTTATTTCTTCATTAGATTTAGCTCTCTATAAATGAATCATTACATGGTTTCCATGCTATATTGAGTTTGTTTATATGACACTAGTTGATGTTCTATGAACGTTGAGTTGAGCTTCTAAAACAAATCAATACTTCTTATGACCCCTACTCCATCATGACTATTGTAGGTAGTCATTTCTCTTTGTGACACTTATCATCATTTCACCTACTAAGGATTCCATAATCATTTTAACCTAATATACCCATGTAATTCTCAATTTATCCTCTTAGATAAGTCAACTAGAGAGAGATAGATAGACTACTTATTATAGTACCCATTTCAAAAACCAAGTGGAGTCTCACAAATTCTAAAACTAAAGCATAAGCCTAAAGCAATACAAAAAGAACTCTAAGATCTAATGTAATATTTTTGTGTGTGTGTGTGTGTGTGTGAGAGAGAGAGAGAGATTTCCTTGACTTTTTATTCTTTACTTTATTTTTTGAGTGTGAGAGTTTGTTTCCATCAAAATTCTAAAAAATTCCACCATTTCATCACATGGTCTTGACATGACAACAAGCTAGAGACCAAGCTAATCAAAACTAACCTCACCACCAACCTTTATCCTTTTCTTCATATATGGAGCATAATCCAGATGTGGAAATATCTCTTGATCATTTTAGGAGTCCTGATATGCCTAATATTTTACTTGAGGGGATATGGACTTCACCAACCTCCTTAACAACAATCCCATTTCCCTCCAACATTACCTTGCCACAAGTGCTAATTAAGGCCCTACTTTAGTTCCTTCCATTGAACCACCTTATGAAATTTCCACTTACCTTATGGGTGAGAATTTGGTTTCCACCATCTCTACTACCCAATCCATGTTGACCCAAACTTCCTCTTTTATAAAAAACCATTCACCCACTATTTCCCAAAACCAAGCTTATCTTTCACCACCAACCCCATCACTAACCCTTGCAATGTACGAACAACCAAACCCATGATAACTCAAGTACCACTTACCATTGGGATGCCTTCCATTAGTATTATTTCCTTACCTCTTACCACTCAAAACCCAATATCATCTACACCATTCCAAAACTTAGTGGTTTCCATACCATCCACTCTCTCACCCATAAGTACAAATGTGACTACACATATTCAAAAAACCAACCCAATCATGCCTATGTCCCAAAAAATACCTACTACATGTAATTCGGGTTGTATCCTAAATACACAAGGATATATGCCTCTTTTAACTTCCCAACCTTTCATGGCCAATTACCATTATGTGTCCTCCACACAACCTTTTAGCATGTAATATAGTGCACCCTCACAATCCCAACAACACATACCCTATAACTATGGGGGTGCACCACAAAGTGACCTCATTAAAATGTTTGTGGATAATATGACAACTCTAGAGACATATGTTTTTGGAGCCCATAATCTTTTATCCTATGATCAGATTTTCAATGAACCCATTCACCCTTCTATACCAATCCATCCTTACCCCACTCAATGGGAACTTCCTAAATTCACCAAATTCAAAATTAAGGAAGATCCCCAACAAAACCTAAGAACATTTAGGTATGCATGTTATCTCATTACCTATAATGATGCTCTTCAACTTCAGACCTTCCCCATGTCCTTAGAAGGACCCATGTTGGATTGGTATAGTGTTATCACTAGGCACTCCCTCTTTTCCTTCCCCTAACTTTCTTAAAATTTCTTGGATCACTTATCCATCAACATCTCCAATAAAGTATCCATAATTAACTTATAATCTATTTGACAATTTGAGGATGAATCTATTACCAATTTCATTGCTTGTTAGAGGGATTTAGTCAACCAAATTTATTTATATTTACCCCAACCTAAATTAATTGAAATTTTTTGTTGGGTATGTACTAAACACATTTCATCCACCCTAAAGGTTTAAGCATTCTAAACCTTTGATGAAGTGTTTACCATGGTTAGGAAATTAGAAATTCAAGCAATTAATGAAGGCAAACTTAAGCTTAGGAATAATAATTCTAGTTTTAAATTTATCGAAGCTTCCTCTAATCCTTCAAACCATGCCAAATCTAAAGGAATAACCAATGCCATTATCCTTAAAATAGCTCCTCCTCTGGTGGTCAACCAATCTAACCAATCCACCTCTTCGAACCAAAATTCAAAATCTTACAACAACTTTGTGCAATAGAAATATACTCCACTGGGGGAGTCTTATGCTTCAGTTTTTGAGAAATTGTTAAAATAATTCATAATCCAACTTCATCCAACAAACCCCCTTAACAATTTTATTCATCCCATCCTATACCAAGTTGGTATAAAGATAACAAGATATGTAACTACCATCATGTCATTAGGCATAATGTTGGTAGATGGAAAACATTTAAAAACATAGTCCAAGAGTTGATTGATAAGGGTGATCTTGTAATGGATAACCCAAATGCACCTCCAAATCAAGTGCTTGACATATTCTATCAACCATTCCCAAACCAGCGACATTTCACAAATAATGATCATACAAATTTAGAAACAACCCAAAAACATGAGGTTCATATAATAAACATTGTTATTAATGGACTTATAGTTGATGAACCCATGACCCAAACCACCACTCCTATGCTACTTACTTCCATAGTGGAATCACCCATGCTCCTTTATAAATAGTAACAAAGGAATTAATTACCACTCCTACCCCACTTACTTCCATAGTATAATCACCCATTATTCATTTGGAAAGAATAACAAAGGAAGAAACCACCTCTCTTACTCCACTTACTTCCATACTGGAATCACCCATCCTTCCATTAGAAAGTATAACAAAGGAAGAAACCATCACGCCTATGCCATTTTTTTCCATATTAGAATTACATATACTTACTTCAAAAATCATAACTAAGGAAGAGATCATTTCACCTACTCCTTCCATAGTGTAATACCCATTATTTCCTTAGAAGTCTTTCCAAAAGAAAAAGAAAATGTGATCATCCCAATTTTGCATCTACTTGGGTTATCCTTGGAAATAACCACTGAGGAAGCCAAGTCTACCTATAAACTATTTTCAAGGTCGGTCTAAAATCTTGAATTTTTATCACAACCAAACCTTGATTGATCTATGTTTTGGAACCATCTTGGACTTCCATACCCTACCAATAAGGAGTCAACAAAACCATCATACACCTAACCTTGAACCTCAACAAACATAACCACCATTACCTCAACCAAACCAAGAAACACATACACATATCAAACTTAAAAAAAAATAAACAACCCAAATCATTTCAAATAAACAAAATAAACCTCATTACCCCATTAAAACCTATCCAAAACCAAGGTGTCCTTCCAGTTCAAGATCTCACCCATCCATCCTTGAAATCAAAGTTGACACCACCAACTCCACCTAAAAATACATAAACCAAACCAATAAGAAAGATTGAACCACCTAGGATTCAAAAACCTAAAACCATTCAACCTCCCATTTCAACTTTACCCTCTATCACAGGGCCACACCCCTTATTCATTTTAGGTCCTTACCCTTTAACCTTGTTGAAAAAGCCAAGCCCTCCAACAAAGAAACCACAAGTCCAACCTCCTCTTCTACCCACACCTCCATCCATCCATACCAAACCCTCAACCTTAAAACCATCTACCAAAATCATTGCATAAATAAAAGCTCCACTCATTAATCCTACCCCTAAAAAGGTATCAACCACAATAATCAAAACCAAGACTTCCAATTCCTTACCACCATTACTAGAATCATATTACAATTTTTTATAAATTTTTTTTACATATCCCTATCTCCTATAAAGCCATTTAACCCTCTTAGTCCAAAAATAGCTTGGTTCAATGATAACTTAATCCACATATACCATAAGACACCTAGACATGACACTGAGAGCAATAAATCTCTTCAAGATATAATCTAAAAAATATGTGATGTAGATGATCTTTTGATAGAGTAAATTCGTCTTAGGTCACCTCTAATCCAAACACTTGAAAATACCAACCTAAATAAACCTTCCTCCAAGTTCTCATCAAAGAGTATGGATGAACCAAAGTAACCTACTAGCCCATATGCATTCTAAATCAACACCATCCATGTGTTTACTTGATCACAAAGTCAAGAAGATAAAGGGAAATCTAAAGTATCCATCCCTTATACATATTCTTCTTCCAAGGAAGTACCCCAATCACCTTTGAAAAAACCCAAAATTTTTATCTTGGGTACACCCCAATCCAACCCATTTAGACTAATACATAGCTTTGTTCTCAAACAACTTCACCAAACCCTGGTAAAGATGACCTTATATGAGTTGATCCATACATCTACCCAACACTATCAAACTATGATGGAGGATTTATAATCGATTGAGGTTCAACCTAAAGATCTTTGACCTCTAGTATCCCTTGTTGGATCCGTCCAGTTGTTAGCCATTGTAATATTATAGGATTTTGAGATACCTCTTATCCACCAAGATGATCTAGATCCTCCCCTCTTCATCACTACCCACAGAAAAAAAAAACCTAGATCAAAAGAGTTATGATTGATGGGGGATCTAGCATCAATATCATCTCTTCCCATGACTATGATTAATTTAAGCTCCCTAAGAACATCATGTCTAAAACCACTACCATACTATGTTATTTTAATGATGCGATGTCAACTACCTTGGGTATGTTATCATTCATATATTTTTAGGTCCTTGAACTCTCCTTGAGTTTTATACATTGTATAAGGGGATTTTAAATACAACATATTGATTGGATGACCTTGGACCCAAACCATGAGTTGTGTACTGTAAACATTACATATGTGCCTCAAATTTGAACATGAGGTTCAATTTCATGTCATTCCAATTGACCCTATTCCATTTAAGCTATTAAAAATGACTTATCACCCCAATTAAATTATCATTCCATTAAAAGACACATCCCCTTAATCCTCCATCAATAAATCTTCTACAATCTTAACCATGCCTTCTTCCAAAATCCCTATGAAAGACCCATTAAAATCCACATTCTAACATTTTTTGCTCAAATAATATCACTTATTGACTATAGATAGCCTTCCTACTCCTCAGTAGTATAAAAATATTGATCAACATCCTAACTATGATTCTCACATCAGAACCATCATCCCTTTTGGTCCTCCCAATTGGCAAACCAAATTTATCTATAGGGGACTTGATTAACCACCTTTGGATTCTAATGCTAAATATTTTTTTAAACCATTTAGATTTGATTTTTATTTCTTAGATAAACTAAAGTTTACCCAAACATACCTTCATTAGTATGCTTGTAAAGGATTCAGTTTAGGTCATTATGAACATGAACTACATGATCTTATCCCATGTAAAACTCAAAATCCTCATGAATGACATGGCCTTGGATTTTTCTAACCATAAGAACCAACTGACCCACCTTCCATTGTAATAATTGAATAAGAAAACCCATCCTCACCAACCTCTTATTCTTCAAAATATGATGATCTCAATTTCATTCCTCCTAATGTTTTTTATCAATATGATTAGTTTGGGACCCTTAAACTATCAAATTCATAGTGAATCTAGAACCATTCCTTTGACTCATCCTGAGATGGTTGAAAATGATTCTCCTACCATTAATTTTATCTAGTGTTAGGATGATGATTTCTTTCTCATTTATCTTGGTGATAAAGATTCCTCCCTTCACAAATCCCTTCCTCTTGAGACATTGACCATGTTGATTGAATCTACCATTGATATCAACTTGGGCACTTAGGATAACCCCCGCATAATAAAAATTGGCCAATCTTTAGATTTCTTAAAGAATTAGGATTTATCTTCTTTTATACCTAACCATGGGATGACATTTTCTTGGTATTACAATGATATTCCTATAATTGACCCTTCCATAGTAATTCACAACATCATCACCAACCTCGATGCCAAGATTGTTAGGCAAAATATTTGAATGATGCATCCTCATATTGCCCTTCTTGTTAAAGAAGAGCTTCAATGTCTCTTATTTATCAAAATTTTCCAACCCATTGACTATCCATAATGGGTCTCTAATATCATTCTTGTCACTAAAGCAATAGGGGGACTATGTATTTGTATAGATTTTCATGACCTCAACCTTGCTTGTCCAAAAGATGAATTTCCTTTGGCAAGTATTAACCATTTTATTGATCCAATTATTGGCCATGAGATTATATCTCTTATAAATGGATTATTTGGCTATAACTAAATCTCAATCACCCCAGAATATCAACACAAAACCACCTTCATCAACCCATGTGGAACCTTTTTCTATAAGGTCATGCCTTTCATCTTGAAGAATGTTGGTGCAACCTATTAGCATGCCATGACCTACATATTTCATGATCTCATTCACAAAACCATGGAAGACTATATAGATGATCTTCTTTGTAAGTCTAAATATCATAAATACCATTTGGAAATCATTAAAGTCATCATTGAATGCCTTATCCAATTTCATGTTCACCTCAACCTAAAGAAATGCATCTTTGGGGTCTTGTCAGGTAAACTTCTTGGATTTATCATTTCTATCCATGGAGTAGAAGTTGATCCCTCTAAATTAAAATAAATCCTTAATATGCCTCCTCAAACTAACCTCAAGTAACTTTTTAGTTTATAGGGGAAGCTTCAGTTCATTTGCCATTTCATCACTCAATTATCTAATAGATGTTATCCCTTTCATCACCTCCTTAAGAAGGATATCTCCTTTAAGTGGAATGAATACTATCAAAAGGCCTTTGAATCACTCAAAGGATACCTTATTTTTCAAATTTTTCTTGTCCCTCCAAATAAGACCAACACTTCTATCTCTACATCTCTACCATAGACCATTCCTTAGGAGCCATACTCATACATCGTGATGATTATCATAAGGAATATGTAGTATAATATATATGTCAAACACTTATAGAGTATGAGAATTTTTATACCAATAATTATAATTTATTCCTTGCCTTGGTATTCATGGCTTCCAAACTTCATCACTACCTCCTCAACCATAAAACCTTTATCATCACAAACACCAACCCCCTTAATTACATGTATTCTAAGCCATATCAAATTTAGTGTATGGATATATGGATCATGATTTTAGATGAGTTTGATCTTGAGTTACTTAAGTAAAATTCATTAAAAGGGTAAATAATTTCTAATAAATTAGATGAATCCCCTTTAACTAACAACTTACATTTTAACATTGAGTTTCTTGATGAGTCCATCACAACTATCTCTCAAGAAGACATTGCTTATCAAATGACCATTTTCTTTGATGGATAAAATTTTTAATGTGATGGGGGTGTTATAATAATTCTTATACCCCTTGAATGTGAGCTTGTTCCCTTATCCTTCAAACTTGACTTTGATTGCACCAAAAACTTGGTTGAATATGAGGCCCTAGTTTTAGGTCTCCAAATAGCTTTATATTTGGGAGTAAAATTGATCAACATTTTTGGAGACTCTTAACTTGTGGTCAAATAGATAAATGGTTCATAAAAATTTAAAAATTATGTTATACAAAAATAAAAATAATTGATAGACATAGTATTAACACCATTTTTTCATTACCTTATCCAAGCCACTCTGTATTTGATAATTAAGTTCACTAACACCATGGCTTCTCTCACTTGTCAAATCCCATCTACACATTAAAAATCCAAAATATTTGTCACCATTAATAGAAATAAACAACTCTATTGTACCAAAATGAACCTCTGTTCCATATTTAATGCGGAGGAAACCCAACCAAATATTTGTTAAAGTAAATTTTTGACTACTTTATCTTAGCCATCATCCCTTCTGACCTATTTAAGAATGGTAGATGAGCTTGTATAAAAATTATTTCTTTCTATAACATAATTGTTGAGGTATTATCCTATTTTTTGTGTTTTGTAATTGATTTTATCATTGATGATAAGGTCAGGATGGATGTCATTAATGTCAAGGTCAAAGTTGATGTCATGCATGGTGAAATGGTATGTGACAAGGAAGTCTTATGACAAGAGATAATTTGAAGAAAACCTATTATATCTCTCTTAAGAGATAATTTTAAGGTAACATGGTGATTATTCTAAGGTTTATGACACGTTTTAAGTTCAAGATCAAGATACAAGGTAAGCATATTATTGAACACTAGTCTTGAGGAGCATTATCATATCATGAGCATGTGCATCAAAAAGTGTGTACATATGTATGATACTATATAAAGATCATAAAAGTAATATGATAAAAATGTTGAAGCATCAAGTAATGTTTCAAGTTTAGTTATCAATCTTCAAGAGCTTGATAAGCCTATCCATGACTTTGATCATCATATGAAGAGAACCTATGAGAAGGTATAAAGATGGTGGTCTAGTAAGATGGATACACATGGGTATTATTTTATGTTTAAGGATAACCAAAAATGAATATGAAGTATTGGAACACTTAGGAAAATTTCAAGGTAAACCTATAGGGGTAAGATCTTAAGCCTAAGCATACAACCAGACTAGTCCTAGACCTTTCTTGACCTAATAAAGTACCATGAAGTGTTGTAAAGACCTATGAAGGATAAAATTTTTTTTAGAGAATTTTAAATCTTGTTTGGTCATTTTATTAAGGTGTAAAGTGCTTGTACAATATCTAGAAGGTCTACTTTAAGGCCTAATATGAATTGTAGATCCAAAGCCTAAAGAGTAAAGACAGATATGGTGATCAAATAGGTTATGAGGTTCATTTCCCAAGACATGAATGAATAAATGAGAATTTAAATATGTTTTAAATGTTTTTTCAAGTTTTTTTGTGAATTTTTAGGTCCTGAGTTGAAGAAAAAATCATGAAATGTCATTTTGAGGTTTCTTGTGTCCACAAAATGAAGGGTTCTCAACCTAAGATGGACTTTCATGTGATCTTTGTCATGTGAACCTTTTAATGAGATACCAAGAAATTCATGTATGTTTTATAATTATCCTATATCAATTTTACAATAATTGGTTTATATATTAAGGAGCTAAGATTTATGAATGATCATTAATATTATAAGGTGGTCTTAACCCTCTCTAAAACCCTGACAATGACCCAATATGGAAGATATTGATATAAATGGCTCATAATGAACTGGATGACATATTTTTATGATTTTATAATATATATGACTCTCCCAAGTACCTATAGGTGGTATTGGTGTGATAGATGAGTGAGTGGACCCTATAAGAAAAGTTATGTTTCTTAGAAATTTGCTATAGAAAGTAGAGTTGACTGAGTCAAAGTTGCTAAGTGGATGGAGATTGAATATTGAGACTTATATATTATGATTTTGGTGGTTTATAATAAATTTTTTTATGCTTAAAATATTCTAAAATAGTCATGTAATTTGACCTATCACCAAAAGATGTAGTGAGGCAGATAATGAGAAAAAACAAGCAAAAGTGAAACTGAGATTAGGGATATGTTTCCATGGATTAGGGATGGATAAAATTACACTGGGTTGTTTTTAAATATCTATAAAATATTACCATACTAAATATAATATTTTTAAATGATTTTATACAATAAAAAGTTTCTCCCAAACTGACTTGCCTAACATAGTGAGGTTTGTATCTAGTGAATCCATGTGATTGGTCTATAAGACCAATATTGATATTGTAACTTATATATATATATATATATATAATAATAATAATAATAATAATAATTTGTGATAATATAAATGCACTAAAATTTCATAAAAGTGTTCACACATGTGTTCTAAGTCATTATTTTTATGACTTTATTTTAATGTTTTTTACAGTTCTAAGTAGTCATCCAGTAGGGATGAGAATGAGGTGATTTGCCTAGATTTTAAGATTATAATTCACATGAATATTTTATTTTTTATATTAGGTTATTATTAGTTCATTAAGAGTCATGAAATGTTCCTATACAAATGTTGCTGGTCAAATGATCATGATTGGGTTTTGAGCTAGTTGGTAGTTCTGAGTGGTCATGTTGCAAGAGTGAGTAAGAGGCTTTAATCCTTATGTTTTAGTGTTTAAATAACATGGTTATTAATAATAGGTAATTTATGTTCTATAAATATTATTTAATGGTATTTTTGTTTGATTAAATTGGTTGTGTGCTTTAGTTTTTATTGATATACTTTCTAATAGTAAGAAGGCCTAATTATGAGTAGGCCTAATGGTGTGGTTCAAAGAGTGAAATGAGATAAATGGTGTTGGGGACATAATTTGAGATTATAAGGGTTATAATTGAATTTTTAAATCCATTTTTTTATAATCAAAATGTTCCAAGGTGGTTAATATGAAACATGTGCTTTGAGAAGGCCTAATTACATTAGGTCTCTATTAGGCCTAATGGTGGTTTTGGTCCTTATGAGTGGTGGATGACCTATGTAGTAAGTTTTTTCTATTGTGAAACATGTTTTTTAATCTATTCAAAATTTAATCCAAATATGGGTAGGTTTTTGGCTGACCAAGGTATGTAAAAGTAAGAGTCAAGTATAAGAATAAGGTCTAATAGGCCTAATTTATGTAGTTAAATTGAGGTGATGAACGAATGAAATAGAAGTTTGGAAACCAGGTAGAGGGATTTAATACCATATTTTTTTAATATGTAATAAATTTAAAAATGAGTATATAAATGATGAGTAAGGTCATATGACCTAAATCTATCAAGAAGAGGGTTAGTAGAGCGAATAAACCTAATAGGCTATTTAAGAGAGATAAAATAGTGTGAAGAGAAAAATAAGGTGATCATCATTAGTTGAGTGATAAAATAGTTTCCAAAGGTAATTAGAGGTTCTAGGTGGCTGATTTGGTACTGAGTCATTTAGGGGGTTGGTGCCTCCTTATAAGTTGGTGTTTGCTAAAAGCCTAGTTGAGTTGGTGCTTGACTAATGAGGGGTTGGTATTCCTTATGGTGGGTTAGTGTCTCATTAAATATTTATTAATTACTTATATGGATGTATTAAAATATATTTTTTAGTGGGTTTTATTTCCCATGAGGGTTTCCCATAAATCTCTTATGTTTATATGTTGTATGCTTATGTGGATGCTTGTTTATTCATTGGTTGATGTGTGTGTTTGAATGAATACTTAATGAATGATAAGTGAAATTAAATTATTGTTTTAAGGGATATACATCACCCCCATATAATTATTTTTGATTCTAATAATTATTATCAGATCCATTCCTTTGAATCAGGCCTAATAGCCTAAAGGAGATCCTAAGCAAGTGAAGATGGCTAGTCAATCACAAGGTGGTTTCTCTACAAGTAAGGCTCCATTGTTCAATGGATCTAATTATGATTTTGGAGTGTTAGGATGAGAACATATTTAATGTATCAATTTCATGATGTCTATCAATCAAATTTTTATGGATATATTGCACCCTCTATATCCCCTACAGATGTAGTAGGTAAGAAGGTTAGTGACAACAATTCAAAAGTAATAAATGGTATTCTTTGTGGCCTATCAAAGGCAGAACTTGTGAAGGTGATAAACCATGTCTTCCAAATATATGTGGGATAATTTTAAGACTATCAATGAGGGAGACTCAAAGTTCAAGTTGGATAAATTATAAACTCATAGAAGATAGTTTGAAAGCTTGAGGATGAATGAAGATGAGACAATTACATCCTACCTATTGAGGGTTGATGAAATAGTCAACATCATAAGAGGACTAGGTGAAGAAGTGAAAGAGTCTACTATTTTTCAAAAGGTATTTAGATCTCTAACTCATAAGTTTGATTCTAAAGTGTTTTTTGTTAAAGTGATGCAAGATCTAGAAAATCTAGAGATGGATGGAATTCATGGCACCCTAATAGCCTATGAGATAAGGACAAGTGAAGGAAGAACTACAAATAAGGAATATACATTCAAAGGAGAAGAAGAGACAAGGTAATAAATTCAAAGACAATTATGTTTTTAATATTGATGATGATTATTTTATAGTTATGTTTTCAAGAAAGTTAAAAATTGGTTCAGGTAAATACAAGGGTAAGTTTCCCTTCAAGTAATTTAATTATGGAGAAATTGAAAACTTTGCTAAAAAATTCCCTCATAATAATAATAAAAAGGATGATGAAGATCATGATTAAAGTCATGATGATGACAATGATTCCTATAGGTCTGATAAGAATAAGAAAAGTTTCAAAAAACATGATGACAAGAAGAAGTCTTTCAAGAACAGAAGAAGTTTCTACACTAAGGAAGACTACAACTCATCTGATGAGAGTGAGAGAAGTGATTCTGAGAGTGACCATGAAGGTGTTGGTCCCAATGTCAATGAAGTTATCTTCATGGTTGAGGAAGTAAGTTTTTCAAATCAAGAAGAGTCCATGAGGTTTGGAAGTATTATTAGTGGTTCAGATGAAGAAGAAGATAAGGTGGAATTTGAGGTTGAGTTGATGAATGCTCTAGAATAATTGAAGATGGTGAATAATAAGAATAAGGTGATGATTTCTATTTTCAAATACTATGAGGAGAAAATTAGATTGTTTGAATATATATTGAGTAACAACTCCAAGGAACAAGAAGAAATAGTCAAATAGGTTGAGACTAATATTGAGATTGTGACTGCAAGCCTAAAGGTTAAAGAAGAAGAATGTGCTAGGTATGTAAATTTAGTGGATTCCTTG
The DNA here is from genome assembly GCA_037957365.1 of Torreya grandis. Taxonomy (NCBI): domain Eukaryota; kingdom Viridiplantae; phylum Streptophyta; class Pinopsida; order Cupressales; family Taxaceae; genus Torreya; species Torreya grandis. The sequence continues at coordinate 5,332,705 of JARHVA010000311.1, forward strand.
AGATCTGAGTTGGATTAGGCATCAAGAAATGTGAATTCCTTTTTGAAGTTTGAAAAGAGTACCAATGATCTAGATAATATTTTGAGTCGTCAAAAGATTGCTAATGACAAAATAGGTCTTGGTTTCAATGGAGACAAAAGTAAGAATATTAATGTGATCAAAGATAATTAGACCTTAAAGGTCAATGATCAATCAAGGAATGATGGTACTGATAGAATCAAGACTAATCCTATTAGGTAGCCTAATGATATAAGGTATGCTAATCCTTTCAATGGTTATTGTTATTCATGTAACCAATTTGGTCATAGAGCAAGGAATTTTAGAAGGTCCTCCAAGAATAAATATGCATGAAACTATGAGGAGAATCATCAATTAAGGGATATGAATGAGGTTGTTTGTTATAGTTGTCATGATATAAGACACATTGCAAGATACTGTACTAGTAAAGAAAGAGGAAATAATTAGTCAAGTGGTATGGGTAATGATGTGTTTTCATTAATAGGAATAGTGTGTTTCAATTGTCAAAAGGTTGGTCATATTTCAAAGTTTTGTAAGCATATATTCTCAAGTCAAAATAATAAGGTTGAGGCCCCCAAAGTGCAATAAAGAAGAGAAGATAATGAATGGAAACAAAAGGTAGCTAAGGTGAATGATGATTAGTCTACAAGTCTAAGTGGACTATTTTCCATGGTGGATCATAGTTTAGATGTAAAGGAGTGTCAAAAATTCTCCCTATTAGCTTAAGTTGTGGATGAAAGAGTCAAGAAAAATAGATGAAGTCAGAATGTTTTTCAAATAAAGATTGAAGAGGTCAATCCAAAGAGGTTATTCAAGATTAAGAGGATCATGAAGAAATTTAAGTCTAATGAAGACATGGAGACTTGGGAATCTCTTAAGTTTATGTTGTTTTAGTACCCTATAGAAGAGGTGACTCCATTAGGCTTCATGGAGGCATTCAACTAGTGAGCATAAGCATGGAGGATGCTTGGTCTGAAGAGGAGATTTTCAATTGGTTCATGAGTTAAAAAATAATATTTATGTTGAGAATTGGTTCCTATTGGTTTAGAGATGTTTTATAAAAAAGGGAGTTCCTTATTCAATTGTTGATACTTGAGTGTTGTTCATATGTTGAAGTATGCATAAGCTTAGGGGGAGGATTTTTGTGTGTTGATTTTTTGTCAAAGAGAGAAAATAGAAAACGTGTGTTTATAGTTATTTAAAGTCCAAAGATCAGATATTTTTCAAGAGATAACCCTTTGTCATTAATGTCAAATGGGGAAAAATTTCCAATTTGAGAGAAAGGTTAGTTTGAAAAATATCTAGCTTGGGGAGATGAGAATGATCAGATTTGTTTGAATGTTTGCCATAAATTTTAAAGGGGGAGATTGTTGAGGTATGTTTTTGTTTTTGGTGTTGTGTAATTGATGTTGTCATTGATGTCAAGGTCAATATGGATGTCTTTAATGTCAAGGTCAAAGATGATGTCATGGATCGTGAAGTGGTATGTGAGAAAGAAGTATTATGACAAGAGATAATTTGAAGGAAAACTATTGTATTTCTATTAAGAGAAAATTTTAAGCCAAACTAGTAATTATTCTAAGGTTTATGACATGTTTTAAGGTCAAGATCAATATATAAGATCAAGATCAAGATACAAGGTAAGCATACTGTTGAGCACTAGTCTTGAGGAACATTGTCATATCACGAGCATGTGCATGAATAAGTGTGTATTGATGTATGATAATATATAAGGAGAATAAAAGGCATATGATAAAAAATTTGAATCATTAAGGAATATTTCAAGTTTAGTTTTCAAGCTTCAAGAACTTGAGAAGCCTAGTCATGACTTTGATCATCACATGAAGAGACCCTGTGAGAAGGTATGAAGATGGTGGTTTGGTAAGATGGAAACAAATATATATGAGTGTTTTTTTAAGGATTAAAAATAATTCATATGAATTTTTGTAACACTTGAAAAGTTTCAAGGTAAACCTATAGGGGTAAGGTCTTAAGCTTAAGCATGCAACCAGACTAGTCATAGACCCTACCTGACCTAATAAGGTACCATGAAGTTTTTTCAAGGCATATGGAGGGTAAAAAATAGTGGTTTAGCATGTGTAAGTTTGTTTTGGAATGTTATTAAGGTGCAAAGTGACTGGAAAATAGCTAGAAGGTCTACTTTAAGGCCCAATATGAACTACAGATCTAAAGCCTAAAGAGCAAAGAGAGAGATGGTAATCAAATAGGGTATGAGGTTTAGTTCACAAGGTATGAATGGATAAATTAGCATTGAAATAGGTTTGAAATTTTGTTTCAAGTGTTTTGGTGAATTTTGAGGTTCTAAGTTAGATAATAAAGCATGAAATGTGGTTTTGAGGTTTCCTATGTGCACAGATAGAAGGGTTCTCAACCTTAGAAGTGCATATGTAACCTTTGAATGAGATCCTATTAAGTTCATGGATATTTTTTAAGGATCCTATCTCAAGTTTAAAATAGTTTGTTTTTTATTAAGTGCATAAGGTTTATTAATAATCATTAAGATTGTATAGTGGTCTTAACCCTCTTTAAAACCCTAAAAATGACCTGATATGGAAGATATTGATCAAAATTGATCAAAATCAATTGGATTTCCTAGTTTTATGATTTTATAATGTAGATTACTCTCTGAGGTACCTCCAAGTTTCATTGGTCTAACATATGAGTGAGTGGACCCTATAAGAAAAGCCATGTTTCTCAAAAAAATTCTATAGCAGTTAGAGTTGACCAAGTCAAAGTTGATAAGTAGATGGAAGTTGAAGATTGAGACTTATATATTAGTATAATGGTGGTTTATGATCATTTTTAGACTTAAAATATGATAAATCAGTCATAGAAGTTGACCTATCACTAAAAGACCTAATGAGGTAGATAGTGAGGAAAAACTAGACAGAAGTGTAAGTGAGATTAGGGATATGTTGCCATGAATTAAGGATGGATAAATTTATACTAGGTTGTTTTTTAATACCTATAACACATTTACATACTAAATATAATATTTGTAAATTATTTTATACAGTATAAAGTTACTTCTAAACTGACTTGTCTAACATAGTGAGGTTTGTATACAGTGAAGCCATGAGATTGGTCTGTAAGACCAATACTGCTATTAAACCTTATAATTTATTTATTTAAATATATTATAATAATATTTTTGGATCATATAAATTCAGTTTAATTTCATAAAATTATTCACATAGGTTTTCAAAGTCATTATTTTCATGACTTTATTTTGAACTTTTTTATAGTTTTGAGTAGTCATCTAGCAAGGATGAGAATGAGGTGGTTTGCCTAGATTTGAAGAGTATAATGCACATGAATATTTTATAAGGGAATATAATATTATTATTAATGTATTTATATTCATGAAATTTTCCTTTATAAATTTTGGTGGCCAAATGATCATGATTGGGTTTTGAGCTAGTTGGTAGTTCTGAGTAGTCATGTTGCAAGAGTGAGTTAGAGGTTTTAAGCCATATGTTGTAGTGTTTTAAGCACATTTTTATGAATATAAAGTCATGGAGGATTTATCCATGTGATTTAATGGTATGTTTATTTGATCAAATTGGTTTTGTGCTTCAGTTTTGGTTGGCAAACTTTTTGGTAGTAAGAAGGCCTAATTAAGAGTAGGCATAATGGTGTGGTTCAAGGAGTGAAGTGAGATAAATAGTGTTGGGAACCTAAGGTGAGATTATAAATGGTATAAATTAAGTTTTTTTGAAGTTTTTCATCTATTTTTTGAGACTCAAAATCTTCCAATGTGGTCAAGATAAAACGTGTGCTTTGAGAAGGCCTAATTGCATTAGGTCTCTATTAGGCCTAATGGTGGTTTTGGTCCTTATGAGTGGTAGCTGACCTGTGTAGTTTTTTTTTCTACCATGAAATGTTTTTTTTTATCTATTAAAATTTTTATCCAAGTATGAATTTTTTTTATCCTACAAAGAAATTAAAAATCAAGAGTCAAGTATAAGAAGAAGGTCTAATAGGTCTAATTTGTGTCATTAAATTAAGGTGATGAATGAATGAAATAGAATTTTGGAAACCAGGTATAGGGATTTAATACCATAAAATAGGTATGTTTAATATGTCATAAATTTATAATAGTGATTATAAATATTATGATCAAGGTCATATGACCTAAATCTATCAAAAAGAGGGCTAGTTGAGTGAAGAGGCCTAATAGGCTATTTGAGAGAGATAGAAGAGTGTGAGGAGAAAAATAAGGTGATAATCATTAGTTGAGTGATAAAATAGTGCCCAAAGGTGATCATAGTTTATATATGGTTGAGTTAGTGCTGATTCACCTAGGGGATTCATGCCTTCTTACAAGTTGATGCTTGCTAAAATCCTAGTTGAGTTGGTGCTTGACTAGTGAGGGGTTGGTGCTCCTTGTGGGATTAGTGCCTCACTAAATATTGATTTATTACTTATAGGAATGAAATCCAAGATATTTTTTAGTGTGTTTTATCCACCATGAGGGTTTCCCACATATATCTTGTCTTCATATGTTGTATGATTATGTGGATGTTTATTTATGAATTAGTTGATGTATGTATTTGAATGAACACTTAAAGAATGATAAGTGAAATGAAATGATTATTTTAAGGGCATTGATTCACCTTCCCCCCTCTTAGTATTTGTGATTAAAAAAATACTAGGTGGAATCTTATATAAGTGAGGATTTGATGGTCTCCTTTTTAGATGCCTTCATAGCCAAGAAATCCCTCACACAATCAAAGAAACTCATGATGGGATTTTTAAAGGAGACTTTAGTGGTTTATCTATCACTTAGCACATCATTTGGATTAGATAATATTGGCCTACCCTTAACCAACATTGTTTTGATTATGTCAAGAAGTGTGTCAAGTGTCAACAACACACCAACTTGCATCACATTTATAATCATGGCCTTTAAGTTGCTAAGGACTTTTGGCCCTTCTCTTAATGGGGATTAGATCTCAATTGTGAAATCAACCCTCATTATTCATAAAGGAATCACTCTATCATCACCATGACTAAATAATTCACTAAATTGGTGGAATTAATTCCCCTCATCTCAACCAAAGATGATAAAATTGTTTACTTCATTAGTCATCACGTCATCTACTACTTTAGTGTTCCTCACAAAATAACCACTAACAATGGAAAATTATTTAAAAGTAAGAAAGTAATTAATCTTTGTGACACCTTTGGTATTAGGTTAATCTTCTCATCTCCATACTTTCCACAAGATAATGAATAGGCTAAATCCTATAATAAAACACTTAATAAAATGCTCACTAAAGTGGTCAATGAATTTGGTAGACATTGGCACTTGCACATTCCTTTCTCCTTATGGGCATATCACACCAACATTCAAACCCCTAGGGGTGCCACCCCTTTTTGACTTATCTATGATACAGAGGCCATCTTGACTTTCAAAGTGTAAATCCCCTCCCTTTGTATATCCCTACAGGATATCATCTCAAAAGGATACTATCATCAAGAACATCTATCCCAAATTGAGCTACTTAAAAATTATCAATTGGACATGATTAACCATATTCATGTCTATCAGGGTTGAGTTAAATGTTCTTAGAAAAAACACCTAAGAGAGTGAGAATTCAATATCAGTGACCTTGTCTTAAAGGAAAATCAACACTTAACTAATATGGAAAGAAGCAAGCAAGGCAAGTTTTCTCCTAATTAGCTTGGACCATTTATCATCATGCATAAGTATGGGTTAAGGCCTTACTATTTATCATCTCTTGAAGGAAAACTAGAACCTAAGCCCCTAAATGCTTTACATTTGCATCCATTCTTTTGTTAAAACAAGTTCTTAATAACTTTATGTATAATTTAAGCTCATCTTTTATTTTACAAAATTATCACCTTCATTTCCTTACTTTAAGGACAACTGAATAAATCAAAGAATCATGTGATTATCCATCATAATTTTAGCCTAAATCCTAAACATGCATACCATAGCTCTATCCATGGCATGATTCTCATGGATACTTTTCTTCCTTTATAGGATAGATCTCCATGGTCGTTGCCTCTTAAAACCCTCTATCACCCATCATTTAAACTTCTTATGCTATGACTTTTCCCTCATAAAGGAAAACCTAAGGCCTGTATAAGTAAGTCCATGTCTACAACAACATATATATATATATATATATATATATATATATATATATATATATATATATATATATATATATATATATATATATATATATATATGTATGTATGTATGTATGTATGTATGTATGTATGAATACGCACACATATATACATAAACATACATACATACTGTTGAGCATTTTTTGCCCAATAGGCCAAAAATCAGTCCCCTTCTATCCCTGTTGTTCTAGGCCATTTCATTTTTTAATTTTGCATAAATCTATCCATTTCTACAGACTCTACATAATTTCTATGGACTCTGTAGGTCCATTTCTATGGACTCTGTAGGTTTATTTCTACGGACTCTACAGAGCTTGGATTTCTATGGACTCTACAGAGCTTGGATTTCTACAGACTCAACAATGAGGTTTTCTATGGACTTTGTAGATCCATTTCTATGGAATCTGTAGGATAAGTTTTTCTACAAACTCTACAAGTTAGTCTTTTGGCGTATGAAGGATCAGTTCAGAGAGTGCTGGGTTTTATAAAATTTCTTCAGACTCTTGTCTATAAATTTAAAAGGAAAGTTGGCATCTTTGAACCATTAAACCATTAAACTAGTTCAATGCCTTGGTTCAATGATTTTGGTTCAAGCGGCTTCAGGTTCAATGCCTTGGTTTAATCGGCCTTAGTTCATATCTTGGTTCAACCATTGGTTCAACGTTTAAGTTCATCAGCAAAGTTCAATGGTACAGTTCAGTGGCTTTTGGTTCAAGTGGCTTCAGATGGTTTAATGAGCTTGGTCCAATGCTTAGTTCAAAGGCTCAGCACATAGTGTTGAACCATTGAACCAATTCAATGGATTGGTTTAATGGTTGGTTTAAGCAAACGGTTCAAAGGCTTGGTTCAAGCGAATGGCACACACTATTGAACCATTGAACCATTAAACCATTTTTGGTTCAATCGATCAGTTTAATGGCTTGGTTCAAGGGAGCATCCTAAAGCCAAAGGGAAAGTGCCCTTGTAGAGGGTAGGGAGCGCTTCAAAGAGGCCACAAAGAAGTGATTTGGACCTTTTAGAATTTTGTCAAGGCAAAGTCCCGAATTCCATCAAAAAAATTTTCTGAAGGATTTCCTTCAGACAAAAAGTTTGAAGAAATTCAGGGGAGGTTACAGCCAAAGAACCTGAAAGAATGGCGAGAAATCAGGACAAATTCTCATAGACTTTTTGTTCACAGGAAAATTGTCTACAAAAAGCAAGCAAAAAAGGCTGAAGAGATAAAAGGTCACTGAAGGGCAGGTGCCCTTGTGGGGGGCTCTTAGCTAGATAAATGAAGGGCATTTCTTCAGAGCTGAAGGGACACTTCCCCTTTGAGAGGGTCTAAAACAAAGAAAAAGCCATAGAAAAGACCCAAAAGAATTTGCCAAGGATGGTGACGTCCTGGAAGACATCAAATTTAAGAAGATGGATTAGCCATTATTTTTTCAAATGATGATGGGTACATAGATGTCAAATTTAAGATGGTGAAATAGTCATTTGTTTTTAAAATGCTTACGTGCCAACCATGGAAAGAGCCCAAGGAATGTAGTGACCTGCCAAAAGATCACCCTTGAAGGCTAAAAGAGTAGAAAGAGACAAAGTAGGAAGAAGACAAAGAGCCTAGAAAAAAATGAGAGAGAAGTGCCAAGTGTAGGAATAGGTAGATAGTCCAAGTGGTGAAGGGAGGCTCTAATTCAAGGAGTTACTCCAGTAGGTGATACAGTGTTTGTGAATTGATTATTAGGAGGCACAAATGGCTAACAGTGTGACCCATTTTTCTTCATTTTGCATTAATGAGCAAACAAACCATGTAATCGACTTGAAGGAGTAGTCTTTGCAAGTAGACAAAGGGTGTAGCTCATAATTTCTCATTGATGTTTAAGCGGCTTGCTTTTCCCAATGATCAGAGTGCACATGGGTCATTTGTAAAAAGGGTGCGAAAAGGCCTCCTTATTTCCTCTATATATTGTAGACTTGTCATTTGAAAAAGCATCTTTCTCATTTGTAAGGCAAAGCCATGGCAAATTTTCACTTGAAATCAATAAATGCATTTTTACCTCTATTCTAGTTAGATATCTCTATGTGTGTCTGAGTGTCAATTTGTGTTTAGTCATTTCTTCTTAATGCTTCCATAGGTTTAACACCAATACACCTAGTGTCTATAAGGTGCCATTTCTGTAGGTGACAAGGAGAGTTGTATTTGGAAGTGCAGAGATAGACAAAGCTACTATACAATGTGCCTTTCCATAGCACCTTTGGTGAGTCTCTATTTTCTGTGTTCCATCAAAGCCTCCCTATTAAGCTTCCTACAACCTGGTCCTTCTGCCAATATGAAGTGTATGTATGTGTTTGTCTAGCTTCAAGTGTGAGTGTGAGAAGGTCAAATCATTTGGTGCATCACCTCTTTTAGAGTAGTTTGTTTTCCTGTAAACCTTCTCCCTTTTCACCCCCCATTATATATATATATATACACACACACACACACACACCATGTATTAGCACTTATTGGAATAACTCAGATGCATCAGAGGGATCTATCCCTTACCTAGACACTCTCCCCTCCAACTTCACCAGTCCCACAAGTGAGAGGGGAGTTTCTATTTTAATGTGTGGAAGGCAAAAGCTCGGCCTCTTGCCCCAGGTGCAACCCACTGCATCAACAATTTTTGGCACACCTGGTGGGACCAACTAGGATAGGTTTTGTCCAAAGAGTTGAAGAAATTTTGGTGTGTTCTTCAACCAACCAGACTTTGGAGGCTTTTGCATCAACACCAATGGTGACTCCGAGTTGAATGAGCTGGTTAAGCAACTTGGTGCCATCAAAAATCACATTTTTGTATGTATAATTCCTTCGCACAAAATCATGGACCTTGTATTCCTTCATATAACTTTAATTAGACTCAAGATTTTTAGGGAATCCCCTCAAGCAGCTCTCCTATTTGCCCTTCAATGATAAGGGAGGTGGCACTGGGGTTTGAGAAGCAAGTAATGGAAATAGACAGACTATATGAGTAGTATGGTTATCAACAGGACCTGATGCACAAAGAGGCATGTTTATTCAAGCAAGCTCAGGCCTTGTAATCCATGGAGGAGGAGGTAGCAAAGTGGAGGAATCCATTCATGTAAGGAAGTTAGCCTTGCACACCCCCTCTTATCCTAAGGAAAGCCCCCTCTTATACACTAAATCCTTTCTATCAGATGGTACTTACTCACTCTAGCTCATCTGATGCATCAATCAACCCTGCTCTTGACCCTGTACGCCTAGCCTTCAAGCATCAAAGGGAACTAAAACAACCTCCCATGGAGATGAACCTTCTAAACTCCTTAGATCGTGAATCTTCTTTTGGGGGGAATTTTATGAACCAACACATCTCTCTCGAAACTGCTCCTACTCAACATGATGATGTTGGTAACCTCCAAGAAAGGCTCTTTTAGGATAATCTAGCCAAGCAGATTGAGGAATTAGAGGCTAGGATGAGAATACTTAGAGAAGGAGAGATGGAACTTCCAGACCTTGTGGAGGAGCCCCAGGACCTTGGAGAAAACAAAGTTGCTGCCTATTCACAGGAGCAAAATTCCAACTCTGAGAACTTGGACTGGAAGAAAACAATAGAGTCATGGGGTAGGAAGGAGGAGAAGAAAGGTTTTGCTCAAAACCTTGAAGATTATGAGGCTTCCCTTGCTCATGATGATGTTGGTGACCTCCAAGAAAGGCTCTTCCAAGAGGATATGGCCAGAAGAATTGTAGAGTTGGAATCTAGAGAAAGTTTCCTCAGCCAATGTGTGATGGATGGTTCAGACCCAATGGCACATTTTATGTCTGAACACACCCCATCTACACACCCCCAAGAGAGCTATCAGGCCACACCTAATATTGATGAAGTGATATCCAAGTGGAAGGAGGAGAATCATTCGATTCTAGCTCAAGGACTGCCTCCTTTTCCACATGTTTTTTCCACTTCATCTCTTCTCAAGGAGGAACCTATTCTACAGGGGGCGAGTGAGGAGTAGAAGACCCAAGCTATAATTTTCCAGGAGGCTATCATGAGTGATAATGAAGAAGAAATCATCATTGATGCTCCTTGTGAATATCTCATCAGCAATGGAGAAGACACAGGGCATGCATACATGCAGATGTTCCAACAATACAAGGAGGAACATAAGCATGGTGAGTTCTTTTCCCCTTTGTTTGATGAACTTCCTTGTTGTTTCGATGAGAAGGACTACTATGCCAAGGAGCCTGAGTTGGAGGAGGATCAAGAGAATATCTTTAAACATCTAGAGATCCTGATCTTTAAGGAGGAAAAGAAGAGGCATGTCTTCCTTGAGGAAAGCCTTGAAGAAGAGAGATTTCAACAAAGAGGTGATGTTCTATGGGATGAGAAATTAGTTTGTGATTCCATTTCAGACATCACAACTATCACCCTTCTTCAAGAAGGCCAAGAGGGAGTAGAGGATGAGTTTGGCATTATCTCTAATGAAGTAGAAGGAAATAGGTCAAACCATGATGCATTATAGAGGGACTATGCAAATCAAATGGCTTATGGTGATGAGCTAGCAACCATAGATTTCTTGGTGATATGCACCAGCATGAAGGACTAGCATTCAACAAGCTTCTAGGAACAAATAGAGTATGTATATGTTGGAAGCATGTTTGAATCTAATCCACTCAGATACTAGCCAATCTAGGTGACAGGTAAGAGGAGTAGGTCACTAAATCTCCTTTTCATTCAACTACTTGTCTAGCACCATAAGTCTTCTTGCCAAGAAGGGGACTTAAGAATTTTTCCCTTTGATCCAGGAGGGAAGAAAATACACTTGGTTAGTTGTACATAGTAGTTTGCTTTTAGTTGTTCTCTTCCTACTTTCCCTAAGTAAAGTTTGCACAAGTAGTGTTTTTAGTCTTGTGTGTGTTTTCCCTTTTGTCTGGGGTAAAAATCTTCATGTTTGATTCTTGGATATTTTGAGTTGTTGCTAACCTTTCTTCAAAGTTGCATTCTGACTCCATGCCCAATGGATTAAAAGGCAACTAGTCTCTAAGCATATCAGGCATGCTTCCCCTAGGAGTCACCAATTTGTTGACCATTTTTTGCCCAATAGGCCAAAAATCGGTCCCCTTCTATCCTTGCTATTCTAGGCCATTTCATTTTTTAATTTTACATGAATCTGTCCATTTCTACAGACTCTACAAAATTTCTATGGACTCTATAGGTCCATTTCTACAGACTCTGCAGGTCAATTTCTACGGACCTTGTAGAGCTTGGATTTCTACAGACTTTGCAGGTCCATTTTTATGGACTCTGTAGGTTTATTTCCATAGACTCTATAGGTCTATTTCTATAGACTCTATAGAGCTTGGATTTCTACAAACTCTGTAGAGCTTGGATTTCTATGGACTCAGTAATGAGGTTTTCTACAGATTATTAGGATCTTATAGCATAATTGATTACTTTTATGTAAGCAACTAAACACGGAATTAAACCAGAATTAATAAGTAACTAGAAATTAGAAACATCAAAGAATAGGAGATACAAGAAATAATGAAAACTTGTATTAAACTCTTCTAGAAGGAAATACAATTGAAGAAATATCTCTTTCTTCCACACCTCTTAGATGTACAGATCTCTTTCCTTTAAGAGTTCTCTCTCTCACAATTACAACCAATTCAATCCCTAAATTGTCTACCCTTTTTCTCATACAAGCTATGAAGATCTAACCCTATTATATAATACTAGGATTCATGAGCTATGCATGCTCCACCATTAGATACACCTCTTAATCAAAGGTTCAAATCAGTCCTGCCAAAAATAGAAATGCAAACTCAATACTAACAATTAAACTTATCATGTAAACAATTTGTTCTTCCTCAAAAATAGACTTCTAGAATGCACAGGTGACCGACGTCGGTCCCTGTCTGTTTGCATATGACTGACGTCAGCCGATCCATAACCGGCGTTGGTAGATTTTGGTCAACTCCTGACTGATGTCAGTGACTGTGTAACTCTAGTAACCTCTACATTTGCTCATCTAGTGAAGCTTTTAGCTCCACAACTCAATAATCTCCCACTTGAAGATAAATAGTTGCACCTATACCTATATAGCAACATCCTCTAGCTTGTTTTTCCATCTTCAAGCTCAATCTTGAAGACCAACAAAAGTTAAATGAAGATTCAACTTCTCCTTTGTTACCAATTTTGTTAACATATTCGTAGGGTTCTCATCTATATGGATATTTTCCAGCTTCAACTATCCATCCTCTAATACCTGTCTAATGAAGTGGTACCTAAGCTATATATGTTTGGTTCTTGAATGAAAGGCTGAATTCTTTGCCAAATGAATTGCACTTTGACTATCACTATACAATCTACAACTCCCTTGCTCCTTTCCCAACTCTTCCATGAACCGAGTCATCCAAATCATTTCCTTTCTAGCCTCTATGACTGCAATGTATTCTGCCTCTGTAGTAGACAAGGTAACAACCTTCTGCAACTTTGAAATCTAGCTAACCGTCATTCCACCAATAGTGAACACATATCCTGTGGTGCTTCTCCTGCCATCCAAGTCACCTACCATATCTGAATCTACATACCCATGTAGAGAAGTGTTTGACCCTTCATAGCATAAATGCCTACTACTGGTCCCTCTCAGATATCTGAGAATCCACTAAACTGCTTTCCAGTGTTCCTTTCTTGGATTGGCCATAAACTTGCTAACAACTCCCACTACTTAGGCAATATCAGGTCTAGTACATACCATTACATACATCAAGCTCCTAACTACTGAAGCATATGGAACTCTACTCATGTACTCAACCTCATCATGTGATTTAGGACACTATTCTTTGCTCAACTTGAAGTGTCTAGCCATAGGTGTGCTTATCGGTTTTGCATCCTACATATTGAACCTCTCAAACACCTTGTTCACACAATCCTCTTGAGATAAAATCAAACTGTGATTTTTCTTGTCTCTCTTAATACTCATGCCAAGGATTTTCTTTGCTGCTCCTAAATCCTTCATGGCAAATGTGTCAGCTAATTTTACCTTAAGCTCAGTAATATCCTACATGTGTGAACCTGCAACAAGCATATCATCTACATACAGTAACAGAATAATATAATTACCATTATCCAATCTCTTAAAATGAACATAATGGTTAGATTGAAATTTACTAAAGCCATGCTCTATCATAAACCTGTCAAACCTCAAAGACCATTGTCTTGGAGCCTGCTTAAGACCATATAAGCTTTTCTTCAACCTGCACACAAGTTTCTCCTTACCTTTGACCTCAAAACCTTCCAGCTGATCTAGATATATTTCTTCATCCAAATCTCCATGAAGAAATGTTGTCTTAACATCAAGCTACTCAAGATGAAAATCCTCAATAGCAACTAAAGACAATACAGTTCGAATAGAAGTCATTTTTACTATAAGATAAAAAATTTCACCAAAATCAATACCTAGTTTCTATGTAAATCCCTTTACTACCAACCTGGCCTTATGTCTCATTTGTCCATTCTTTCCTTCCTTTAACCTATTTACCCATTTATTTTTTAGTGTTTTCTTTCTAGCTGGAAACTCAACCAAGTCCCACGTATGGTTCTCTTCTAAGGAATCAATTTACTCATTCATGCCATGCTCCCATTGTTTCCTAGATTCTACATGCATTGCCTCATCAAAACTTTTTGGTTCTTGACCATCAGTGAGCAACAAGTAGTGTAAAGAAGGGGAATAATGAATTTGAGGCTCACTTACCCTTTCAATCCTCCTCATGGGCATTTGAGACTCCTTGATAGATTTTTGTCCACCCAAAATCTATTCTAACAGTGACCGATCTCGATCACCTCTGGCCGACCCTGGTCTGCACCTGACCGATGTTGATTCCACCTGATTGCTGATGCCGATTCCTTGATTGACGTCAGTGTCCACCTGGTCACCGACATCAATTCCTTGACTGACATCAGTATCCACCTGCCTGACACCACCAACTCTAGTTTGCACATGACCAACATCAGTATCTACCTAATCGACATCAATTCTCACCTGACTGATGTCGGTAACTGTGTTTTCCTATGAGTGATGACTTTTACCCGTGAGCTCACTTTGGATCATAACCTTGTCTAAACTACCCTACTCAAAATTATTCAACCCCTTGAGCTGATCTCTATCCATCATCTTCTCCATGAAAACCAAGGCTTTCCAGTTCTTCACTTTGTCAAAAACATTAGATTTCCTCTTTATGCAATAAACTTGATCCTTTCTTATATCATCAGTAACAAGAAACCTCACTTTTTTTTGTTGCTTACAGAAATCTCAATCTATGCTTTCTGAATCTAAAATCTTACCTTTTGACTCAAGAACATGCATCCCCTTCTCACTCATGTGACCAAGCCTACAGAGCCACATCTTTGCATCTACATCTGAAGTAGATAAAACAGAAGGAGAATCAATAATACAAGTAGATAGATAAAGAGTACCTACTTTCTTACAACATGCTAATTTAAGTACACCCTTAGAAAATTTCCAAGATTCCATTGTGAGAGTAACTATGCAACCCTCATCACCCAACTTTCCTATAGAAATTAGACTCCTCTTCAAGACTGGGACATGCATGACATCCTTCAACACCCATGTGTTGCCCATCTGCAATTTCAGCCGCACTTCCCCTTTGCCAACAATTTGACAAGGCTCACCAACCCCTAAATAAATCTTTCCAAAGTCTCCATGGACATAATCATGAAAAAATACTCTATTTGGGGTTGCATGGAAAGAGGCAACATAATCTAAAACCCAAGATTCTACTTTATCCAAAGAACATATAAGAGCATCCCATGCAATAACACCTGGATCATTTGCTTCTTTATTTCCTTCATGCTGATCTTCTACCAACCAACAATCTTTCTTTACCTACTCTTTCTTTCCACAATATAGTAATTGATAAATCTTACCATTGAATTTCTCCATTCTTAGTGTACTTTCTTCTACCATTGCTTTACTCCCACTCAATCAAAAACCCCTGAGAGTGACCTATAATCAACAAACACTAACCTGCTCTGAACCGGGCTCTGATACCACTTGTTAGTGAACTTACATCACAATAGATTACTTTTGTGTAAGCAACTAAATATGGAATTAAACTAGAATTAATAAGTAACTAGAAATTAGAAATAGCAAAGAATAGGAGATACAAGAAACAATGAAAACTTGTATTAAAATCTTCCAGAAGGAAATACAATTGAAGAAATCTCTCTTTCTTTCACACCTCTCAGATGTACAGATCTCTTTCCCTTAAGAGTTCTCTCTCTCACAATTACAACCAATTCAATCCCTAAATTGTCTACCCTTTTTCTCATACAAGCTATGAAGATCTAACCCTATTAAATAATACTAGGATTCATGAGCTATGTATTCTCCATCATTAGATACACCTCTTAATCAAAGGTTCAAATCAGTCCTACCAAAAATAGAAATGTGGACTCTATACTAACAATTAAACTTATCATGCAAACAATCTATTCTTCCTCAAAAATAGACTTCTAGAATGCATAGGTGACCGACATCAGTCCCTGTCTATCTACATATGACCGATGTTGGCTGATCCATAACCAACATTAGTAGATTTTAGTTGACTCCTGACTGATGTCGGTGACTGTGTAACTCCAACAACTTCTACATTTATTCATCTGGTGAAGCTTTTAGCTTCACAACTCAACACGGACTCTATAGATCCATTTCTACAAACTCTACAAGAGAAGTTTTTCTATGGTCTCTGTAGGAGAAGTTTTTCTACGGACTCTATAGGTTAGTCTTTTGGTGTATGAAGGATTAGTTTAGAGAGTGTTGGGTTTTATAAAATTTCTTCAGACTCTTGTCTAGAAATTCACAAGGAAAGTTGGCATCTTTAAACCATTGAACTAGTTTAATGCCTTAGTTCAACACTTTTGGTTCAATCGGCTTCAAGTTCAATGCCTTGGTTCAATCAGCCTTGGTTCATCACATGGTTCAACCATTGGTTCAATGTTTAAGTTCATTGGCAAAGTTCAATGGCATGGTTCAATGGCTTTTGGTTCAAGCGGCTTCAGATGGTTCAATGAGCTTGGTCCAATGCTCAGTTCAAAGGCTCGGTGTGTAGTGTTGAACTATTGAACTAATTCAATGGATTGGTTCAACAGTTGGTTCAAGCAAATGATTCAAAGGCTTGGCTTAAGTGAATGACACATAGTGTTCAACCATTGAACCATTAAACCATTTTTGGTTCAATTGGTTGGTTCAATGGCTTGGTTCAAGGGAGCATCCTAAATCTAAAGGGAAAGTGCCCTTGTAGAGGGTAGGGAACACTTCAAAGAGGCCACAAAGAAGTGGTTTGGACCTTTCAAAATTTTGTTAAGGCAAAGTCCTGAATTCCTTCAGACTTTTTGTCTAAAGGATTTCCTTCATACAAAAAGTCTAAAGGAATTTGGGGGAGGCTGCATCCAAAGAACTTGAAGGAATGGTGAGCAACTGGGACAAATTCTCGTGGACTTTTTATCCATGAGAAAATTGTCTGCGAAAGAGCCCAAAGCAAAAAATCCCACAAAAAGGGCCGAAGAGACAAAAGGCTGACAAAGGGTAGGTGTCCTTGTGGGGGGCTCTTAGCTGGCCAAATGAAGGGCATTTCTTTAGATCCAAAGGGACACTTCCCCTTTGAGAGGGTTTGAAACAAAGAAAAATCCATAGAAAAGACCCGAAGTAATTCACCAAGGATGGTGACGTCCCGAAAGCTATCAACTTGAATAAGATGGATTAGCCATTATTTTTTCAAATGATGATGGGTGCACAGATGTCAAATTTAAGATGGTGAAATAGCCATTGGTTTTTAAAATGCTTGCACACCAACCATGGAAAGAGCCCAAGGAATGCAGTGACCCGCTAGAAGATCACCCTTGAAGGCTAAAGGAGCAGAAGGAGACAAAGAAGGAAGAAGACAAAGAGCCCAAAAAACAAAGAGAGAGAAGTGCCAAGTGTAAGAATAGGAAGATAGTCTAAGTGGTGAAGGGAGGCAACAATTCAAGGAGTTACTCCAATAGGTGATACAGTGTTTTTGAATTGATTATTAGGAGGCATAAATGGCTAACAGTGCAACCCATTTTTCTTCAATTCACATTAATGAGTATAAAAACTACATAATTGCCTTGAAGGAGTGGTCTTTCCAAGCAGACAAAGGGCATGGCTCATAATTTCTCATTAATGTTCAAGCGGCTTTCTCTTCCCAATGATCAGAGTGCACATGGGTCATTTTTAAAAAGGGCACCAAAAGGCCTCCTTCTTTCCTCTATATATTGTAGACATGTCATTTGAAAAAGTATCTTTCACATTTGTAAGGTGAAGCCCTGGCAAATTTTCACCTAAAATCAATAAATGCATTTTCACCTCTATTTTGGTTAGATATCTTTGTGTGTGTCTAAGTGTTGTGTGTGTTTAGTCATTACTTCTTAATACTTCCATAGGTTTAACACCAATACACCTGGTGTCTATAAGGTGCCATTTCTACAAGTGACATGGAGAGCTGTATTTGAAAGTGTAGAGACAGAAGAAGCTACTATATAGTGTGTCTTTCCACAGCACCTTTGGTGAGTCTCTATTTTGTTTGTGTTCCATCAAAGCCTCCCTGTTAAGTTTCCTGCAACTTGGTCCTTCTGTCAATATGAAGTGTGAGTATGTGTTTGTCTAGCTTCAAGTGTGAGTGTGAGAAGGTCAAATCATTTGGTGCATCACCTCTTTTATAGTAGTTTGTTTTACTGTAAACCTTCTCCCTTTTCTCCCCCCATTATATATCTATATATCATGTATTAGCACTTATTGGAACAACTCAGATGCATTAGAGGGAGCTAGCCCTTACCTAGAGACTCTCCCCTCCAGCTTCGCCAGTCCCACAGGTGAGAGGGGAGTTTCCATTTTGACGTGTGGAAGGTAGGAGCTTGGCTTCTTACCCCAGGTGTAACCCACTGTGTCAACACATACATATACACACACACATATACATATACATACATACACACACACACAAATGCACACACACATATATATACACACAAACATATACATATACACACATATACATATACATATACATATACATATATATATATATATATATATATATACATAAACATACATATATATGTGTGTGTATATATATATGTATATGTATATATATATACATATATATGTATATATATGTACACACACACACACACATAATATGGGTCATATCTAAACTTGCAGACTGCTCCCTTGAAGGATAGCTGTCAAAAAATACAAAATTGCTTGAAAAGATAGACTGCTCCTTTGAAGGACAATTATCAAAATCAAACAAATTCATAACTTAGACCACTCCTTTGAAGTATGGCTAAGTCAAACATTTGCTAAAAAATAAATCACATGGAAACTTCCCAAATTGATCAACTTCCCCAACCTATCAACCACAAAATCATAAAAAAGACCCATATTCAAAATTCAAAAAAAGAAAAAAAAATGTATCCCAAAAGAAATCTTTATTCAATTTTCATAAAAAATAATAGTAAACTTCTTGCATCGATCACTCTACACCTAAATAAGACATGGACTTGTTTATAATTGTTCCTAGGTCACCTACAAAAGGGGTAATCCATCCCCATAAGAAGGTTACACAACCATCTATCCACCTATTTGATACATCCCCCTTTTTCACCCTCTATAAATCAAGGGATTTTGAGCTTACTTGATATTATGTGATCAGGATAATTCTTAAACAAATGAAAAAATGCTAATGCAAAACATGAAATTGGATTATATTCATAATCCAATCCCTCCTATTTTGGTCCTTCTCAATCAAAGAGCACCAAATCTCCTTTATCATGCCTACTTGTTGAAACATTAATTAAGGCATTTGTCTTATGATTGATTAAAAATATTATCATTTATTTCCTCTTTTTACATATAGTATTTTCACCAAATTAATCTATATGTTAAGGTATTTTAAACATTTTAAAACATCTCTCATTCAATTATTACCAATAAATGGAATCATAATTCACTTACGAGTGTGAAATACATTTTAGAACATTATGTGTTTTATTATATGTTGTCACATTCTATTTTATTACTCATCTACATCATTCAATTATGTGTTTTTTATTATCATGAAAACATTATATTTCCCACCTCATATTCATTATCATCAGGCATAACTAAACTATATCAAACATCTCATCAACAATATTAAGTCAATTACATTATCCATCACATAAATATTATCATAAATTATTTATGGTGCATGAATCAAACCAACATCTCATATAAAGTTTCTAAATCAAATCTATACATTAGAAATCAATCCATCTTGCTTAGCATCAAGCATATGTCAAATTAATTTATCACATTTAAATAATAATTTTTTTTTATCATGTATGAACCAACCCACATTTTATCATTTTTTCTAAAAAGGAATCAATAAACTATGTTATCCAAATCACATATGCATCTAAATATGGGATCACATTGATTCATTAACTCAATGTCATATATATCAACATCTGATAAAATACATCAAGCATACACCTACTAATAGGAAAAATTCCAAACCATAACCCAAACATGTCATCATATCCATATGTCATCATAAATCATCATAAACATTAATCATCACATAAGGATAACATAAAGAATCATAAATAAACACCATAACATCATATGTTATCATAAATAACATCATAGATAAAACCATGTACTCTGTGTGTGTGTGTGTGTGTGTGTGTGTGTGTGTGTGTGTGTGTGTGTGTGTGTGTGTGTGTGTGTGTGTGTGTGTGTGTGTGTGTGTGTGTGTGTGTGTGTGTGTGCGTGTGCGCGCACACGTGCACGCATGCACACGCATGTGTGACTCTCAAAATGATATGTACATCTCACTACATCGACTCACAGGCTAGAATCAAAATCATAATATAAGCATGATAGCTAATAATCTATGGTGTAGGGGAACTAATGTCCCCCGAACCCTCTCCATCTCTAGGACTTGTCTATGCAAATATGAATGCTATACCACCACTAGGTGTAGTATTATTAGGTGTCCTCATTATAACCCACTCTAATAGATACTTTGCATACTGTGGAACTTCTAAAATCTTTCTAATCACATGTACCTCATAGTATCTCAACTCCTCCACTATATCAATATATCTCATCAAAAAAATGGTTTGAGGTGGTCCCATGACATCTCTACCCTCACTCAGATATGGTCCACTCTATGATTGCCCTCTTTCCTGCCTAAGATCATCCCTCTTAGCTATAACCAAGGTTAACTGTACCTTTAAACCATCCCTCTTTTGAGTAACAATGGTAAGTTCTCCATTTGTAGTGTCTTTCTACTAGGTGAGAGTGGATAGATTTTCTTGAAAGTTATCCCTCTCTTATGTCCTCATTGCTAGCTATCCCTATGATGTGTCTCTCTCTTATTTCATTGAGGTGAGTGATGCTTGCAGGGTAACTTGTGCTACTCTAACTATATCCCTCTTTATAGTGACAATTTGTAGGTCAAGGTCTACCTCCTCCATCTCTGCATCACCCTCATCCTCACCATTCTCCTTATCTTGCTCTTCACCCTCTCCATCATCTTCCCCAACATCATGACCCTTTCTTCCATCTCCATTAGAAGCTATAGGGTGCCATCTCTTCTACCAAGTAATATACTCTAGAGTCACCCTAACATCGCCAACTATTATAGGGGCTGGTAGCTCCTCATAAAGTAGTGCATCCTCTTATGGTTGTGGTATAGGAAGTGTTACCTCTACATGCTCTTGTATGTATCTCAAGAACACTCTTTGATTAATTTTAACCAAGCCATACTACCACCATATATGGTTAAAATGTATCAACTCCAACTCATGCTCCCTCCTCCTATATATCCATCTAAAGGTCTGAAGGGAAAAGGTCTATGCACATAACCCCATACATGATAGGAAATCCACATAAAGTCTCCAAATGACCTCACCATATACCAAAGTATCAAGTCACTACCTAAACTATGCTATATCTTGTACCCATCTACCTATGGCATCTCCATATCTAACCTCCACTTCATAAACCCAAATTTGAATCATGTTTGATGCCATATTTCCCATGACAAACCAATTGGACATAAAATGGTGATATGATCATAAGAGCAACAATGAAATAAGAACCATATTCTCATCCCATACTTCTTATGCACATGGTAGCCCCAAATATCTCAATAAACTTGTACCAAAAGTGTTGGCACCCATGCATACATTGTTTGATCATCATGCATCTCAACTAGTACCCTAGTCAAATCCCAAAGATATCTCCCACCACTAGAATTTGGTAATGTATAGCAAGTGAATTCTATGATCAACATAGTCATCATCTCATCCTCTTGTGTCCAATCAATATAGATCCTTGAAGTAGAAACCCCTACCATGGTATCGAGCCTCTAATGCATCCTCCCCATATATCAAATCCATCTATGAATCCATCTCATCACCATGAATTAGCTCCACCACTTGATCATGGGATTGAAAATATCAAAAACATATGCACATCATCTAACATAATGGTCAACTCTCCTATTGGTAGCTATAAAGTGTTAGTGGCTAGGTCCCATCTCTTGATGATGGCCACTAACATACCTGTATCTCAACACACATGCCAATAGTGTTGCATAGCACCTAGACCCATATCTAT
The DNA here is from genome assembly GCA_037957365.1 of Torreya grandis. NCBI lineage: Eukaryota > Viridiplantae > Streptophyta > Pinopsida > Cupressales > Taxaceae > Torreya > Torreya grandis. The sequence goes on from JARHVA010000311.1 coordinate 5,354,596, forward strand.
CATGTGAGCCCTATCCTCCCTAATCATATCTCTATATATCTCATTAATTAGTAGTGACACTCAATCTCACATCATCAATAAAGACCTCACCTACAAGGTTATATATTTAACATAGTAACCAATAAACATTCAACCTAGTCTACCATAGTCTCTCCCCCTATACACTTACCTAAGTTCACTATGTCCCACACTTACCCACACCAATAACCCTATTTGACTTCCCCTAGGCTCAGTTTCCTTACCAAAACCCTTTTCAAAGTATTCTAACCTATAAAAACCCTCATCATTCTCAGACTTCTATCTTTTATAAATTACCCTAACCACCTACTTAGCTAGGAAAACCCAACACAATACTAGTCATTTACAAATATCATCACCCCAACATTCAAAAAGGTTAAAACCTTACAAAAATTTTACCCCCTAATATTGACTCTTAGATCAATTTCAATCACAAGTTGACAAACACCGATTCCCTGTTGATCAACACTAGTTCTTTGTCAACTGACATTGGTCAACATCTACTAATATTAATCATTGTAAATTAGGGTTGAAATATTAAAACCCTAAATATCCCTCCCAACCAACTCCTTGCTCTTTAATATCTATTCTACCCTACCCAAACCCCTCTACCTAACCTCCCCACTATCTTATGTTACTAATTTAACCCCAAAACATTAAAATACCACAATCATTTCAAAACCAAAAAACACAAAATAACCTACCTCATCTCACATTCATATTTGTGGTGGCACCCATCTCTCAACTGCATCTTACCCTCTAGCCACCAATTGTCCTCCACATGGCTAAATGATCACTCCTCTCCATCCACAATGGTCCCCACAAGGTACCCCACCTATCACCCTATTCAAACCACTCAAAATCCCATAATAGACACACTATTCCCTCACACAATTCCACTCTAACCAATCACCTTTCTCACTCAAGGGTCATTTAGAAAAAACAATCTTGTTAATAGTCAATAAAGCATCAAATAAATGGCACACAACAAAAAAAAATCAATTTGACATTTTGGGTCACTAACCCCCTTTTCTAAGGTTTGGATAATGACTAACATCAATCATATTTGGCTAGAATGACTAACATTGATTATTCCCTACCAACATCGATTGATTTTATTAGGGTTTTTTTATCTTAAGCCCTACCAAAAACATCCACCTATCATGGATCCCTTTCAAACCATAAGGATCCATTTAAAAATAACACCACACTTTACATCTAGCTCATCAACCGTAAATTACAGATTGCATTCTTCTCCTCTGATCCCCTCACTCACTTTAGTTACCCTTGGTCACTCTTGCTAACTATTTGCATCTTTTTTACACCAACCTTGCCCTTGTTAACTTAACTACATAGCCTGCCATGCCATGTTTGAAAAACTTACACATGTGTGTTACTTTGTGTATAATCCTTTAGGTGCATCAGAACACACCCACTTACGGTCCTAACACCTACAACCCATTTAATCTTCTTAAGATCACACCCTACTTTTGGCTCCCTAAGAACATGAATACCTCACCTAGGAGACTTGCATTTATAAGTGTAACCCATATCAACTAGTCCTAATGTTGTGTCCTAGTTCACCTATTAATTTTTTTTTCTAAGTATAACCTTATTTACCAATTCATTCAACCATGGTAGCCTCTTCTAGGCATAATTTATGACATTGCATTTTGTGTGCATTTTTGTGCTTCCAAGCCTAACCACCCAAACAACATTTTCACCATATTATCCACTTATCAAACCTAAAATTGACTTCATTTTAACCTCATCACTTCTTGTTTTGAGGGGGGACACCTCCTCTCACACTTGGAACATCCAACCTTCCACTAAAACATTAGTTTTTGTTTTTTAGCTTCTTGATATAAACTATACAACAAAAAGCCAGAAAATTTAAACACTAAAAACTGCACCAATAGTTCTAGATGCTTTAGTACACATTTTTAATCCCTTGGACCCTTGGGTTAGAACACTTATTAAATTCCTTTAAAATACCCATTTACCCCTCACACACTTTTAGTTTAATTAATTAATTAAATAAGCTAATAAAATCCTATTTATACCTCACCCTAACCAAGCCCATGTCTAACTAGTGAAACCTAGCCTTAATACCATTTCATACCTTAGCATTTAAAGTCCTAACCTCTTAGAATATTTTTATCTACATGACCATGTCTCCTTGAATGATCTTAGACCACTTATAATGGTCTTAACTACCAAAACTAAGTGAAAAACACTATTTTTAGCAAGTTAAACCATTTCTACCTTGACCAATATCAGTCATCCCTCAGTTGATGCTAGTTGACTAGGACCAATGTCAGTTTATTAAGGATACCTTATGACCCTTACTCAGGAGGCTGGATAATTTGGATAAAGAATCAAACTCTTGTGTGAATCAAATATTTCTAGTGAACTAGAGAACCAGTCTAGAGATCAAGAAGTGTTTCATCACCTCAAGACTAAGGATTCAAGCACTGTTACTCTACCCATTTTGTTTTAAGCTTCCAATCAACTCAAAATTCAACTTCAAGTCATATTCAAGATAAAAACTCTACAATAGCTAAGTATTATGTGCTTTTCATATGTTCAGTATCTAGTTTTTGTAGTTTATTTTTTTAACCCCTTTGAATCTTCCCTTTATACTCTCTTGTGTTGGATTTATGCAACTCCAACATCCCTTTTACCACCAAATCCCCACTAACCATTCCTAGCCTTTGGAGTTTTAATTTTTTTTGTTTGATATCCCTAAGACTTCATTATGCCTTTATGACCATTAAACAACCTTAAAATAGACTAGAAACTACTCTATAACTAGCCCAAAGTCTATTTTTTCTCAAATCTAGAACTATGACAAACACACAGTGATCAACATCAGTCATCTTAATTTTAACATTAGTTACCCTTGATCGACATCAATTACCCAATGACCAGAATTGGTCTCTATATATCTCTTTTTTCTAAAAATATCAAGTTAAAATCACCTATCAACCCCAACCCAAAATCTTGTTTTTTGATCCCTATCACAACACAAAGTTAGAAGCAATTATCTGAATCACATTTTAGCACTTTAGAATTTATTTTGAACAAGTTAATTTCATTTAGTTAAAATCAATCATTTTTCTTGAAAAGAATTTTATTACATTATGTTAAAGTACTTCTCATTCTTTTATGCAAGTATTTCTTATCAGCATTTTTTAGAACTTGATTTGTTAAATGAGTGGTTTGAAAACCTTCCAGTGAAGTCTGGTACTTTTTAGATCTAGCACTTTCTATGAAATACACCCTCCAATCTTACTAATCAATCCCATTTCTATTATTATTCTTATTACAAATCATTCCTCCCAAGCCAAAGAATAGTAATTCATATCATTTGAATCATAGAGCATGTAACTACATCCAAGTTCATCTACACCTACTCCTTTTATTTTAGTTTTACTTGTTTTCAAAAATAAAAATAAAATAATAAAAAATCATAGTGAAACAACAATAAATAATGTCCTTAATTATGCATTTATGGAGGCATGTCTCAACATTTTTGCTTTGTAAGGCATTTATGTTGATATTTTAGAATTCTTCACTTTGAACATGTTGATGTCACCATGACCTCATTTATATTTGATATTTGTTGAATTTGTTTTTTTTTAATTATATTTTCACTAATCCAACATGTATTATTTAACTAAGAATTTAATTTGATTTTCTTATTTAATGATTTTTTCTTAGGATTTTGGTTATTTAAATAATTTGATCAAGTGCCCCACTTAATTCATCTAAAATGTCAATTTGCTAGAGCACAACCTAATTAGAGATACATCTATGGGAGGTTATCATTGCATATAGGGTCCAAATAGGGATGTTTTGACATAATTATGAGAACTTACATCTAGTGTTCAAATGACTTTGGTATGTTCATGATTCTTAAGCTTGGTTTACTTAGTTTGGTAGAAATTGGTCTAAAATCCAATTTAGACACAAATGTGGTCGAAAAGGAGTGTTTGCAATGACTACTAATGATAGATTCAAATTTTTTTAAGAGTAGGTTAGTTTATCAATGAATAATAGTTTATAAAAGTGTACCAAATAAGTATTTATTCTATTTTGAGTGAGACCTTGATTTGTTTGTATACTAGTCCAATTGGATAATTTCTCATGCCGTCAACATTATAGGAAAATAGGTAAATGCTAGGATATATTTCATTTTTAAAAATAGTCATTATTGGGAGAGGGTTGGTTTTGAATATATTGGGTCAATATCGACTGGAGATATTTATTGAAATTGATGTAATTGGCCTATATATAGGTGGACTGAACTAACGGTTTGGAGATGTCTATTTATTATATTTAGTATGTTTGAAATAAATAGTGAAGTTATTATAGTTTGTAGTAATAAAGTGGAATGGTCAAAATCATAAGATAACATGTCTATGTGAGAGAATGGAATATTAGGACCTTGTGTTTATGCTTAAATCATGCATGTTAAATGTGTGTCAATATTGTCATTTAGTACTTAATACTAGATTTTAGTGTATATAAATGCCTCCTTTTTATTATAGTATTGGAATTGCTAGAGTAAAAGGATGAAATTTACCTAAGTGTGTACAACACACTTTGTATTTGGTATGAATCTTAATTGTGTAGGTCACGCAATATTAAAAAATTCAATCATGTGTAGTCAATGTCTATAGATTGACAATTTTAATCTAAAACCATTTTTTTTAAAATTTAAAGAGAAAAAGTAAGACTACAACTATGTTTTGATGAAAACTTTATTTCCCTTGTATTTTTTTTAAGATGATGCTTCCTTCTTAAAGCATTGGATAATTTTTTTCTTCCTTATTGAATCACATAGAGAGTTTGGGTGGCAGTTCCCCAAATTTATGTAACTATGTAGGCTTTTGGGTTTTGAATACATGTACCAACCCCTATGAATGTGGGGATAAGTATTCAACATATTAACCTAAATAACCACATAGGTAAAAGAGAGAACCAAATGATGTATTCAATAAAATAAAACTTTATAAACCATTACAGATGGATTATAAATTAAATTTTATAGTTTGCTCAAATTTAGTCCATGTAAACAAAAAAACATGATCAAAAGTGAATGAACATTACTAATAATCCCATCATTAATGCATGTTTTATTGTATAGTTTCTCTCAATGTATAATATAATTCATGATATAAAGAGAAGGAACAATGTTCATTAAACATTCATGAATACATATATTAAAAGTTTGAAGTGGAATGACAACCATTTCCCATTCAATTGTAAATTTTACTATTGTGTATGTATGCACAAATAAATAGTATCCCTCTTAAATCTAAAAGTGTGTATATGTGAATGAACCACTACCATTCCCCATAAATATATAATCACACACACACACACACACACACACACACACACACACACACACACACACACACACACACACACACACACACACACACACACACACACACACACACACACACATGTTGAATTTTAGAACTTGTGTCTAAAATGTATGTGTATGTGAAAACCTATAGTTCATGCGCCTATAAATTTTGTGCATATGACCATGAATATACACCAAAGTATGAATATATGCTCAAGTTTATGTAATGTGAGCACATATGCATGAAATATTCCCCTATAGTTTGTATCAATGTGTCATTATCTGTAATGTATTTAAACCATTGTGGATATCTAAAATTTGTACTCTAAATTGATTTTATGTTTATGGAGGCTTATGTCTCTATGAAAATCCCACTATAATCCATCCTTTTAGGATAAAGTATGTATCATGTAATTCATTCATCTTAAAATAAGACTTAACTATATCATCACATATAAAAATAGTATAATGTAATATCATGTGAACATGTGGAGAATATTCATCATAGTAATGTATATGTCAATTAAAATTTGCATGTAATATATGTAATACATGGCATATAAGTGTTTCATAGATATAAATGTATCAATGAAGAACATAGTAGTCGGATCATTAAATAACAATACATAGTAAAAGTTTATGATATAGATCGCGACACTACTCAATGTAAATAAGCTCAAAAACTAAAAGTATTAGTGTCACACATAAGGATAATGGCCACTTACAAGGGACATAAATATGTCTCAAAAAATAAGGCCAAGTCCAATACAAGGGGGCATCAAAATATGTCACTTCAGAATAGGCCAAGTGACACTTGTAACAAGACATAAACATGTTGAAAACAAGGGACATTAAATATGTTGAAAATAAGACCAAAGGTTCACACATAATAGACCATAAAGTAGTCTACCATGTAATAGTAACATCATAAATTAATAATATAATAAGGGAACAAGTTTAGAGCATCCATATGTATCAATGTCATATCATAGTATAATAGAATTTCCATGTAGCACTATATAAGATATGATTTACTAAAAATAAATGTGTAAGTGATCTAGGTATCTCAACATGGTATAAATGTCATATAAATATATAGATTTTAATATTGAAACTTGAAAAATAATATGCCCCCAATATTAACATGGCCACTAGGTAGAGGAAAGTCTAACATCTGTATGCCCATGTGTAGCTTGTATGTCTTTCATCACACTCATATATCATGAAATGAATGTCTATATGAAAATAATATTCCATATAAAAAAACATGATAAATAAGATATGTAAATATTATAATATAGTAATCATGTCATCTTTAGGTCCTATTTTTTTTTTTTTGAAACAATTAGATGTCTTTTGTATTTTCTTAAATTTTTAAATATTTTTTAGGTATTTTATATTGTTTAGTATTGATACAAGTTAATGATGTTCATATTTTTCCTCATATATTTTCATTCTATTTTAGGTAACCGATAAGATCTAGTACCCACCTTCTCTGTAATCATAAATGGGCCCAACCAATTAGTCTTAAATATACTTTTGTTATATTTATTTAAATTAGTTTTCTTCTAATTATATTTTAATGCTATGTATCTATATTTAAATTCATGGTTTCATACTTTAATTCCATGTGATATCTTAATATGAACTTAGTGTACTTTAAGATATTCCAGGGTGTGTATACACCTATTGTCTAGCATTTTTAATTCATGTAATCATTTGTATTGATATTCATTATATTTGATGATATATTTAACATAAACATGAAAATATGGTATCTTGAGATCTAAAGATATAATTAATTTTGTTTCATTAAAAATAAACTAAGGTGTAGCCTTAGTGTATGGAAACTTGTTTGATATGTCGAAAGTACATAAACAATTTGATTATGCCAGTCTTTACCATACTTGGTGACAAATTTTCTTAATATTGTTATAAAAAAATTATTTTTTATTCTACTTTTCCATTTCCTTGGGGATAATATGGTATAGAAAACATATGATAAATATTTTATTTATTAAAAAATCTCTTGACTATTTTATTCTTGAATGAGGATCAATTATGTGTGGCAATGGTAGATGGTAGTCTAAATTGTGAAATGATATTTTCCTTTAAGAATTTACATATTTATCCACTTTTTATTTGATGATAATGGTTTGGGTTATACCCATTTTTTAAAGTACTCCATAGTTATAAGAATGAATTTTTGGCCCTTTGATGATTTTTTATTTATCTTTCCAATCAACTCAAAGCCATGAAGGGAGACCGACCATGGTGGAATAGTATTTTGTAATTATTATGATGGAGCATGATTTATATTACTATATTTATGACATTTTGTGCATGAATTAGAATTATCTTATCATTCTTGTTTCATTTTAGGCCAATAATACCCTTGTATCAATATTTTATAAGACATTGATTTTACACTAAAATGAACTTTGCATTCACTATCATGTACTTCCAGTAAGGAAATTTCATCTTAATAATGGCTAAGGAACAAAAATAATTTTCCCTCAATGATATTTTTAATAAATATCCTCCAATTATAAGATAATACTTTATTTCATGTTGTAGTTTCCATTTATTGTTACAAGTAGAATTTTATGGGATACAAGCTTTGTATAAAAAGCTATATATATCACTGTACCATTTTGAATGTATTTCACTATGAGTAATTTCTAGGACCTAGAGATGCTATACTTATACTATAGATAATAATTAATTTTGTATCTATTAGATAATACAAATTACATGATCATCATTGATGTTGATGGGAATCATAAAATTTGTGCTATCCATGGCATCAACATGCTAATTATATTTTTGAGGTATATTTTGTATTGAAAAAGGATCAAAATGTGTCTACGATAATTGAACTGTTTCTTTGTATATGATTCAATTATATTCATTTTTTTGGTTGATGTATAAAATATTATTAAACACCAAATAATAATCCCCATATATCTATAATGATTTTATTTTTAATTTTCATGTTATATGTAACCAATGTTAGTTCTTGATATTCTACTATGTTATTTGTACATGAAAAAATTAAATATTATGTAAATGGCATAGGTTGTCCATAAGGGGTGATGGATACTATACCAAAACTAAAGCCTATATCACATTTAGATCCATAAAATTATATGGTTTAAATATCATCATCAATATGATATGGAGTAAAGTCATCCTAAAAATAATCATTGATTGGTAATGTGTCTATCAATAACTAGTTGGTCTACAATAACTTGTCCTTTTACATATTTTTTAGATATGAATTTTAGATCAAATTTCATTAGTAACATTACCTATTTATTTATACATCTTGATAATTGTGTCTTTGAATAAATTAATTTGAGTATATCCACCTTTGTGATACCTTATGTCTCATTGTTGAGTATGTAGTATCACAATTTTTGTGTAGTAAAAAAAGAGCTTGGCATATTTTTTCCATAGTATTGTAATTTTTATCATAGTAAAAAGTGTATGAATTATGTAATAACTATCAAGTTCTCTATTATTTTCATCATAAAGTGCCAAAAAATCCCCAAAGGCATGATATATGGTTGAGATGGATAATAATAAAGGTATGCCTAGTCTTGGGGGCATGAGAATGGATGGATTAAGCAAACAATATTTAATTGCATCAAAAAATTGTTGAAATTAAACATCCCATTATATATTTTTTTATTTCTTGATATATCAAGTGAAGGGTTTCATCTTATCAACTGGTTGGGCTAAAAAACATCTTATTTATTTAAGTTTCCCTTATAATGATCTTAGTTGCATTATTCCTTTTGGTGGAGGCATGTCTAAAATATATTTGACCTTTTTGGGATATATTTCAATGACATATTGAGATATTATGTATCCAAATAATTTATCTGAATATACCTAAAACATACATTTTTTGTATTTAGGTGTACATTTATTTACTACAACCATTAAAAAAAAATCATAAATCTATATCATGATCTTGTCATTGTATTCATTTAACAAGTAGATTATCCACATAGTATTCCATTATTTTGTGCATATAATCATGAAATATATGGTTTAATGATCATTAAAAAGTATCTCCAACATTTTTACATCTAAAGGGAATGATTACATAAAAAATGTTCCCCATGGTGTAGTAAATCAATTATTTTATTGATCAACTAGATTAATTTTGATTTGGTTGTATCCTAAGAAAACATCCATGAATAATAACATCTCATAATTGACTATAGAATCAAAAATCATATCAATATTTGGTAATGATAATTTTTATTTGGGACAAATACTTTATTTAATTATTGATAATTTGTACAACATTCAATTTGTCTAATTATCTTTGCAATTGGTTCTATATTAGCTTTGTGTGTGTGTGTGTGTGTGTGTGTGTGTGTGTGCGTGCGCGCGTGCGTGCGTGTGTGTGTGCGTGCATGTGCGTGCGTGTGCATGTGTGTGTGTGCGTGCGTGCCTGCGTGTGTGTGTGTGTGTGTGTGTGTGTGTGTGTGTGTGTGTGTGTGTGTGTGTGTGTGTGTGTGTGTGTGTGTGTGTGTGTGTGTGTGTGTGTGTGTGTGTGTGTGTGTGTGTGTGTGTGTGTGTGTGTGTGTGTGTGTGTGAGTGTGTGTGTGTGTGTGTGTGTGTGTGTGTGTGTGTGTGTGTGTGTGTGTGTGTGTGTGTGTGTGTGCGTGCATGCACATATTGAATTCATCTCATGAATCCATTTTATCCCTAATAGAATATTATAATTGGGATCATTAAGCATGACCTAAAAAATTATGGCTATCACTTGATTGCCCACAATAATATGTAATGTAGTTTATCCTAATAATTTTCAAAATATATTATCAAATCCCCAAACATCCTTAATTGATTAGTTGATATTATTTTATTAAATAAAAATTAGGTTAAATAATGAGATATTAAAAATGTTTAATCATGATCCATTATCCACCAAATCTCACTTAACTACCTTGTTTTAAACTTGTACTTTAATATACATGGTAGATGTTTATCTATAATGTGCTTATGAGGTAAGTATTATTTTTAAAAGAAGATACTTTCCTCCTCCATAGTATTATGTTAATAATATAATCCACATAGAGTGGTTCTACATCATTTTGTAAAATTGTATCACATAATCCCACATAAATAATATCTTTGTAAACAAACATTGTTTGAAGTAAGTATAACAAATAAATTTTGACATGGGTATTTTTTATTGGATCTATATATCATACCCATTGGATTGATTAAATTTATTTGTGGATAATGGTATGGGTTGAGGATGGAATTATTGAGGACCTTTGGCTTATACCACTGGATGGGTCACCTTACCCCTTCATGTTATGATAGCTTGGACTTCTAGATCTAATATAAGTTAAGGGCCTAGATTAGAAGTAAGATGGTGACTATCAACATTTTGAAAACTAGGGGGAAGGAAAAAATGAATCATACATTCCATTTATATTTAGTTTTAACAAAAGGAAGATTAGTTTATTATTGCAACAATATGATTAGATAAAGGCTTGGGATTGTTCAATGTTAATTTGTGCATTATTAGTGTTTTTACTTTTGATCCTTTTTATTACATAATTTATCAAAATAATATATAATTTCAATAAATAACAATATGAAAAGATTACCTTCATGACTTGTGTTTACCAATAATGTTCATTCAATATGGCCATGATTAATATGTATGATTAAATAATAATTATAAATCATGATCGAAAATAAAACCCTGAGGCTGAAATTTGGAACCCTCAAAAAAGGAAATCCTAATGAATATCTAAGGCTGCATGTGATTTTTTTTTGTATGAAAATTAAAAATCAGATCCATAACCTTAAGACAACAAATATGAAAGCTTTGAAGATTGGAAAGATTTTTTGTGTATGGAAATTTGTAATCCTAGGACAAAAAATATAAAATCTTGGAAAGATGGTTCAATAAATGCTTATTTTCACCAATATGTTTTATTCTAATTTGGTTTTATAATCCTAATAGGATATAAAATTTAAATGTAGTTCAAATATTAAGATATGACATTAAACAAATATTTGAATGTAAAATACTGAAATTGATTACAATGAGTTTTAAATTGGCATATACTAAATATAGTAAGTACAACAAAGGGATGAGTACTTAGATTTTTTAGGTGAATGTATTATTGTGATTGTATTTTAGAAGTGGATATTAGTTATATTATAAATTTTTTTAAAATAGAATATACTAAATATATAAATAAAACAAAGGGATGTGTACTTATATTTTTAGGGTGATTGTCTTATTATGACTATATTCTAGAAGTGATATTGGCTAAAAATAGGCCTATGATTCATTTGATTTAGGAATTGTACCTTTTTTTTATGTAGAGTTAGTTCTATCAATTTGGGTATGTATCATTAATTGATATTGACATGTTTTGGTTAGTACTAGTACAAAATGAGAGTATGTGACCATATAATCACCTTTTACTATCACCTTATTCTCTATATGTTTGATCCTAAAACCTAATTATGTGTTTAACTCTAAAAATAAGTATCATTCACCTTGAAACCCTATGTTTGATTATGAGAGATAAAAATATTACAAAATTGGTAAGTGTAATGGTCTAACCTAACCCCAATCACTCACTTTTGATGATTTACCATTGTATTTGCATATGATATTCTAAGGAGGGAAATTAAGGAACATGTTTTTATACCACCTAATGTGATTGTGTAACTGTTCTCCTTCAATATGTGTATGCATATAACTATTTGTATTTGATACTTGAAAATGACTAATTTGTCTTGGATTCAGTGTGATTCAGACTTAGATTATGATTGATCCTAGTGATATATTCATGGTTTTGGAATAATAAGGTAGATTTTATCAATGTGTAATAATGTATATATGTGTACTAGATAAGTTCCAAGTCCCTTTTAAATGAGACCTTAATTTGTTTATATATGAATCCAATTGGGTAACTTCTCAAACCAATGACATGCTAGGAATATGGGTTGATCATAAAAAAGAACTAATTTTATAAAGAATCCATTTATAGAAGAAGGTTATTCTAAACATATTTTCTCAGTATTAATTAGTGATACTAACTGAAGCAACCTATGTACATTTGGACTAAAATAAAGGTCTAGAGATGTCTATGTAGGATATTTAGTAGGTGTGAAATATATAGTGAGGCTATTGTAGGTGTGTAGAAGCAAAACAAAAAGGTCAAAATCATAATAAAACATGTAAGTGTGAGATATGGCCATGATTAATGTGTATGATTAGATAATAATTATAAATCAGGCCTAAAAATAAAACCCTTATGCTATAATTTGAAACCCTAGAAAGAGGGAATCCTAATAAATATCTAAGGCTAAAGGTGATTTTTTTGTGTGTATGAAAATTATAAATCACATCTAAAACCCCAGGACAACAAATATGAAATCTTTGAAAGGTGGAAATATTTTTTATATATGGAAGTTAGAAATGAAATTTGAAACCCTAGGACAAAAAACATAAAACTTTAAAAATATGGTTCAATCAAGGCTCAAGTTCACCAATATGTTTTACTCTAATTTGATTTTATAACCATAATAGAATATAAACTTGAAATGCATTTCAAATATTAAGATATAGATTTCAAGAATATATCTAAATGTAAGATATTGAAATTGATTGCAATGGTTTTTAAAAAGTGGAATAAACTAAATGTCTTAGGTACAATAAAGAAATCAATACTTAGTTTTTTTATATTGGAGTCTTACTGTGACTTCATTTTGGAAGTGGATATCATCTAAAACTATGCATGTGATTTATTTGATTTAGGAATAATATCTATGTTTACACATGGTTAGTTTTGTTGATTTGGGTCAATATCGTTGGTTGATATTGACATGTTCTAGTTGGTAAATACTTGTATAAAAATGAGGGTATATGACTATATAGTCATATTTGCCTATCTATGTATGCTCTATATGTGTGATTCTAAACCTTGATGATTCATACAACTCTATAAATAAGTATATTTCACCTTGAAACCCTAGATGTGATTGTGAGGGTTGAAAACATACAAAAAATAGGAAAGTGTAATGGGTTGACCTGACCCCAATCACTCTTTTTTTAAGATTGAATGTTGATTTCACATTTAAGACTTTAAGGAGGTAAATTAAGGCACAAGTAATTTTATCACCTTATGTGATTGTGTAATTATTCTGCTTAGCTATATGTATGTATCTAATGATTTGGGTTTGATACTTGATAGTGCTTGATTTGTCTTAGATTTATTGTGCTTAAAACTTGGATTGTGATTACTCCTAGTGATAGATTCATAATGTGGGAATAATAGGGTATATTTTATCAATTTTTAATAGTGTATATATATGTACTTGATGAGTTCCAAGTTCCTTTTGAATAAGACCTTAATTTATTTATATTTGAGTTCAATTAGGTAATGTATCACACTACTAACATGATAGGAAGATGGGTCAACCTTAACAAATATTTTATTTTAAAAAATTAGACATTTCCAAGAGAGGGTCAATTCTAAACAAAATGGGTTAGTATCAACTAGAGATATTGACCAAAATGATGGAACTAAATTATGTACAAGTGGACTAAACTGAACATTGAGAGATGTTTATATAGGCTATTTATTAGTTTTTAAGTACACAATGAGGTTCATGTAGGTGTGTAAAATCAAAATGGAAGGGTAAAAATCATAATATAACATGTAAGTGTGAGATATGTTAATGATTATTGTGTATGATTAGAGAATAATTAGAAATTAATATCAAAAATACAACCTTAAGAGTGAAATTGATAACCCTAGAAAGAGGGAAAACTAATGAAGATCTAAGGCTGAAGGTGAATTTTTTTTTAATAAAATTATAAATCAAATTTAAAAATATAAGATAAAAAAATATGAAACCTTTGAAATGTGGAAATATTTTTTGTGTATAGAAATTAGAAATGAAATTTAAAAACCTAGGAAAAATAATATGAAACCTTAGAAGGATAGTTCAATCAATGCTCGAGTTCACCAATATGTTTTAATCTAATTTGGTTTTAGAACCATAATAGGATATAAAATTAAATTTTAATTAAAATATTAATATATGGCATTCAATCATACTTCTAAAGGTAAAATATTGAAACGGATTGCAATGATTTGAAAAGTGACATATTAAATACAGTAAGTAAAAAAAGGGATGAGTACTTATCTTTTTAGGGGGAATGTCTTACTACGATTTTATTTTATAGGTGGATATCAACTAAGATTAGGAGCGTGATTCATTTTATTAAGTACTTATATCTCTATTTACGTAGGGTCAATTTCATCAATTTGGGTCAGTATCATTAGTTGACACTAACATGTTCTAATTGATAATTACTTATACAAAAATGAGTGTTTTTGACCATATATTCACCTTTGCCTATATCTATATTCTATATATGTACCTCCTAAACCTTTATGATATTTTCAACACTATAAATAAGTATCCTTCATCTTAAAACCTTAGGTGTGATTGTGAGGGATAAAAACATATAATAAATGGGGAAGTGTATTGTAATGACTTGAACCTAATTGCTCACTTTTGATGATTAGCCACTAAATTTTCATTTGATACTCTAAGGATGGAAATTTAAGCACACACAATTCTACCACCGAGTGTGACTATGTAATTTTTTTCCTTTATATTAAGTATGTAGTTAATGAATTAGATTTGATACTTGATAATGCTTATTTTATTTTGGATTTAGTGTCCTTTAGAGTTGGACTATGATTTTAATAATGGTATATTCACATTTTGGGAAGAATAGGGTAGATTTTATTAAAGTGAAACTATGTATCTATGCACCAGATAAGTTCCATGTCCCTTTTGAATGATACCTTCATTTTTTATATATAAGTCTAATTGGGTAATTTATCACACCATTGACATGCTAGGAAGATGGGTGGAACCTAAAAAAGATTTGGTTTTATAAATTAGGAATTTATAGGAGAGGGTTAATTATGAAAATATTGGGTCATTATTGATTAACAATACTAATTGAAACTAATATAACCAACATGTGTACAAGTGGACTAAAATGAGGGTATGAAGGCATCTATTTAGGATATTTAACAAGTCTAAAATAGAAAGTGAGGTTTATGTAGGTGTGTAGAAGAAAAATATAATGATCAAGCTCATAATACAACATGTAGGTATGAGATATTGCCATGATTAATGTGTATTATTAGAGAATAATTAGAAATTAGGCCCAGATATAAAACCCCAAGACTAAAATTTGGAACCCTAGAAAGAGGGAATCCTAAAGGATATCTAAAGCTAAAGGTGACTTTTTTTGTGTATGAAAATTAGAAATCATATCTAAAACCCTATGAAAAACAATATGAAACCTTTGAAAGGTGGAAAGATGTTTTTTGTATGGAAATTAGAAATGAAATTTGAAACCCTAAGACAAAAAATATAAAACCTTGGAAGGATAATTTAATTAATTCTTGGGTTCACCAATATGTTTTACTCTAATTTGGTTTCATAACCTTAATAGCATATAACCTTGAAATGTAATTCAAATATTAATATATGTTATTCAAGTGTACATCTAAATGTAATATACTAAAATTAATTGTAATGTTTTGAAAAGTGAGATATACTAAATATAATAATTACATAAAAGGGATGAGTACTTCGCTATTTAAGGTCATTATATTGCTATGATTATATTATGCAAGTGGATACCAGCTAAAATCAGGAATATAATTCATTTGATTTAGGAATTATATCTCTATCTATGTTAGTCTAATTTATTTGATCTGGGTTGGTAGCATTGGTTGATGTTGACATGTTCTAGGTGGTACTTGTATATAAATTAGGGTCTGTGACCATAAAATCACCTTTACATGTTTTTATATGCTCTATATGTGTGGTCATGAACCCTGATGAAGTGGGTAATTTCATAATTATCCTTCACTTAGAAATCAAATGTGTGATTTTGAGGGATAAAAACATATAAAAAATGGGAAAGCATAATGGGTTGATGTGACTGCAATCACTCACTTTTGATGATTGATTTTTTCCTTTGTATCTAACACTCTAAGGAGGGAAATTAAGCACATGTATTTCTACCACCTAGTATGATTATGTAGTTATTTTCCTTCACCATATGTATGAAACTAATGATTTGTATTTAATACTTTATAATTCTTTATTTGTCTTGGATTTAGTGTGCTTTAGACTTGGATTGTGATTTATGATAGTGATAGATTCACAATTTGGGAAGAATATGGTAGATTTTTTAATGTCAGTGTATATATGTGTACTAGATAAGTTTAAATTACATTGTTAATGAGACCTTAATTTATTTATATATGATTCCAATTGGGTAATTTATCACATCACCAACATGATAAGAAGATGGGATAACTATAAGAAAATATTTTACTTTATAAAGTAATCATTTTTAGGAGCTAGTTAGATATGAATATATTAGGTTAGTATCGACTAATAATACTTACTAAAATTAATGGAACCAAAATGTGTATAGGTGAATTAAACTAAGGGTATAAAAATATTTATACAATATATTTAGTAGGTTTTAAATAAATAGTAAAGTTTTTGTACATGTGTAAAATTATAATGGAAGGTTCAAACTCATAAGAAAACATATAAGTGTGAGATAATGGTATAATTATGACCTTGTTTGTGTGCTCAAGTCATGTGTGGTAAATGTGTGTTAAACTTGTCATTTTCAAGTACTTAGTGTTATATTTTAGTATATATAAGAAGATATGAGAGATATATAAACAAATTTTTCTATGAAAGGAAAACATTATTGGAGGAAAAGAGGGAACCACAAAGGATAAAACACATTATTTATTACAAATAAGACACTCTAATTATGTTTGAAAATACTAAGAGTTTTCAATGTCAATGTCCCTATAAAAATTGACCCAATAAGCATGAGCTTAGGCTAACTAGTGAAATATAAATATCATCCCATAAATAAATATATGCATGAAAATTAAAAGAATGCTACCTCTCTAAATGTTTTCCTTGATCATGAATACATTGATGGAACTATTGGTCACTTTACAAATTGGGTATTATTATGATAAATTAGGTTGTACTAAATGATATATACAATGCCACATACCCTTGTCTACTATTCCACCACAGTAAAATGGATCTCATATTTATAATGAAGCTAAGTATGTATATTTAGGTTTTCTAGGATAGGTGGACATGCCAAATTTTATGGTTATGAATTTTAGTGTGATTTTTAATTTTGAAAGATATTTTTCCTTTTGAAATTTCCTTTCTCTTTTGATGTTACTTTGATATCTTGGCTTCTATTTTTAATCTTTTTATGTTTTCCTCATCCAATGGATTTAAAAACCCAATAATGGGTGATAAATATGAATAATGAAATATATATTACAACTATCCACTAAAGAGGAGAACCTATAAACAAAGACACATATATAATCTTAGACTTTCACCTTATATGAGAATGCAACCTTGAAATTGACCTTGGTTTTTGATGCAGGAGCATCTAGGCATGCTTTAATTTAATTTAGTTTGTCTTAGGAGTCTTAGGTGTTTTTTGAATAATTTTTCCTCTAAAATGTATGTTCAAATGTTAAAAAGTTTTAAAATAGCCAAGGAGGTTAAATAAGGCCTATTTGTGTGTTGTAAAGGCCTAATTATGTGTTTTAAGAGGTCCAAGTAGTCTAATTGAGAAAAAAATATGGTTTTTAATCCATTTTTATATTATTTTTAAGTTTTTTAAAGTCCAAATAAGTTTCCTATGGGTGTGATTTATCACATTTGCTCTATTTGGATGTTTGGTTGAGAGATTGTAGGATTTGTTGTTTGATTCTTGGTCAAGAATCAAACCTATTTATATGTAAGGGGTCAAGTTGAGATGGTAGTCATTAGAGTAAGACATATTATAGTGTGATTTATGATATTAAATAATATATTTCAATGAAATATGTTTTCATTAAGTTTTTTGATGTTTTTTATATGCAATTGGTGTAGATTGTGTGTTATTTACAAGGAGGGTAGCAAGGTGAAAGTGTGTAGCCAATGATATGAGTGAAATGTGTGATTTTTGATTATTATATATATTATAATACCTTAAAAAAATACCAACAAAATTTATTTGAGGTTCTAACTCTCTGTTTTGCTCATTCTAGGCCCAAATGAGTGTTTTATGCCCTAAAACTAGGGTATGAGGTAAATTTTGATTATACCATTAAAAAAGTCTTGAAATTTTGTAATATTTATGAAATAAAGGTTTTTAAAAGTTAAAAAAAAAATTATATCAAACACACATGTTTAGGTGTACTTTATAGCATACCCTTGTCTTGTAGGGTTAAATAAACCTATAAAATCATACTTTTTGAAATTTCTTGTGTTTTATGGATTAGAATTGAATTTTGAGTGTTTGGAAAATTAAAATATGGTTATATTCACCTTAAATATCAGTTAAATGGATTAATTTATCCATTTTTCCTATACTTTTATATAATAGTCATTTTCTATGAGACCTAATTAGTCTGCTACAGGTCTAAATTTCCTAATCTGTACAAAACAACATACCATAATTTTTACACATGTTCTGTAACTTCCAAATGGGTATCCAAAAATGTTTATTTCATTTTCCCATGATCAATATATATGTATTTGTGGCCTAAAAACTAGTACACGAGGGTTATTAGGCTACTAGTCCTAAAGGAGAGATAAGTGCATTGGGGAAAAGTGTATATAAATGATTAGGAATGGATGGAATATGTATAAATTGACCTATAAAATCCAAGGTAACCTTCACAAATTTTTAGGAAATCCTATAGTGTAAATTGGCCTATTGAGGCCATTCAATCAAACAAGGTAAAAAGATCCTCAAATACAGGGGATGTGAAATCTACCTGCATGAATTTTTTAAGTAAGAAGTAAAAAATATGGAATATAAATATGAAAAGGAGAATTATTGGGTTTCCCCAATGGTAAAAAATCTATAAATGGAGATGATGTAATCACATACGAGTTTGATACTTTCATCATAAGAGAGGGTAAACTATGAATGAGAAACATGTAGATATATTGCAATAGTTTACCATAAGAGAATATAACTAAATCTAATAAAAAATACACCACTATAAATCATTACCTTATCTTTCTAATAAAACATCTAGCTAAGTTTGGAAGTGAGAGAAAGACTAAAAGGTAGTAATACAATGGGTACTTATGAGGAGGGCCAAGTTGTATTCCATAATGTCTTCCCATGAAAATCAAAATTTAAAAATCTAAATGTCATAAATATAAGTGCATAAGGATGCTAAAATTCATAATAAAGGTATATAAAAGGTTAATATGGTGTAAAAAATAGTCATAAACTTGGAGGCAAAAATAATTAGGTGGTAAAAGATCCTAAAGGTAAGGCATGTATAGGATGAAAATTTGTGAGGATGGCTCAGTTGAATTCCCAAAGGTCTTACCATGAAACTCACAAAATAAGATATAAGAATAATATAAGTAAAGTGGTAAAAGGATGAAAAAAATCATGATTATAGGACAAGGATGAGGGAGCCTAGAGGTGATGCTAAGGTAGATGATAATAAACCCAAAGGTTTAAATAAATTAAGCTATGATATAATAAAGAATAGTTATAAAAAACATACAAATAGAGCTAACATAAAATATGAATTATAATTTCTAACTAAGTGCAATAAATGGGAATATACCTTTAACAAGGTGTGTTTAGAAAAACATATGATTTGTCTCAAACAAATTATTAAAGTTTAATTTGTTTATTTCTAATTTGTGTAATAATATTGATAATTAAATCATTTTGGAAGTGGTAAAGAGAGGAAAGTTTCATAATATGTCCTCAATGTTGAGGAAGGGTGAGGAGGGGCATGTAATATTCCTAGCAAGTGTGAATTAAATTAAGGATGGGCATCAAAATATGCCCAAAGTATAGACTAAGGGAAGGGTAGGTATCATAATATGCCACAACATATGAAGCAAAAAAGTGATGGGAATTGTAATATTCATCAACATGTATCATATAGTAGGATTGGATTTAACGTATTATGTGATATCAACCTCAAAATTGATATAATGATTACCTTTGATATTATATTTTTTTATAAATTTGTCTCATAATAGAAATTTTGGCATATAAGATAATTTTTGGATCTTTAAGAGGGGGTTATATTTTATATTGATAGTATTGGCCATGCTAATATAGTTATGACTATGTGTGATAGTTTAAATTGTATTGGTACATTTTGTGTTATGGTAGATACATTTTTTCCCTCTACAGTAGGGATTAGAACCATAATTTTACATATTTATGTTTGGTTGATATAGCTAGTTTTGAAAATAATATGATTGTGATCTAAATAAGCACATTTTGGGTCATGTCCAACATTTTTGTTTTTATAAAAATGAATTATATTAGATATTTTTGGATGCTAGTCCATTTAGTAAAATTTATCAAACTCCCATCTTTTAGAATTATAAGACTGTATCAACATGGCCAATTATGTAGAAATCCTATAGATATTATGAACTATATTGGCATAGATGAATTCATCATATTTTTATAATTATTTATAATATGATGATTTATGGGGGGATTGAGATTGAAATTGGACTCGCATTATAGGTCTTAATAGTTACATAAAGTTTGGTAGTTTTTAGGTTGAATTTTAGTGATATGATAAACATCAACATGACATATAATGTATTGTGTGCTATAAATGTGAGATATTCACTCTTCATGAGTTGAGGAGTTGATAAAAGTTGGTTTAATAGGGTAGGTTTGAATTTGAGTTGAGTTTTAATGACCTACCCACCTAATATTTTCCAAAGGTGGAGTAACGAGAAGGGGAGAAAATATGAGATCATCATAATCATTTCTTGA
Organism: Torreya grandis; assembly: GCA_037957365.1. Lineage (NCBI taxonomy): Eukaryota > Viridiplantae > Streptophyta > Pinopsida > Cupressales > Taxaceae > Torreya > Torreya grandis. Next base: position 5,375,919 of record JARHVA010000311.1, read on the forward strand.
GTTAAAGTGAGGGTTATTAAAGATGAGAATATTTTCATAGGGATTATATTCCATGTTATAAAAAATTAGAATATCATTTGTATACTATTCCATCATGTTATAATAATGATTTTAAATATTTACATAGGGATTTTTGATCATATTACAAGTGTTTAAAACATAAAAATGACTAGACAATTTTTTATTAATATCATTATAAATGAGAATATTATCTATAGGGTCTTCAAACATGTTAGAATTGTCAAACATGGGAATATAATCATATGGACAAGAGGATAAAATGGTATGAGTGTCAAAAATTAGAACATCATTTGTGGAGTCTTCAACCATGTTATAAGAGCCATGAATGGGAGGATTATCATCTTCACCCATGGTATAAGGATCATAAAAATGGTAAAATAATTACATTAGCTTTAAACCATTTCATAAGTGTCATTTGTGTAATCCTCGATCATGATAGGATCATTATAGATGAAAATATAATCATAAGGATGTTTAGCCATGGCAAAGGGAATGATTGATTTTGATTAATAAAAATTATACCATGAGGAGTTTACTTCAATGGTGGAAACAAAAGTGAGAAAGTATAAGCTCATGTAGAATATAAATGGGTTTAGGCTCACTATAAAAAATCTAATAAGAGACATCATTAAAAATTTATGTAGAAAGGTAAGAATTTGGGAAAATAAAAATAAAACATGACTATGAGCCAACACAATGGTTAATTAAGATTGACATTGGGTTCACCAAAATTTGTGTATGGTAAAAGTGATATGAAGAGAGAAGGGATTTTGTCAATCAAAGGATGTTTGAAAAATTGATAATGATAAGAAGGTAGTAAATGGAAATGTGAAAATGACCCACATAATCATGCAATAAAATTCAAGATAGGTTCACTATAATGTATTGATGGTGAAGTTATTGTGATGATAAATAGATAACACTAAGAAGCTAGAGAAAAGAAATGTGAAAATAATACAACATGATAATGGGATAATATTCAAATTTAGATCACCATAATTTATGTATTGTCAATCTAGTGTGAATAGAGAAGGGAATTTTAAAAACAAAGAATGATTAACAAACTGATAACGCTAAGAAGCTTAGAAAAAGGAAACATGAAAATGTCCCAACATAGTGGTGGGATAAGATTCATGTTAGGTTCACCATAATGTATGATGGTAAAGATGATATGAAGTGAGATGGAACTTGGAAAGTAAAATATTATTGATAAAATGATAACACTAAGATGATAGGAAAAATAATGTGAAAATGACCCATCACAGTGGTGGGGTAAGATTAACATTAGGTTCACCAAAATGTATGATTGAGAAATATGGTAAAAAATATAAACACACTATAGTATAGGAAATATGAGAAGACCATACTAGATTCAATGGACATATAATTAGATGCATCATAAAACATGGTGGAGGATATAAGCAAGAGATATTTGTAAAATGGGAATCAACAATATAATTAGGAAGCCTATGCAAGGAACTAAAAAACAATTGAAACTTAGATCTAAGATGTAAAAGAGGGAAAATAAAGATAGATAACATTATGTAGTAAATAATAGGTATCTAAACTAAGGGTTTTAACTAAGAGGTATATAATTAAGGATATATTGGCATTAAAAGATAAAATAATCTAAGATAGTCATGGAGAAGGATACAAAAACATATTACTCTAGTATATACATATAAATTAGATAAAAGTAATAGTTTAGAGATAGGAATACTTACATTTGGTTGACTTGTCAATGCATAAATCTCCCCCTTGGCTCAAGTGACACTTTATTAGAGATGTTATAGGTGGATAATAAAAAGGCAAGGATTAAGACCTAAGTATCCTTATTTAAAAATTCAAAGACTATTTTTACCTTTCTATTTTATCTTCCTTATAAATAAATATAGAGACCCTATGAAAACATAGACCTCTACAAGTATAAGCTCCTATACTCCAATTAATTGTCTTATATCAAATAATTTTTTCATGTGTAAGCATTAAAAAATGGTGCATTTAAAAAAAAATGATCTAGGAGCCTTGTATATATATCTTCAATTCCTAAAGGAAACCTATAAAATATATCTATTTACTCAATTTTGATCTATATAGCATAATGACAAGTAAAAAAATTAGTACTACATTAGACATATTGATATATTAAAAATATGCAAACAAATATATCAATTGGGGGTAATACATGTAAAAATTGACACTTGCAAAAAAGGAACTACATCAATAATGGTTGATATAGTTTTAAACAGAGGGGTAAAAGTACAACTAACTCAATCTCGATTGAGTTAGTCAGGAGAAGGATTGAAACTAGGAAGAAGAGGTGTAAAGTAGAGAAAAAATAACTAGGGGAGGCTATAATTACTAGATATATAGTTAATTATCATAAAATAGGTAAAATATTCAATAATATAATAATAATCTTTCATATTATACCATGATCTTTCCAAATCTTGATATGGTACAATCCTTGGGGCATGCACCGAGGGATAAAGCTGTAGCAATGAGTTTTGCAAAATAAACTATTAGTGACAAAATATAGGTGCATACACATTTTTTCCAAAAATATCAAAAGGTTTAAGTGTGATGTAGTTTTAATAAGGAATATAAAAACTCGTAGGTATCTCCTCTTGGTCAACCTTTTGCACAAGATAGGAGTCTTTCCATCACCCATTCAATATCACGAGCAAAACATCTATGAAATAAATATTCCAAGTGTATTTAGAACATAAAGGTAACATGAAATATCATTTAATATCTTGTATGATTCTTAAACTCCCAAAATTGACATGTTATACTTTATAATTAATGGGTGTGAGAGAAGGAGGGCTTTGGTAATTTCTTCCCTTTGTTAATATTGTTTTCCCACACCAATAAGAAGAATTTAGGATTATTATCTATCCTTTTACTAAACCCAACTATAGGAACCCATTAGGACCCTATGCCCAATATCTAAAGCAATAATTAATTACGACTTGTGATGTTGGTCCTTATGCCCAATCCCTAATCAAGGAAAGTTAACACACATTCATACATGATAGGAATAATTAGGTATAATAAATTAAATTTTTTAAATAATGTAAGAAGATAAAAAGTAAAAATAAAAATTATGGAGTCATATCTCCAATCCCCTTATATGTTTAATGAAGAACATGTAGCCATCCTTAAGGCCTTAAAAAACCCTATTAAAACTTAAATAAATAAGATGGTAGTTAAATTTTGAATTAAAAAAATGAAGAAAAGATTGGGTGGTAAAATTATTCCTATCTTGGGTCCTCCACTTTTAAACTAACATCAATCCTTATTAGTGAGCTTGCCAAAATTAATTCACTCTATTCTTCAATCTCCTTCTACCTATTAAAGTTATTGCTTATTTACCAAATTTTAATAATGAAAAACAAGTTTCCAAAATGATGGATTTCCATGATATTATAGGTAACTATCTTAATTCCTTTACCAATGGAAAGGTGACACTTGTCCCTTCTTATTACCTCTCCTCTCCTCCAAAAGTCTTCCAAGTAATAAATCTTATTATAAATTTCCTACTCTCTCTTAAAAAGAATAAGTGGAAGCATGGATATATATTACATTCAATAAAATTCTATCTTTACAAGGACATAAATGAGGAAATGATATATTTAAAAATTCCTCTAGGTATCCTAAAGTTTCTCCAAGGGTTACTTTTTAGTCAAATGGCTTTAATTTCACCTCTAAATATCTAACAATTTATTTTTACATTGATCAAAAACTAGATTACTTATTCCATCCAATTTATCATAAGTTTCAAACTAATATTGAATTATATACAACCATATTCACTTTTTATAAATTTATATAAATATCTAAGGTATAGGTAAAAGGGGCGTATATAGTTTCTGCAATACAAAGTTTATGATCTCTTAAAATCTAGTAACCATATCAAAACCAAGAATATAATTAATAAATATGTCAAATTAGGACACTAAATATAAAAATTATGGTAAATACCAACCTCTATGCATTACAAGTTACATCATCTAGCATCCTATAATCCTACACACCATTGTGCTCATAAAAAATATTTAACCTAGGACAATCAAATCAACTAAATAGAAACAATCTCAAGCAACATGTATAATCACATAGTACATATATATAAGCATCTAATTATTAACAATATTTCAATATATCATATGGATTAAATTCATCATGTAAAAAAATTAAGCACCCATATACTCAAACAACATGGTATAATTGTGTTGGCTTAGCTGGCAGATTTAAAAAAATATGAATACAAGTAATACTAACACAATCAACTAGCTCTACTAGGAACATCATAAAAAACACACATATAATAGTACTAATGTAATAAAATTAGTAACACTATGAACTATATGCATATAAATTTTCTCACTCCATCACTAAAATTGGTAATTTTGTATTATCCTAGTACTAATCTATTTTTTATAATATATCCCTCATCCTACACTAACTTATTCCTAACCCACAAAATAATTAATCCACCTAAGTACCCATTATTTACTAACTAATCCCACTTGTCTAATTATATGTGAATTTAAAATTCCTATGTCCCACCTACCTACCTACTCTTAGGCTTTTCTAAAAGCGTACTCCCCTAATCACATCCTATCATCTTCTAATCCAACTTAACACTCATTTAATCTCCCTTTAATCCTCATTAAGTCCCCTAATGGATTCTAGATCTCTCCAAATCTATGATATTCCTCCATTCTCTCCATTATCTCTAAAAACCTCTAAATCTAGAGGCTTCTTGGCAATTTTTAATTCCCATTTAGTCCCTTCTCTTATTCTATTTAAACTAGCCAATCCTCTAAGGGGAAAAAAATATGAAATATATAAACCTCCATGTTAATCTTATGTTTAAATCCATGAATCAATCTTTAGTTTATTAATCAAAATATTGTCAAGGCTATTACATGCTATCAAAAATACGAGTCTATTATAGCAATCCAATATCTATAATATTTACTCTTATTTTTATTAATCTTGATTGGGAACATTTGTCTTTAGATTAGAATGTTGTTTTAAATGTTCATTTTATTGCATTTTGATCTAATGGTTTCCAATTTTGAAGTGGATTGGTAATTTGAGTTGATTTTAGGATATAATTGCATATCTAAATTCCATTGCTCAAAATTTCCATCTCACATTTGGTGAGAAAGGTGGGATCCCTCCTCTTGAACTAACCTTGTGTGTGTGAAGTGTGTAAATTCAATTTTCAAGTTGAATTGAAGGCAAATTTGGGCTAAAAAAAAATCAAAAGTTTCATTTTCTAGGTGTTTAACAACTATGATTTATAAAGGGTGATTATGAAACTATCAGTTATGATTTTGACCCTGATAGTTATGATTTTGACTTGACCATAGTACTTAACTATTAATAATTTAGACTAGATGTGTAGTCTATGCAAAATTGCTTATCCTTAATTATGATATTGACCTTGAATTATGATTTTACCATTATAACTTATTATTTTGTAATTATAATTTGTGATTTTATGATTTTGACTTGTGATTTTGCTCTAAATTCAAAAAACATTAATATGTAAGGTTTTAATTGATCTAACAAGCTTGTTGTATTTAATATTTCAAGGATTGGAAGGATTTTGGGAAGATTTTTTTCATAACTATTAATTAGTTTCATATCATATTTTAATATTGTAACTACCATAATTGTGATTTTGAATCCCAGTGTTGATTTTGACTTGTCTATTTTGATATAGCTTATAAACTATTTTCAATCAGATTGTTAAGTATTCTAATCAAGTTTTTCTATTATTTTGTGTACTTTGTTTGATCTAATTTACTATAGGAATAGGTGAAGACTTTGTCAAACAATAAATCATGAGATTCTTGACTTTAGATCAAAATCACTTATAGGCAGCAATAATCTTAACTCTCAGTCATGTTTTTGACATTGGTAGTCATGATTTTGATTAGTGGAGAATTTCTAAAGATTTTAGTCTATTATCTATTTTTTATCATATATATATATATATATATATATATATATATATATATATATATATATATATATATATATATATATATATATATATATATATATATATATATATATATATATATATATATATATATATATATATATATATATATATACTTTCCTTACTGGCTATATATACCTAGTTTCTCCTTCTAAACTCTTGCTTTCATGGTTAAGCTAAAATTTAATGTTGTGCAATATTGCAAATATCTAGTTGTGATTTTTAAATACATCTAATTTATTCCCATTTTAATTTTGAAAAATAAATGTGAATTACATAATCTATAGAAATCATAGTCTAGTAATTTTTATAAGATCATTTAATCTTTGAAAATCTATAAATATATTAGGTATTTGTCTATATTTTAAAGTCACTTATAACTAGTCATGATCTTTCTTTGCATTTGTGATTTTGCACATATCATACGTAATTTTTCCTACCTAACTGCATATTTATTGTCAAGGTCTGTTCATAGTCTACAACATCACTTGTCTCTATTTTTTATTTTGATATTTCATAAGAAATTTTGTCTCTTTGTATGAAATTTTTCATAACAATGACTATATATAATCAATTTTGATTATTGCATTAGCAATTTTGCATAACTTAAAATTTAGAATTGACCTTTTTTTGACTTCAAAATTATATTTTTAGTGCATTTTTTAAGATCATTTTTGGTGAATTTTGAGTCATTAGGAGGGTTCGAAGAGTCCCAAGCACCCCTGAACCCCATAAGGGGAACTATCCCTTGGCCCTGTTAGATGTTACATCCCTAGACCCCTAGGCCCTGACCCCTCATTCAAAAATTTATAGTGTAAAACCCACAATTTTTTTAGTGTTTCTATTGAGTCTTATTAGACTAACATTTTGTTTAAATTTTAATTGGGGTGAATTTAGTGTAAATTTCATCTTGCTTAAGACTATTAACCATTGTCTTACAGGTCACATTTTTACACATCTTTATTTTTGTCTAACATCTTGTCTTGCAGGTTGCCCCTCAAGATTGATAATTTAAACTAATACTCACTTATTTTATAGGATAATTATCAAACATTTTATAATTTTTAAAACCATATTGTATATATCACACTTAATCAGTTAATCAACTTTTTATCTATTTGTCTATACATAAGGGCTACAGTGGTGTATGATCTCCTCCCTACATCCATGTAACGAGTCCCAAAGGATTAAAAAACACTAAAAAACCCTCCCATTTTTATTTTTATGGATTAAAATGATGTGGAAGTGATACCCATGAAAATTTCATAGTCCTAGGTGGATTATGACTATGAATTTCACCATCAAGCATAAATCCACACTCCATGTTCTAATAGAGTATAAATAATAGGGAGATTTATTATTAGGCCAAACAAGAAACCCCATAGAGGATCCTGTGAAGTTCATGAGTTAATTGTCCAACCCAATAATTAAATAAAACTCTATACAAAGTTGGGCCTCACATACCTAGTGTATATCAGGGATGCCCTTGGGGAGCCTATATAACCTAGAATAGGACCTTCAACTATAATAAGTGACTTATGTTAGATTTATTATCAAATCCCATAGTGATCATTATGTTAAAATGGGGTTGAAAGGGTTTTGTAGATGTCATAATGGGTCACCAACATACATCCTCACTCATAAATCCATTAGATGGTGTAATCTCCAAGTTACACACCTGAGTCAGTCATTAATTATATGATTATGGCTTGCTTAATTTTATTGTGTGTTGTGGAGTCCTATATTATTTTCATCCCTTAATATAAATAGACAACCTTATCCCATAGTCAAACAAATTCCTTAGGTCAATCATCATCATCCCATATCTTAGACCCTATCATATCCCCATCACATTTAGTCACCTTTTGACCTAATCACACCATAATCATACCTTGGTCTTAACCTTGTCCATATAATCCTTAAGTTCCTATTCCAAACATATTTTTCACCTTATCTTAATCACACCACTCATCTTGACCTTATATATCCTAATCACCTTATCTATCACCATATTCATTCATTGTATAACCTAGTCATAATCATAGCACAACCCATCCTTATCTTTTCATCCTTGTCAATATTAGTTATCCCATCAAGTTTATAGTTGTATGTTAGTATTCACCTACTTTTTAAAACAAATATTTCTACATTAGGGTATTTATTATCAAATTGCTTATGTTTAATCAAGTTTTAATATAATCTTGTCATAATGTAATCATCCTTAATTCCATAATATTAGTGTTGATCTAGTCTTAATCTAATCAATCCCTGGTCAAAATTAGTCTCATAGGCTAGTCTATCCCCCTATCAAATATTAGAGCTTGATATAGCTTACCCAATTTAATTTGATCAAAGTCATCAATATCTAGCTCACATCCTAATTTGGTCTACCTGATCTTGTCTTACCTCATCAAACATCACATATGTCAAACATATAGTCAAATTTGAGATTAGACTAAAACAAGCCTTTGTCCAATTTTTTTTCACACATCCCATCATTATCCCTTGATCTTTCCATTCAATCAACTGCACCTATTAATTGGGGTTATAAAACCACTTCATTTGTACTTTTTATCAAATTGATCCATGGTATCTAAAAAATATTTGGTTGATACCCTGATTGATAAATTCCTCATGACCAATAGAGATGTAAACCTTTTTTGCCTCCTTAAGATGAGCACTCCATATCCTACAAACTTTGACCACATCCACCTAACATTACCTCTAATCCACACCCATCCATGCCATCTACTTCTATAATTTATACCACTTAATCCCATTTAAACCCTCCATCCACTAGTTATAGCAAATCATATACCCCTTAATACACTAGCAAAGGGAATCCTATCCTGGTAACACCTTCTAATACTAATCTACCCACCCAATCACATTAAAAACCATCTAATCTAATGTCTACTAATTCATCACCCAAGTTAAGAAATGAAGAGAAGACATATACTCATCTTCCTATATCTTTATAAACCCTCTTGCAGAAACTTATTACCATCAACATGATGATTTATCCACCCATATGATATCTTGATCCTATCGAGCCTAATCCCTCTTTGTATAAAACAAACTATTACTAAATCTATCATCAAACCTGGGGGCATACCACTAACCAATGTCACAATTTATATAACTATATCTAGTACATCATTAAATATGGTTAACTCAAAATGGAGAATGAATTAGATAAGTTTACATCCAAGAGTGAATAAGAAGAGGTATGCCAAGATTCTTTTTCTAATCATTATCAAGCACTTCCCTTTTTGAGCCAAGGTCAAGACACCAAATCCATCTTAAATGGTCTATCTATATTTAACAAATTCTCCATTGATGATGAGTCCATTTCCCATAAACCTAGACCTCCTTTCTCTCATGAGTCCTTCTTTCATGGACCTATCTTTGTCAAATCCATTATCTTCCCATCATCACAATAAAGACCCAATTTTGAGAGGTCACTTATGAACAATGAATCCTATACTAAAAACATTACATCATGTACATGATATTTAGCATTAGATTCAACACAAGTATTATGTACATTAGGATTGTTGCAATAAAAAATGCATCATGTCTATAAATCAATCTTGGTTTAGAGAAGATAAAGCATACCTAAACTTTCAATTGGGAAACACTTCTTAAGTGGGATCATAACCAATATGGGGATATTTTAGACCTAATTAGAGAATCATAGGATGGGTTACAAAGCCTACAGTCTAACACAATTTAACAATAACCCTAATGGAGTCCTAAGGTTTAAATCATTCACCTATTCTAATAAATAAGAAAGTAAATCTATTCTAGTGCACACCAAAGCTTATGGCACAAAGTGGGGGGTTAGAAATAATATAACAAATATGTATAGGGAACCTTAATTAAAGTAAGTATGAGTAAAATCTCAATACATAAAATATGAAAGATATTATTATTCAAGCCAACACTTATGATACTTATATCTACTAAAAAAGAGGAGAACAAAGTTATAATATGCTTACCTAAATGTGAACCCATTGAGACTCAATCTCTCCCTTAGTCAAAGGGGATTAACAAGAGGTTGTTGTTTTTAAGGATAATTAAGAAAGGCCTAAACATGTAAGACTTATCCACAAGACTAGATTATCAAAATAAGAAACCTAAGCTAAGTCTCCTCAATTAGAATGGTGGAAGATAAGATTGTGAAGAAGCATGAGTGAAAAATAAATTTTGATTAAACATATATGAAATAATGATGAAATGATCTTATATATATATATATATATATATGTATATATATATATGTATATATATAGGTAGGTCTTGCCCTAAATCTTCCCAAAAGCATCAGTTGTACAAGGTTGACCTAGTTGACCCTGTAAGTTTTTGGGGACAATTCACTAGGTTTGAGCTAGGTCAACTGAAAGGCTAACAAACCCAAAAAGTGAAAAATACCCCTATACAGTACTGGGTCAACCCAATTGACCTAGTACAACTGACTATCCAAAATGGAATTAAGGTAGGAAAAAGAGGGATGAAAAGAGGAAAAGACTAGTGGAGTTTGAAATGGAGGAGTAATGGCTTAGGGAATGGTTTTAAGAATTGGTTGGATTGGTAATAATGTGGAAATAAGGGAAAATAATATTGTAAATCACCAAATTTATACCCACCCCTTTATTGGTGCATCCTTTAAGGCATGCACTTAAATAAATTAAGTCTTGATGGATTTCTACAAGATGTAAAGTGTCAATGTTTGATAAAAGATAAAATATTGTGTATACATATGCCCCACTCAAAGCTCATCATGTGTCACTAAGGTACAATAGGGGATGGTGATTTGAGAAAGAACATAAGGACACACATAATGTTGATGCGAAAAAAATATTTCAATATTTTAAAGCATAAAATAATTGAAATTAAAAGACAAAACAAGAAAACTAACTAAAAAGTAAATGTGATGCATACCTTGAGTTACCTTTATCGTTAGATGTTTATTTGTTGTGGTTTTAGTTTTGATTGTGTAGAGTATAGAGACTAATTTCAACAAAACCAATAATACAAAACTAAAGAGCAAAAACAAATAAATGTAGGAAAGCCAAGATAACTAGTGCTATGAGGATGGGATGTACCTAGGAAATTTGGCAAGTTGGGGTGACAATTGCTATGTTAGACTAAATGACCAAGTCAAAAATAAGAGCAAATTAGGCAATTTAAAAGCCAAGGCTACTAAAGACCAAAAAACTCAAACAAGTAAACCTTAAGTAAGAAAGGAAAACTCACCAAATCAAACTAAGGATACATGTCAAAAAAAGATGGTAATCAAATCAAATCAATGATAAAAATATGAAACAAAAAAATGGTAAAACAACATTGATGAGTGAGTAATAACAATCCACATATCACTCAATAATGGAAAAAGGTACATAAAAGGGTAAATAACATTGATGAGTGAGAAGTAACAAGCCAACCTCACTCAATAATGGAAAAAGGGTCAAGTGTCTATAACAATAAGATAGTAAAATCAATGAAAAATGGTAAAAGAAAGGAAAGGAAGTCTATAACTATAAGTCTATGGTGTCAAGAAAGTAATCCATGGTTGATCAAACATGTTTCTCTCTAAAGATAGATAAAAATTAAACATAGTAGTGCTAGAATGTTTTTAATATATGAAGAAGAAGGAATGAGATAAGAGGGAAAATATATTTGGAATCACAATTTGCCTATCAAGGGGGGAAATAAAATGGGTGGATGGGAGAATTAAGGAAAAACAAAGGTAGAGAAATTCTTTATTGAAGTCAAGACACTCAAATTAGGTTTGTCAAAACAAGAGGACTATTGATCTTAAGGACTTCTAAGAACTATTCTTAGCCACACGAGTCTTAGGTCAACAAAAGGAGTATATAGATTATCCTATGAAAGCTATATACATGAAAATTAAAATGGACCTACCTCCCCATGACATGTTCCCCATTCTTTAGTACCCATTATAGATCCATCAGTCTACTATGAAGACTGGGTACTTGTATGAGAAATTAGGTAGCACCATAAAGTTTTTTTAACTCCCCTACTCCAATCTACTATCCTACCATACCTTGAATGACCTCAACTCTATGTGAGTCCAATTGTGGAGCTTGAACTTTGATTAGAGATATAAGATGTGCTTGTAATAATGTATTTTGGTGTGATTTGACTTTTGAGATTTGTATGTTTCCTTTTAGATATCATTTCCTTTTGTCTCAAATGATTTGGTTTTTAACTTTTTTTCTAAAATATTCCTCCTCCTTAAAAATTTGGAAGACCAACGATGGGTGATAAATATGAATTTCATTTGAATACTTAGGATGAGTTTGCTAAGAGAGAGAAATTAAAAGAGAATGGGGTCTAAGAGTCTCATAAATATAGGTGAAATAAAAGTGCTATCTTGACTTTGACCTTGTTCTATATAATGTAGAGATTAAAGGAAGGGGAAATAAAGAAGAATGACACATGGAAAAATTTGAATTACTTAAAATCACAAAAATGTGATAAAGGTGAAAAGAAAGAAAAGATACAATGATAGTAAAGTGTGATTCATTATCATAATAATGAGGGAAATGGAGGAAAACATACTAACATAGATTGTTTTGCAAATTTCATCTACCAAAAGAAGCAAAAGCTAAAGTCTAAGAACAAGAATAAAAAAGAAAATGAAAATATGGTAATTTAATGAGGAGGGTCGGGTCCTATCCACCGTCTTACCTTGCAACTTCATAAAAGAGAAATCCATGATGGTGTTAAAAAGATAAGGGAATAAAAAAAGTAAAAAGATGGTGGTTTTGTGAGGGACACCAGGTCATATCCATGGTCTTATAAATAAAAATCATAAAATAAAAACCCAAGGGATGCTAAAACAAAATTGACAAACAACAACTGTAAAAGAAGACTATGATACATCAAGAAACCAAAAAGACCAAAAGGGAAGACTTAAAGGTTTGTAAAAAGGAAAGAAAATTTGTAAAGAGAGAGACCCATGATTAAGTAACATACATAAAATGTTAGATATATGTAGATATAAATCATGAAAATAAATAAATTCTTAGGCAAAGTACTTTTTAATAAATTGGGCATTGGTGGGCTCTTTGAAAACATGACCTTCATTAGTTTAAAAGTGGTAGGTGCTTGGACCAAGAATGTCTTTGACTAAATATGAGACCCACAAATTTTTTATCATATTCATATTATTTATCATGGGTGTAATCTAATTTAAGGAAAAGATCACCAACATTAAAAGTGTAGACTTTAACACATTTGTTATGTTGTTGGGCAATACGGTCCTTGTATTGGTAGTTATGTTACAAGGTAGAAAGATGAAGTTCATCAAGGAGATAAAGAGAGTGAAGGTGAGATGCATATAATTATTCCTCAAGAATGATATCATGAAGAGATATACAAAGAGAGAGGTGCTCAACTTCTAATAGAAGGATTGATTCAGAAACATAGACTAGAGAGAATGGCATTGCCCAAGTGTTACTGTATATGTTAGTTTGATAGGGCCAAAGTGTAGGGTAAATATTAATATGATAATCCATGTGGGTTTCATTAATTTTATTTTGAAGGATTTTATCAATAATTTTATTAGTGGCCTCATCTTGACCATCACATTATAGATTGTAAGGCATGGAAAACTTGTGATTGATTTTGAATCGATTGTAAAGTTTTTTAACATGTTTATTTTTGAAATTACCACCATTGTCTAAAATGAAGATATGGGGAACACCAAATAATCAAATTATTTAATTAATAATAAATTTATAAATAGTAGGAATGGTGACATTAACAAGGGTCATGTATTCTACCCACTTGGTAAAATATTTGGTAGTGGTAATGATAAAAACATGCCCATCTTGGGAGTGAGGTAATTTACCAATGAGATCAAACCCCCATGTAGAAAATGGCCAAGGAGATTTTATAGTTTGAATTTTGATAGGAGGTGAATGAATGAGATCATCATGAACCTAAAAAGGAGTACACTTTTTAGCATATTTGAGTGCATATTTTTTAAGAGTAGGCTAAAAGTAACCCATATATAGGTATTTATGTGTTGTAGTGTGTCCACTAAAATGGCCACCATAAATTCCCCCATTTGATTATTCAATAAGAGGAGGGACCTCATCTTACATAACACAATAAAGTAAGGTACCTTCATCATTGTGATAATAAAAGATGTGTCAAAATACATACTTGAAAGTTTAATTATGAATGTGTGTCTTTTCACGAGAGTCTAAATCAAGAGGATAAGTTTGATGTTTTAAATATTGAATGATGGCTTGATACCATGGGCTTTATTGAATGGTAATAGCCTCAATTTGGTAGATAAGTGAATCAGGTGGTTGAGTAGAAAATGGATATTTTCTTATTTATATAAGAAAAGAAGGATTAAAAATAAATTAATGTGGATGAAAGAGAGAAGATGAAGATGCAAGAGAATAAAAAATGGAATTTTGATCTCTAGGAATATGCTCAATGGTGAAAGAGATAAAATCCTTAGCAAGAGTGGTTTCAATTTGATGATATGTGATGAGGTTTTCACTTTTACATTGATAATCACCAATAACTTGATTTCAAATAATCTTAGAATCACCTAAAGTAGAAGGTATTGAATATATAGATCAAGATCATCTCTCATGACTAAGATAAGAGCTTCATACTCAGCCATATTATTGGTGACATCAAAAGTGAAGTAGAAAGATAAAGGAATGATCTTACCTAGAGGAATTGTGAGAATGTAACCTACCCTATCTCCTTGAAGGAATTTATCACCATCAAAGTGAAGGGTCCAAGTATCCTCATGCATGTAAACATTGATTTTAGGAAGCTCTTCGATAACTACCTTTAGTTTAGTAGTACTTGAGGGAGTGGAAGATTATTCAAGGTTATTGGCTTCAAGATCGGTGGTAAATCTATAAAAATAATATTTAAGAGAAATAGATTTATTAAGACATTCAATGTAAAGGATATTGTAATTTATAAGATTATATTGAAGGGAAGAAGTGGATGGAATGGGATATGTGGCAAGTTGGTCAGCTATGACTTACCCTTTGATAGCTTGTTGAGTGATGATGCAAAGATCAAATTTCATAAGTAGGACCATCCATTTTCTAATTTTTTATACAAGAAGAAATGCTTTGGAAAAGAAATGATGAAGGGGGTCATATGAATAATGACATAGGTAGTTTGGTATAGCATGTAATGGTGAAGCTTTTTAACTACAAAATAGATAGCAAGGCAATCATGTTTAACTTTGGTATAATGTGTCTCATAATCTATGAGGACATGACTAATGTAGTAGATATCATAATTTATTCCAATGTCATCACGATGGGTAAGAATTGACCCAACTGAAATAGGTGTGAAATACGTATATAGAATCAAAGGTTTATCATTAGAAGGAGGATGAAGTGTAGGTGGGTGAAACAAAGACTCTTTCATGTTATTAAAGGATTTTTGACATGGTTTAATACATTCTAAAGTAGTACCTTTATTGATAATAGAATTGATGAAGTGAATTTGATAAGCTATCTTAGGGATACATCATATAATTTCCCCAAGTTTGCCTAAATAAGTTTAGATGCAAGGAATAGAGTGAGAATGGGAATGTTGATAGTAGCACTAATCTTGGTAGGATCAACATTAATGTCATGAAAAGAGACTAAGAATCCTAAAAATTTTATAGATGTGACTCCAAAAACACATTTGTAAGGATTAAATCTGACTTTATATTTAAGGAGACAGTCAAATATAATAGCAAGATTAGAAAGATTAGTGGTACGACTTTTGGATTTAGTGAAAAGATCATCCACATAAGTTTCAACAATTTTATGGATGAGATCATGAAATATGTGATTCAATGATCATTGGTAGGTGGATCCAACATTTTTGAGGCCAAAGGGAATTTTGAAATAACAATAGGTGCCACATTCTATGATGAAGGTAGTCTTATGTTGGTGCTCAAGAGCAATATGAATTTGATTGTATCTCGAGAAACCATCCATAAGAAATAACATTTTGTAACCAACCATAGAATCAATAATGGCATCTATTAAAGGGAAAGTTTTCCTTAGGCCAAGAAAGATTAATATTGTGGAAATTAATATAAATGCAGATGACCATAGTGACCTTCTTTCAAATAGGAAAAATGTTAGAAACCCATTCTAAATAGTCCACTAGTTTAATGAATTTAGCATCGAGTAATTTGATGATTTCATTATGACATAAAGTAGAAACTTCGGGTGGAAATTTCCTTTGCTTCTAATACATAGGTTTGGCATCATTATATGTAATTATGTTATGGACCACAATGCTAAGGTTAATACCAGGCATGTCCTCATAAGACCAAGTGAAAACCTCACAATATTTTTCAAATAATAAGCTAAAGTTATCATGTTCAG
Source organism: Torreya grandis (assembly GCA_037957365.1). Lineage (NCBI taxonomy): Eukaryota > Viridiplantae > Streptophyta > Pinopsida > Cupressales > Taxaceae > Torreya > Torreya grandis. The sequence continues at coordinate 5,392,368 of JARHVA010000311.1, forward strand.
AAGGTGAAAGTTCTCAAGACACTATAATTGGTCAAGGAAAAGATGGAGTACCATATTTGATGTGAGTGGTTTCTTTAATAAGCATGGCAATATCATCTTGAAAGTGGTATGGTGTATTGGGTAAGGCTGAAATTGGATTTGTTTAAGGATAAATACTAGTGACAAAATTGTTGAAGCAAGGAGCTTTAGTTTGAAAGTTCCCAAGGTTATGATGTTACCTAGGAAGTTGAGGTTCTAGGGCATGAAGTAACTCAAATATTGCTTCATCACTAGGCAAGGTAGGAAGAGGACCATAATACTCAACATCTACTTAAATATCTAAAATGTTATTTCCATGGATATCATACTCAAAATGGATTTGACAAACATTGGTTTCCTTGGCATCAAGTTTAATCTCTGGAGTAGATAAAGTAGATGGATCAAAAAAAATTTGGTGTGTTGGTAAATTTAATGGCAAGAGAAGGACCTGATGAAATAATAGGATCCAAAGGAGGTATATAAAATGTAGTATATTCTAGAGGTTTGAAAGGTGTGATTTTGTTTACCACCCAAGGTGTATCGATAAGCAGAGGATTCAGAGTAAGCACATGACCCTCAAGATCGAAGGCATGATCTATAGAAATAATATGCACATCCCAATTAAAAGCATGAATTTGGGATAACATTTTCTAGTAATCCTAGACATCTAAGTCTCTATATTCATCTTGGGATATTATATAGTTGTCATAATATGTGGGAAAAATTGTATATGCTTGAAAATCAAAGGGATTTTCAAAAGGTGAAATCCCAATGTTGTTAAATGTATGAGGAGACATGATGAGAGGATCTTGAAATAATTTAGCCACTCCAAAATCATTGCAAGTGAAGCCATCTTCTAGTAAAGAAGGATCCTAATAATATCATAGAGGGGGAAAGTTGGTAATCTCATCAATAAGAGGAATGGTATGGTCCCTAGGTAATAGAGAAGGAGGAAGCCATTGAGAAATGTATGGAGGTAATTTGGTACTATTGAAAGTATGTTGCAAATCATTGAGCTCATCATCATTAGAATTTATAAGAGTAACCTGTAAATTAGGATTTATGTTGATGAACTTAGGTAAAAGAGAACTATTAATCTTAGGAATTATATGAATGTGATATTAGGGTTTATGATTAAGAGGCTGAATGCTCAATGGGTTGGGATTAGCTTCATGCTTGTACCATTTTCCATTACGAAAAATTTAATACCATAAATACTATGAGAAGCAATGGCCTTAATTTAATGAGTCCATAGATGACCAAGAAGGATGTTATAAGATAAAGAGAGATCAAGGACCATAATCTTGGTTCAAATAGTCTTAGGTCCTATGGTTAATGGAAGCTAGATATAACCAAGTGGTTTTTTATTAGACTTGTCAAAACCATGGCAAGTAATATGGGTTTGCTTAAGATGATCCTTAAGTTTTTAAATAAGTGAAAATTATGTCACATTAATACTAGATCTTTCATCAACTAAGACTTTATAGATAATAGTGGTATTAATGGCTACTTTGATAAAAAGTGGTGGATCATCAACACAAAAAAAGAATTTCATCATTGATCATGTCCTATTTGAGTAATTTAATGGAAGGCTTGGAAGAGGGACACATAATTTCAATGGTATTGATATTAGTAGGTTGAGAATAAATAGAAGGTGGTTCTTAATGTATGGAGGATGGACCTTCAATTTCTTGAAGTTATTGTATAAAGAATTTACAATGATAGGGTGAAGTATGAACCAACTCCATACAAGGAATATTGAAAGGCATAGAGTTGAGTTATTCAAGAAAATTCCAATGTCATTTAAAATAAGTATCATGAGACTTATAAGTTAAATTAGTTTTGGAAGGTATATATGTGGTTGGAGGATTAGAAGGAGGAATTTGTTTCTCAGGTGCTTCCAAATCAATATTAGTGGTGGTGGTTTCTTTAATAAGTTATTATTTTAAATATGGATTTTAAGGCTTGGTAATAGGATCTTTGTGAGCTAGCTTATGGTGATAATTGACTTTAGCAGTGTTGACATATTTAGAGTTGTTATAGTATTGGTCATAATTAGCATCGGTAGCAAAAACATCTTTGATATTTGCTTGGTTATTTGAAGAAGGTTTTTGGTTATTAGAGGTAGAAGATTGAAAATTTTATCTTTTTTGGGAAGCAAGCGTGTATTCTTGATGATGAATATTGATCATAGCTTCATGATTAAATGAATCACCAAGCATATAGGAGAAAACAAATTTATTAGGCCCTCTATAAGATTTATGAGAATTCCCAATGTTAGCATGGAACCAAAAAAATATATTGGGGTCATACCACTTAGGAGGAGCGTTGGGATAGATTAAAGGTTTTGAGGGTGTTAAAAATTGTTTCATTTATTGAGCCAAAAGAGGTGTGTGTGATGGTGAAGGAACATTAGATTTGGAAACTCTAGTTTGGTTTATGGAGCATTACTAGTGATAGAATTAGATGTTTGGAAATATATTTTAAGAAGTTTATGATTGGGTTAGAATTGATTCATAAGAAATTCTTACCTTTATCTTGGTTAAGATCTTCATTAAGTTTTTGGGTAGCAAAGGTTCAAACCTTATATTAAAGAGTGGGAGTCAAAGATATGATAAATAATTTGAATAGATTATCATTAGTCATTTTATGCTCAGATTTATGACCTAAAGGTTTCCATATTTTAATAAAGTCATGAGTTAACTCATTAAGATATTTATTAGCATTAATGAAGTGGCTAAGACAATTTTTAGTAATATCATTATGTTGAAACTGTTTAACTAAAGGATTAACCAAATCTTTAAGATTACAAATAGAGTGTTGGGGAAGTTGATTATACCATTTTAATACATCACCAGTGAAATTTTTGACTAATATTTTAGTAGCGGTGAAGGTATTAGTTTGGATCCACTCTTTGTAAAGGTTGTCAAAGGCTTTAATAAATGAGGTAGGGTCTTTAGTCCCATTATATTTGATAGTTGGAGATATGTTACCACTATCAATGGAAATAATGAAGGGAGCTAAAGGATTATTTTGAATGGTTTGAAGAATATTTTAATTCATTATGGGTTGAGGAATAATATTACCTAAGGCATCCCTAAGAGGTGGAGGAATATAATTAGGATTAACTTGAGGATGAATAGTTAGAGGCTGATTAGCCACATTAATTAAGTGTTATTGAAGTTGTCTCATTTTGTAGGTATTATAATTTTTCATAATGTTCATTTGTTGAACAACTTGAACTAAAAGTTGAGTTGTATCATGTGGTAGGTTGGTATTGGTAGGGGCACTCCCTAAATTGGTATTAGGGAGAGAATTGGAAGAAGATGGATTATTAGTGGGATTGCTAAAGAAAATCATATCAATTACTCCCACATTAGTTTGAAGATTTTGAGAAGTTTCTTGGTAAGTCTAGAAAGGATCAAACCCATCAACTTCATCTTGAGGTCTTATTTGCATCATATTATAGTTCATAGATGAAGGAGGAAAGGAGGTGCCCTAAGAGTGATGGTTTTATTAGGAGGAGAAAAGAGGAAGAAATGAACATCCCATACAGTATCTAAATGGATTTATACTATCCAAGAATATTCTAATAAGATACTTGTTCTAACTAAAGAGAGATGAATAGAATGCAAAAGAGGAGAAATAGGGAACTAGATTGACAAATGAGGAAAATAAGAAATAGTACAAGGTTGATTGGGTCAACCTAGCACATAGAATAGGAATTTTAGATAGTAGAAGGTTAGCTCGATCAATCTAGTATGATGTATAGGGGCCATAAAAGGTACAAGATCAACTATGTAACCCTAGCATAGTAGATAGGGAAGTTGAGAAAGTTAATAACAAGTATAAATTGAGATAAGATAATTTGTGTAGTTAATCTAAGAAAAAAAGTACATAAGGGAAATAAACAGTCAATTGGATTAATGCCAACTAATCCAATTGATGCACATAATACAAAACCTTGCACTAACACTAGTTAATACAAGTTTTGGTATACACATAATTGAGTAAAGAGCAAGCAATCAAATTGAAAATAAAATCTAACTAATTGGTCAAATTGAATGTTAATTAGATTACTGATAATATAATTTTTAATGTGATTGGAAGTTGGTTATAAGAAAGGTAATAGATAACAATCTAAATATGATTTCAGATAGTTTGGGTTGAAAGGGACTATAGTGGAAATGATATATGATTGGTATTGGGGCCTACCACCTCACTTCACACATTATAGTGATAAGGGCATCAGGTGATTATCTATAATATACCATTAACCATGCTTTATATTTGACCAGAGCATCAAGTTGGCTTCCCCCTTGGTGATGAAATGTAAGTAGGTTGGCCTTGGGTGGGCAAATGTTAAAGTTCTTGTTTATGTTTTTGTGATTTTTTCATGGGTGCATAAAATAGAAATAGTGAAACTATTCAATTAATTTAAGACCTCCTAATTAGACTATGTGAACTATTCTAAGCATGCAAGCAAAAGGAAAAGAATGTGTGAGATAATTACTATTAGATATGAGGTTAATTCCAACTTGAAACAAGGTATAGTGTTGATACTATATGCACAAAATATAGAATAGGGGTGACAGGGTTGAACTTGTACTATGGAAGTAAGGTTTGAAAATGAACTGGGTCAATAGGGTTAATCCAGTTATTTTAGATAGCACACATAACACATAACTAGGTCAATAAAGTCGATCTAATTGATTGTATAAGGGTAGTTTTGAAGACTAAAAACTATGAAAGGAAATATAAAAAAGAAATAAATAGAGAGGTAGAAAGGAACCTTGGTGGATCAGAGATGAAATGAAAAATATTGTTGATGAAGAACCTTGGAGTATGCTTGAGAAACCTACAAATTGGGTCGATTGGATTGATCAAGTTGTGCAAGAACCTGTTGTAGAGTGCTAAAAATGTACAAGGTCAACTAGGTCAACCCAGTAGGATAAACTAGATGTTTGAAAGATTTGAAACATGTACTGGGTCGATCTAGTTTCCCATTTCTGGAAACCTATTCATAGAAGTCAAAAAATTGGGTCAATAGAGTCGATCCAATATGATTAAAATATGATAAAAATAATGACTAAAAGAATGAAAATAAGTGAAAAAATCCTACAAGGGTTAATATCACTTTGGGTTCACTAGAATGTATGCAATAAAAATGGCATCATGTCTATAAATCAATCCTAGCTCAAAGAAGATATAACATACCTACACTTTTGATTGGGATACACTTGTTAAGTAGGAGCATGACCAATATGGGGATCCACTATACCTAATTAAGGGATCACTTATCACAACATATCATGCTAGGAAGGGTTCCAAAGCCTATAGTATAAAATAATAATATAATAACCCTAATAGAGTCCAAAATTTTAAAACATTTGCCTATTATAATACACAAGAAATTAAATCTAATCGAGTGCACACCAAATCTTATGGCACAAAGTTGGGGGGTTTAGAAAAAATATGTATAGTTAAATTCAATTAAAGTATGAGTAGTACCCTAATACATGAAATATGAAAGATAGTATTATTTGAGCCAACACTTATGCTACTTCTATCTACTAAAAGAGAGGGAAAAAAAGTTAGAATATACTTACCTTAATATGAACCCATCAAGACTCAATCTCTCCCTTGGCCAAAGGGTATTCCAAGAGTTTGTTGTGGTTTGTAAGGATAACTAAGAAAGGCTCAAGCATCCAAGACTTATACACAAGACTATATTCTCTAAATAAGAAACCTAAGCTAAGTCTCCTTAAGTATAATGGTGGAAGAGTATATTGTGAAGAATCATGAGAAAATAGTAATTCTTGATTTCACATATATGAAATAATGATGAAATAATATTGTATGTATATGGATTTTTCCCTAAATCCTCACAAAAATGTCAGATGTATAAGTTTGACCTAGTTGACCTAGTAGGTTTTAAGGGATAATTCACTAGTTCTGAGCTAGGTTGGTTGAAAGGCTAACAAACCCAAAAAGTGAAAAATACCCCTAGATAGTACTAGGCCAACCCATTTGACCTAGTATATCCAACTTTCCAAAATGGAATTAAGGTAGGAAAAGGAGGGATGGAAAGAGGAAAAGACTTGAGGAGTGTGTGAGGGAAGAACAATGGTTTAGGGAATGGTTTTAAGAATTGGTTAGATTGGTAATAATATGGCAATAAGGGACAATAATCCTATGAATCACCAAAGTTCTTCCCACCCCTTTCTCGATTGTTTTTAAAAAAATTGCTTGTTTATATTTGGTGCTTATTCATGCACTTAGCAATCAATCCAAATCAATTTTTTATTTGATACAGCTAGGCACAAGCATAGTAAATTCTATGAAACATCACATTTAAATGCACTATTGCACTAGCATAAATTTCACACAAGGTGCAATCCTTGTGTGCTCACCTGAAGTGTAGTAGTGAAGGGATCGAGGTCCACATTGGGATAGTTAAAACATGGCACAACCTTAGTCTTAATGGGACTTAGTCATTTGTAGAGTGGGCTTAGGCATTCTATCAGCATAAGGCTATTCTAGGTAAGATCAATGGGTGTAATCCTATTAAAGGGCATAAGTATTTCAAGAAAATTTTCATATCTAGCTAGATATAGCTGTCAACAATGCAATCCACAGGGATATAAAAATAAGCATCCTTTAGGAACTTAGTTGAGTCAAGGTAATGGATCATGTTCTATTACTCACTCTTCAAGGTAGTGATTTAGGCATGGTTACTAAGGACTTAGTGCATTCCAATTTCAACACCTAGTTTTTCTACTAAGCCAAGTCAATATCTAGCACAAGGACAACATTAACATCCTATAAAAAACCTTCACTCAAAAACATATGCAAGCATGAAATTTATACTATCATGACTATTCGATTAACGTTGAAAACATAATATAATGCTGTAGTCATCTAGAAAAGAGCAATGCTTAATTAGTTTCAATAACATTATTCATTAATTCATGGTTCTATATACATAGCCCATAACATGAAAATAGATAATGTGCTCATCTTTAAAACTTATTATGCCTAACAAATCACAAGCAAGTGTGGGCTATACATTCAAAATCCCTAACCTAGTTCATGTAGATTACAATATAATATTGGTGTCTCTCAATTTTAGTAGAGCTTCACTACCATTAATCACCTCATTATTGCTTCAAGTTCAAGCATGTTTTATAGGTGAAGGAACATCCTCTTTCTAAGTTGGATGGGTGAATACTGGGTGTTGAGATATTACTGGGGGTTGTTATGCCACTAGATCCACTAGTCTAATACCCATGCTCTTTACCTACCACATGCAAGCACTCAAGTGATTTTCCTTCAAACTTGGGCACTAAGTAACTACTTACCAACTAACATGAGATCCTTAAATATTCTTCTAGCTAGCACTAATAGTTTCAAAAGATAAATAATTTTCAATGATTGCCATGTGATGAGATCTACCAAGTTGGTATGGTCCACTATGTATAATAAAAAGGGGCTCAACATTACCCCATACAAATTTTCTAGTCCATCTTAGACTATTCTTTCATCACCTTTGGTGTAAAAAATTTGGGTATAGCCTACTCTAGTTTTGCCTTAAAGTTTTTGAAGCCCTGGATAATGAGCTTGATCTCTTTGATGATGCCTTATACTTCAGTTGATGCATCCTTGAGGGTAAGCATGTCTATGATTTCTAGTTCTTTTTTGAAGGATTCAAGCCTTTCCTTTGCTTGCCTTACCCCTCTATCTAGAATATCCCCTTGCTCACTTGCCTTCATTTGGAAGGCATGAGAGAGAGCCTGTAGGTCTTGTTCTTGCATCTTTAGTTGGTCACTTAAGGTGTTAACTTGTGCAATTACTTATATGTACATATTTATACTAAGGCACACATCTATGACCACTATTTGAGTGGTTAAATTAAAAAATATTGCATCTATTTCATCCATGCCCTCTTCTAGTTTGTTGAATAGGTCTTCTACGACATTGATATTTTTGTTTAGCTTTATTTTTATGGCTTCATAGGGGTCTTCTTGTTGCTCTAGCACCAACTTCATTTGTGGCAGTATTTACTCAACCAATGCACATGCCTTATCCACTCCATTCATTTATGAAGTATCAACATCATCCAAAAGGGATGGATCCACTTATTCAATGCACTCAACCAATTGATAGAGTTCGAGCTTCATCAGTTTTATCTCTTCTTTTACTTCGAGCACAATGTCTTTTCACCTAGCATTGTGAACACCATTGAAGATGTTCTTTCATTCTACTTCGAAGAACATTTTGAGGAGGGTATTAGCCAAAATTATAGGGTTCATATCCATAGGATTCATAAGCTAAAGCCATACCCCTCTTCAAATTTCTAGGAGCTTCAAACAACTTTCATAGGCACTATAAATTAAGGCTTGTCTATGTAGCAATTGATATCCCAAGAGACTTGATGGCACATTAAGGTCATGATAGCTCAAGGGGGAATGTATCACATCATATAGAAGTCATCATCCTAGGTGAACCCTTTATGTGTTTTCTCCCTATAACTCAGCTCATATTCCTCAACCTTGATAGTTTATTTCATATGATCATGCTCCCCTCCACTAGCACTAGTTATTTCTTCACTGCCTTCTTCTCTCAAGGGTTCTTCATCAGACTTGTCCCCTCGGTCCACCTATTCTCTCTTTTTGGATCTAATTTCACCATCTTGTTTCTGGAGGGGTTCTTCCCTTAGACTTTTCCCCCTTGTCCTCTTCTTCTCATTGTGTTTCTTTGGTATGAGCTTCATCAATGCTAAAATTTCTCTCCTCTTGCCAAAATGGGGTCTCTAATTCCTTCTCTATTTTTTTCTAAGGTACCAACATCACCTTATTTTTCTCTAAGCACCCCTTTGGAGCTAGGGTGCACCTATTTTATATACTCTTCTACCATTTTGATGGAGGTGCTAGGCACCTTTTTTGGTACTTTTTCCTCTCTAGGTTTCATGCTAGAAACATCATTCTTCTTCTCTCTCTCCTTCACCATCCTAGCCTTTTCCTCCTAGGATTCCCTCTCTTTTGTTTCTTTCTTTTTGTATTTTTCCTTATCATCCTTCCTCTTTTTTTCCTATGTCTCACATTTCTTTTCTCTTTCCTTTATCTCCTTGGCCTATATATGATCAATTTCCACTTAGGGCATGCCCTTGGCCCTCATGGCTTCTCATTTGTGGTATAATTTTAGCACCGCATCAATGTGATCTTGGTTTAAGCTCATGTCCACTCATTTTCATTTCAACTCTTCTTCATTTGGTGTGCCTAAGGATGTTGATTCTTCGTGTGCTTCCCCCTTGTCAAGATTCTCACCTATTTCTCCTTCCTTCTCTCCCTTCATCTTCTACACCTTACACTCCACTTATTTCTTATGCTCTTCGGTCTTAACCATATTAATGGCTTCTTTTGAAATCCTAACCTTTGTCATTTCTTCTCTTCATTCCTCCAACTCCTGTACCCTCTGTATCTCAGCTTCACTCAAGCTGAGTTTCTTCTATCTCTACATCCTCTTCTCTAATTTAGTTTGAGGGGAAGGAAAGGGGGTATGTTCACTTAACAAGGAGTCATCTTCCTCAGGCATGATGTATATTTACCTCCTCATTACTTCTCCCTTAAAATCCTCTTCCTCTTATTTATCCTCTTCCTCCTCTATGTCAAATAAGATTATCTTGAATGCCATAAGAGGGACCTTCCCCTTCTTCTTTATGTTAGGGGAAGCCTTTAGCATGAATTACACATGATTATTTGAGGAGTCTGAAGGAGATGCTTCTACTTATAATGTGATATGGAGCCTTATGCATTCCTTTATCTCTTTCAAAGTCTCCCCCTCTTCTTCTTGGGAGACTTCTTCTTTGTTAGTGTTGGTATCCTTTCATCCCTGATCCACACTAGGGGGTCTTCACTCTGCTTAGGAATCTATTCGACGCTAGAGTACTTATTTCATGGCTTCATCTCATAGTATAATTTATAGATGTAGCCTAGTATGATGATGTCTTAGATGGGATTAATGTTTCGGTGATATGATGCATCTTCTTCATCCTTAATGGCCTTCTTATCTACATGAGTGAATTGGTGCCTCATCCTACACCTCTCCACATCTAGTTCCTTCATTGGGATGTCTATTTTTTGTACATTAAGGATTAAACATAACACATTATTGAAGTATCTTTCCAATAAGGTGTAGGAAAATTTTAGCCACCTCAACATGTTGACATCAACCAAAAACAAGCACACTACATAATAATATGGAATGACATCAAAGATTATCATTCTATATAGGCTCTTAGGGAGCTCTTGAGGAATGTGTCACTTCAATCCAAAGGATTTTATGTATTTCTCACACCATCAAATCATGTGTATTTTTTATTTGGCACTAAAGGAGGTGGGGTAAGTGAAGTATTTATAATTTTAAGCTAGGTACTCATTATGTTCTGGGAAAACCTAGAGGTTATCTTCATCCCTATTTAGAACCCCAATTTCTTCCATGATAATTAATATAAGGATGGACCCCCAACTAAAGGTCCCATTTGTGTTATGTCACTCTAGTGAATTTTTCACCAACTCCTCAATGATGAAATTTTCAATGTTGAATTGCATGCCCTAAGCTATGTGATAGGCATGATAGAGGTACATCTTTGTCACATTGGCCCATAAACCATTTGGGTATAGATTCAAGCTCAAGAGGCATGCTACCTCCCTAATGATAGGGTCTTTACAATCCTTTATGGGGAAAGCAAAACCCCCCCTTTGTAACTCATGATCTTTGCAATGTGCTCCACCTCTTCTTCATCATCCATCAATTGGTGGATGTCTCAACTAACATTAGGGATCCTAGTTATTCTCTTGATCAAATATGCAAAAATATTCATACACCTACCTATAAAGTACATGTATTCCTTATGGATGTAAGAGACTAGGAACTATACAATTTCCTCTAGCTTCGTGAAGTAGGTCAACTCATAAATTTGAGTTACACTGGAGGTTATCAACTTGTCTCAAATTAAGACATCAAATAGGGAATTGCCTTGTGCCATCTTACACCCTATGTCCACCATCCATTCTTGCACCAAGTCTTGTAATTGACTTGACATGTGGTGGTTATACTCCTTTAGTTGACAAATGTGCATAAATGAGTGCCAATCTTCCCCCATTATAACCTCTAGAGTAAATTACATAGACTGATATGACATATTCATTATCACCTTGATGTCAACTTCTATGACAATAACTAATTCGATTGGTTGCACCTTGGTTTTGGTGACCATCATCTCTTTTACAATTTTAACTTGGTTGGGTTCCTATTGTGCCTATGTAGAGCTTACTGCCTTGTAACTTTTTACCATCCTAAATTGGCTTGTGTTGATGCACAAGAGGTGTGGTTTTTTGAAGACTTGAATTATTATTGGTTCTTCATAGTTACTAGATATGTGACTACACCTTTAGCTCCCAAAATTCACTAACTATTAATGATGGCTTAGGAAATAACTTCTTGTTCCTATTATCTATTTTTTGCACAAATTTATCTCTATAGTTCTTCAAATTGGCCTCACTATGAACACAGTCTATCTTAGTATGTTTCCATTCACTTTTGGTGCCTAAAGTCCTCAAATTCTTGTTGTGATAGGTTTTTTCCACTTCAACTCTCTGGTTTTTTCTTAGGTTCACTCTAAGTCTTGAATTATCTTAAACTTAAAAAACCTAAACAAGTTTGTTGCTTGCTATTTTATACCCTTCTCTCTCAAGTAGCATCATTAATGCAAGATTTATTGTGTAAGTGCCCTGATTTCTTATAAAACATGAAAATCTATAAAATAGTCAAGAATCCCTTGTCCTTAATGCATTAATTATGTATCTTTATTTCATTACCACTACCTCATTGAATGACCCTAATAGATTTTTTGATGAAGTAACATGTGGTTCAAATGGTCACTTATTACTCATTTCTAGGTGGATGCCAACTATCTTAGATGATTTCCTTTTGTACTTGTTCACTTGGCATGACCTTCTCCTTCTTTTTGTCAACCTGGGCATATCACCTCATATACACATGATTTAGCCTCCTTGGTTCTACTTCTTAATAGTTATACTTATATATCAGTGTGCTTCTATATCTTGGCTAATTCCTTACACATCATCTTGCCTTGGCCTATTTTACCCCATACAAATCCCTTAGTTGGCCCTCCAATGCTTTATATTCTATCCTAGTTCTCTTGTACTTGGTCAAATTATGCATATTCACTTTCTTTCTTACACTCAACCATGTTGAGCATTTTCACCTTGTTCTTTAGTCTCTCGTACATGTGTAATTGATGCACCTCTTTATAACTATGATTCCAAGGTTATCCTCATTCTTGTGTATGTTTTCTTTTTGTTCTTAAATCATCATGGTTTGGTAACTTCCTCATGCCTAAAAACTTATGCATTTAGACCTAGGTGCTTAGAAAGCAAATAGGCTTAACTCACTCAACTGTTATTATGCGTAGAATCACCAAAAAAAGTTAATTATTGGGCCTATAATATCCATACAATATTCACCTTACACACATGGATTTTATGCATCTTCTACTTACATCTGGCAAGTCTCACACACCCATGACTTGCATGTCTAGCCTCATGTGCTTAGAAAGTGTAAGTGCTTGACTCACCTAATTGAAATTATGCATGAAATACTAGAGTAGTTTAACTTATGGGCTTAGAAACACCATTTATTTGGGACCTTTTATGCATATTTATGTGCACCACTTTACTAAGTGTGATGAATCTCACATACCCACTACTTATATGTCTATCTTCATGCACTTAGATGGTGCAAGTGCTTGACTCACCTGATTAGAATTATGTGTGAGAGGTTAGATGAATTCACTAGAGATAGATTGTATTCATGCACCTATAACTTAGGTGTCTTGGACTCATACACTTATAAAACACAAGTGCTTGATTCACCTAGCTGTAATTATGCATGAAGTGTTAGAAGATAAGTCTTTGTGGTTTCCACATGATACTTATTGCCTTTTTACACTATAAAAGGAACAAAATAAAACAAAAATCATGGTTTATATTACACCAAATTATATTTTATTTATATCAACTCAAAACAACTAGTGACCAAGAAGTTGATATCCTTATGGTGAAAGTTCCATTCTACTACTGATATGGCTTCAATTATTTCCATTGAAATACCCTGGGAGCATCTCACTGGACAACATGCAAAATTTTCCCTATCACCAATATGTGTTGGATAACATAGGGGACCATCCACCTTATTTATAATTTTATTGGGTTCTTAAGGTACTTCAAGTTATAGAGTAGCACCAATGCTCCTTCAGTCAGTTCCTTGCACCTAATGTGCTTGTCATGCCAGAGATTCTAACATGCCTTTTCAATCTACTAACTCCATCTTGCTTGGTCATGATTTTTATCCAAGTTCTCCAAGTATTCCAACCTTGTGATCAGATATTCTTGGTCATATAAGCAACCAATTTGTGTAATTCATAAGGATGGCACCATGAATTCTATAGAGAGAACTAATTTAGCACCAAACACTAGTTGAAAGGGTGTAGCTTTATTTAGGTGCTTATATGTTGTGAAATATGCCCAAAATACTACTAAAACATGATCATCACAATCCTTATGACCAACATCACATATATTTATTAGGCACATTCTCAAGATCTTGTTGAATGCCTCAGCTATGCCATTTGCCTAGGAATGATACAAAGTGGTCTTGTAGTGCACCAACTGTATTCAATTAACAGGATGTGCACCATCTCATTGATGAAATGAGTGACTCTATCTCTATTAAAACTTAATGGTCACCCATTTCTACTTATTAAGTTCTCCTAAATGAAGTGCATGGCTATTATGACTATGTAGTCTTTTGTCAATATGGCCTCAACCTACTTAGTGAAATAGTCAATGGTTACCAAGATATACATTTCTCTTGTACACCATGTTACAAGTTTTATTATTAAAAATAAATCAATGGAACATTTCTCAAAAGGTTCCTAAGTGAGAATTGGGATGAGAGTAATCTCATCATGATGGTTGGGCCTCCCAATGCACTAGCATATGTCACAACCTTAGCACACTCCTTTACATCTTAGAACATGCTTGACCACCACAAGCCTAACTATAATATCTTTCACAAAATTTTGTCTTCAATTCAATAGCCTTGTACAATTCCCTCATGTGTCTCTTATAATATGGAGTCCCTTTCATATTCTAGAACACACTGATGTAGGACTTCATCTCTACCTAGTTTATACAACTCCCCCTCAATGAGATGGAAGGGGGAAACACAAATTGCAAGTTTTTTATTCTCCTTAGTTGGCATGGTTTAAGGTGTAAACCTATGCATTAGGAAATTTTAAATCTCTACTAATTATTCAAGATGTGGTATACTCTATATAGTTATGCATCTAGCATGTCATCGTTAATCAACACCACCACATCACTAGAATTTATGTGGGATAAATGGCCTAGCCCCAAGTTCTACTTCCTAAGTTTAATGATAATGGAGAACTGGAACTCCTAAAATAAAACTATCCATCTGTATATGTGCCCATGTAGGATAGGCTTGTTCATGAGATACTTGATTGCCTTGTTATAAGTGAAAAAGATGAATGGGGTTGCTAATAGATATTACCTAAATTTTTGTAAGTCATAAACCATTGCCAACACCTTGCACTTGGTGGTGGTGTAATTTTATTTAGCTTGCATCAATTTCCTACTTGCAAAATAGATGGGATGGTCCATCTTACCCTCACCTAATTTCACCAATATGGCACCAATTATAGAGCTAAATCATTAACATAGACATGGAATAGAGTAGTCCAATCTAAAAATTATAGAATTGGTGTGCTAGCCAACCTTAGCTTTAATGTTTCAAAAGCCTCCTCTTGCACTTACCCTAATAAAATTGACCATATTTATGAAATAACTCCTCTAGAGGAACTAAAATATTTGCATAAATTTGTATAAACTCTATGTAGTAGCCATAATGACCTAGAAAAGCACATATGTATTTCTACATTGAAGGCATCTGAAGGTAAATTATGATGGCTATCTTCACAAGGTTAACAAGAAATCCATCCTTTCAAATGATGTGCCTAAGAAATGTCCTTAAGGGGGTTGAAAAGATGTAATTCTTCAAGTTTAATGATATCTAGATTTTCCTGCACCTCTTAAACATGAGGCACATATTATCATAATTATCCTTTATCAGGCCATACACAATCCAGTCATTAATATAGACTTGGAGGAACTTATGGATGAAATCCTTAAAAACATTGATCACCACTCTAGAGAACATACTAGGCATATTTTTGAGTCCAAAGGGCATCACATTATAGGCAAAAAAACCCATTTAGTCACAAGGGTTATCTTCATCTTATCCTCCTCCTCAATTTACACTTGATGGTAACATGAGAAACCATCAGTGAAAATATATATTTCACACCTTATGATGTCATTTGGGACATCATCAATGAATAGGGTTGGGAATGGGTTAGTGATGTAGGTAGAATTTAAAATTATTTAGTTGACATAGATCTATATACAACCATATTTATTGATGCTTATGACCATCAGGATCACCCATTTGTACTATTATACAAGGTAGATGATGCCTATGGCTAGCATTCCATCAATCTCCATTTTCACCTTAGCATAGAGATTGGGATTCATCCTATATGGGCATTTATTGATAGGCCTCATGCCATCCACCAGCTTGATGTTCTTTTTTCCAAGGTAAGGGTGGGTACCCTTCATATACTAATAGTTATGTAGGAATAAGTCTTAAAATTCCTTTAAGAGGTCTATGATTCATTCCATCTTTACCTTAGACAAGTAGGTGCCTATAGTGGAAATCTTTAGCTCCCCTTCTACATTGATGTCTACCTTAGTAGTCTTGAGTGGTGCACAATATGGTTCATTCCTCTCCTAAGTAGAGTATTCAAATTTCCTTGTCCCCTTTATTGTTTCAATTTGAAGATGATTTATATCCTCTTTGTTTGGGGAATCATCATCTACAAGGCACACAAGTTTTTATCTTCCAATTAGGACCTTCCAATTGTAATCTTTCCAAGTCTCATCATCCTCCTCATTAGAGTCACTATTGAGTACCTTATCTTCAAAAAATGTTGGGAGTACTAGTCCTTTCTCCCTGAACATGTCTCTAAGGTGCTCTTCTAGGATGGTAGTGTCCTCAAACACTACCTTATGAATGAATTGTAGTGGTTCTAATAGATCTAAGTTTTGTGAAGAGAATGAGAATGTATGCATGAACCTTTACTTAAGTAATTCCGAATATCTTATCTTTTATTACACTTCATTAAAAATGTACCATGCTCATTCTCATTTTTTCAATGTCCTATAGAAGGCATGCACCCACAAAATTATGGGTGCATTCTCACCATAGACAGTCTAAATTTCTTCACACAAGCACACATGTGAAATTAAGTTAGAATCACCTAAGTAGGTATATATAAGTCCTCATTACTCTTCCCAAATCTAGTGCATATTAATGCCTTCACATCTTGCCATGTTGGCAAGCTAGGCCTCTACACTACCTACCAATGAGCAATAGTTCTCTTTAGGGTATGCACTAGTGTACCTATTTGATCTGTTTCCTTGGGGATGAATGATTCAATGTCATGAAAATAGCTATTTATGGGATGGCTCCTTCCATATTTTGGGAGAATTTTAATCTTCCCTTTACTTAGCTAAAACACTCTTTTTCCTACCTTTTTGGTTTGGGGAACCCATTTATTCTAAGTACACTCAATACTAATTAGTCCTATTTTGGTTCATCTTGGCATAGTTATCTACACTAAGTGATACCTTCAACCAAACACTTCATAAGCCTCTTAAACCCATCAATCATGGGTTATTCTAGTTATATTGGAAGTTGATTGTCCATTCTCCCACTCAAGCACTCCTTGGTCACTTGGGTTAAGATTTTTGGTGACCCACACCATAATGTTATAAATGTGGTTGATCTCATTTTTAAGATCAACAATTTACACATATAAAAGCCCTTGATAACTTGATAGGGAGATCACCACCCTCTTCTATCATTCTGAAAAGTCATGTAACACTTTTTGAAGCACATGTCCACATTGTTGGCATAACACCATCACCTCCCTAAGATCATTGGATAGTTAGAATGCTCCAATAACTTGATCACCTCAAAGTAGGCTCAAAATTTGATGCCCATAATATCTAAAATGGTGCCCTTCAAGATCTTGATAGGTTGCACTTAGGTTTTGTTGGCCGTAAATAACATATGAGGGGAGGGATTTAAGGGTGGCTACCCCATCTTTTCCCAAGTAGTTTTGGTCAGAATATTAACCTCAAATCCCATGTCCACAAAGACCTCACAAATAGACCATCCATCAATGGTGGAATTTATTAGTAGTTCTTGGCCATACTCTTCATTCTTAGTATGCCTCACTTCATACACCCATTCCATATATGATGTAATAACTTCAATCATTTGAGACATGACTTCCTCCTTTGATCTCTCCCTGCATGTTCTAAAATCAAGTTTTTAAACAAGGAAACATCCCTTCAGATTATAAGAACCACAAGATCTTTGTTAACTCATGTACTTTAGCCTCCTGGCTATCTTGCTTCCTATACAACACTCTTGTCTATACCTTTAAATCTTTGGCTAGTTAGAGATCTCCTTATAAATTTTGTATAACACTCATGGCTTATTTTAGGACATCCTTATATCACACTGGGTTAGGGTAGGGAACAAATTTTGGCTCAGGTCACACTATTCACTTAGTGTAACTTGGCTCAACATATTTCAAGCATAGTTCTTTTATCAACATAATAGGCAATTGAGTGGTGAACCCACTTCGATTTATGTCCTATACCTAAGGTGTCTCCTTGTGATTCTTCTATGGATTGGGATCCCATTTATCTTCTTTTTTCTCATGCATAACCATGGTATTACCCTTATCTATGCTAGGGTGACCTTAAGTTAGCTTTTTGTATAAGTCTTTGCAATCCTCAACTACATATGGTCCCTAAAAATACTTTACATTGGGTGTGTGGGGTGGTCATAATGATAATGCTCAACTAGTCCACACTTGTAACATGATTGATCCTCTACCTCACTCACACATAACTCACTAATTCCTATAACTAGTATTTTGTTGGCCATAGCCTTCATTTCCTTAACCCATCTACTTGTTAACTATGGTCATTGCTTTCCTTGTGCCTCTCTCCATATTATGGTAAATCTAATCAATGACTCAATAATATGATATTTAATGAGTATAGTCATTACACATATTACAATAGATGGTAGTGTTTACTCGATTGACAGACTATAATAGGGGATAGTTCTAAGAGTTATGCAACCCATGCTGAACTTCACAGTTGAGAAATAAGGTGTGAACATTTCTTCATGGAAAATTATTCTTGTTATGCCCCTCCATCTCATAGTTAGTACACCATAATCTTCTATGAGTGTCATGCACCAAACCAATAATCATCTTCTATAACTAAGAGGCCATTGACATGATCTATGTCTCCATAAATAGGCTAATCCTAGTATCAATGTTGCCTACTACCTTAACCCAAAGCATGTATTCAAGTGCTTCATGGGGGTTCATGAAGGTATTCATGGATATTATTCTCCTAAAAGGTACTATCAAGCCTCTAACAAACCATTACATGTGTTGGGAGGGGTGGATATCATATGAAAGCTTAGAAAGGAGGGTCTTAAACCATGCATCATATAGGCATATGCTCTTGGATATCCCTTGGATGATTTCCTTGAGAACTATGATGCTCTATTACTCAAACTTAGGAATATAAAATTACTTTAAGAGATACTCCTTTAGTATTTCATAATCAACCATAGCCTAGTTTGGATCAAAAAATTTAAACCAGTTATGGGCATGATCTAGCAAGGTGGTCATGAACTGAGTCACCTTATGTTTTGATTGGGTGACACCTGAGTGCACCATTAAATTTCACACTTGAGCACATGCTCTATGACATTATCTATGCCATGATACTTAGTCAAGTGCATTACCATCTCATAATAAATTTGCTAAGGGGGTGGTGCTAGAGTCTAAGACATTTACCCCTCAGCATCTATGTTAGAGGTGGTCTTTCAATGCCTTCAGGTGTAGGGTTGAGAAATGGCCCTATTAGTGTAGGTTACACCATTTATCTCAATGGCATGGTTCTGCTCATTGGTGGCACTGGGCCACTTATGGGTTATTTCTTAGTCAATGCATCTAAGATCTTCTGAATAGGAATGCTTGTACTTATGTTCTAGATTCTTGGGTTGGCACTCATCGGGTTGGTGGTATGTTGGTTCAATTCCTTTTAAGGTATTATTTTTTCAATTATAAATTCTTAGTTTAAATCTTAAATTTTGTCAAAGTCAATGTTGATACTAGGGTTAGTTATCATTCTTTTGTCTTCTAGTGGAGAATCTAACACATGAGCTTGCACTTATGGTTTAAATGGGGTAGGTGCTTCTAGCACATCCTCATTTTCCACATATTTTAAGAACCTAAGGAATTATATACCCAATTTTTGAGCTTAGTCTTTTACTTCCTCATCTCTTTCCTCATACTATTACAATTCAATGGATCATTCCCCATGCCCTTCCCACTCTCTACAAGTCCTCTCAACACTTCTAGGTTTTAGATCCTCTATCAACCTGCACCTTCACTTATTATAGATCTACCTTCAAAGCTCTTAGGTGTTAGGTTTATTTTCCCTTTCCATCGTGCCTCACCTACACTTCCCATTCTCACCTTCTACACTTACCCATACATGCAAGTATTTTAGCCTTCCATTCTAATGGTTTTAATATCATAGTTCACTAGTAATTTATTTAGTTTAGTGATGAGCCCTTTTATGAACATGCCCTTTAGATCACAAAAGAACTCATACTCTACTTATTTAGGGTAAGAGAAGGTTGATACTACAAATTATAACACATAGTTATTTATGAAACCACTCCACCACTTGCCTATAGTGTGAGTCCAAACATCATCTAAGATTTCAAGCCTCTCTATGCACTCCTTTATCCACTTAAGGTGTTGGCCATAGATTTATCTTATAGAGGTGCTATAGGAAACTAACCACTAGTACACATGCTCATGTAGTTTGGAAAAAACACATCATATAGAGCATCATACAAGTAGGTTTACACCCATTATCTTGGCTTCTATCCCTAGGATGTCAAATGCTTCTATGGAAAACTATCTTCCACTTGCTCTAGCTAGTGCTTGATGTTCTTGAGTGAAAGTTAAATCATTACTCTATTTCACCATTATAGCAACAAAATTAAACATGGGTCTCAGTAATAAAACCAAAATGTAGAAAAATATACTTGTTTAGCTTTTGTACTTAGTCATGTGCCTAGCATATAAGCCAAATCAATTTTGTACTTGATACAACTAGGTGTGAGCATAGTAAAGTTTATGGTGCACAAAATTTGAATGAACTCGTATGCTAGCATCAATTTCACAAAGGCACAAGCCTTGTGCACTCACCCAAAGTGTAGTATTGAAGGGACCAAGGTTCATTTTGGGCTAGTTGAAACATGGTGTAACTTTAGTCTCAATGGGACTTAGTCATTTGTAAAGTGGGCTTAGGTAGTTTATTAGTGTAAGGACATTTTGGGTAAGATCAATGTATACAAGCCTATTTAAGGGCACAAGTATTTTGGGTGTAAGTTCATATTTGGATAGCTATAGATCATAGTGGCATAAGCCATAACAATAGTAAGATAAGAATCCTTTAGGTGCTTAGCTAAGTTAAGGTAATCGATCATGTTATGGTACTCACTCTTCAAGGTAGCATTCTAGGCCTAATTATTAGGAACTTAGTGCATGCTGATTTCAACACTTAGTCAATTTTGATACTAAGCTAAGTCACTATCTAACATAAGGATGCCATTAATGGCCCAGATAAATCCCTCACTCAATAGCATATGCAATCATAGAATTTATATTATTATAACTATTTGATTCCAGTCGTAAACATAAAATAATGCTATATCCATCTAGAAAAGACCAACATTTAATTACTTTCAATAACATTCTTCATTAGTTCATGGTTTAGTCTACACACTCTATAACATGAAAACAAAGCATATGCTCATCTTTAAAACTTCTCATGCCTAGTGGCTCATAGGTGAGATTGGGATATACATTTAGAATCCCTAACCTAGTTCATGAAGATTACAATATAATATTAGTGTCTCTCAATTTTAATAGAGCTTCGCTACCATTAATCACCTCCTTGTTCCTTCAAGTTAAATCTTGTTTTATAGGTGGAGGAACATCCTCTTACCAGGCTAGATGGGTGAAAACTAAGTGTTGAGTTATCACTGGGGTTTGTTATGACACTTGTTCCACTACTCTAACACCCATGCTCTCCAATTCATATGTACAAGCACTCAAGAGATTCTCCTTCAAAATTGTGTGTCTAAGAAACTACTTATACACTCGCATGAAATCCTCAAAGATTCTTATAGATAAAACTAGTGATTTCAAAATATCAATAATTTTCAATGATTTCCATGTGTTGAGATCTACTGGGTTGGCATAGTCCACTATGTAGTACAAAAAGGGGCCCAACACTAATGCATCCCTTAAGGCATGTACTCAGAGAGATTGAGTCTTGATGGGTTCTTGCAAGATGTGAAGCATCAATATTTGATAAAAGTTAAAATATTATGTGTATACAAGGATCATGTTTAACACCACTATCTAAATTAGATATTTTTTCAAAATCATCATCCTTTATTGATGTTATATATCATAACCATGCCTACCTTTATAAGGATACCTCTAATTAGGATGTCAACCAATCATAAGGCATATCTTTTGATCGTAATCAGGATGATGAAGTCATGATAGAGTTTCTACAAGATTTATCTATTAAAGATAATCATATTCAATTTAATCTCAAATTTAATGTGTCTTATAGATAGTATTAGTGATCCTTTTGTTGATCTTGAGGATATTTTCTTCAATTTCAAAACTAGGTCCCCTAATAACATCTACGAGGATTATGTTGCCCCACCATAGCTTATTAACCTCATTATACCATCTCCCCCACCTTAATCCATAATAGACCACTTTCCTCTTATCAATGATAATTTAATCACATCCCTCCATATGGATTAACATGAACATACATCATTGGATGTTTCCATGGGTAACATAACATGCATCAAAAATAAAAAGGTCCAAGACTATACTAAAAAATTCATACATGATGATCAAATCACCTTTGATATAATAAGTCACAATCAAGAAAATTTAAATAATCAACATAATCAAAAAGTGTATTCCCCTATTAAAACCCTTGTTAAGGTAGTAGGGGACTGTCAAACTCAAAATAATCATCATCTATCAAACTCTTCTAGTGAATCCCAATGTTAGGCATTAAGGGATAGTAAAAATATAATTAAGTCTAAAGATCAAATCCTTATTGAAATAAGTGTCAAGATGGCCAATAATCCTTCAAATAATTGGATCAAATAATAATTTCAAAGTAAAAGTGTCTTTTATCTCTTAATGTGTTTTGTCATATGGCACCAATCAAATATGAAATACTTGACATCTCCAATGGTAAATGTGACTACTAGTCCCACTTCCCATTCACCCATCACACCTCCCTTTCATAATCCTATCATCCATTTGAGTCCTATACATTAACATAAAATCCAAACCCTAAATCCATCCATTCCATACCTCACAAAAATGGGCAACATTATCTCTTGTAGGGGTGACAAAAACACCTAGTATAAATATCTAGAGGGGTATCAATTAAGGTCACAAAGACATTAGTGAACCCATGATTAACAACATGGTCCTATCATCACATATATCTATAATATGTATTTTTTTAAGATTAAAAAAGTGTTTACATTCTAAAATCTCACACCCATATCCAATAAATTGAGATTCCAAAAGTAAAAAAAATGAATCATTCATCCAATTATGAAAACTAGTCTTCTAGCACTTTGGACAAGTACCATGATGAAAACCATTTTATGGCATCATGTTAAAATAGTCTATTATCTAAATTATACCTCAAAAATTAGGGGTAAATCTATTTCATTCACATAATATCCCTTGTTAATCCCCTTCATGTTGTCCTTGTCTATCTTATATCTTTGTCCATTGTTCTACCCATCATATGCCATAAAATAATGCATCCCATTATGTCCATAATTTACTATAGCCTCAACATTAACAAATGATTGGAATATGTCTTTAGAAATTTTCTAGAATCATCTTGGCATATCCTGCAATGAACACTTGACCAACTAAAAATTTATTTCCTTTATGATGTGGTCATTGGTGATCCCTAGTACATTATTATTTGGTCCTCATCCCCTTTTCAACATCAACCTCATCATTTTTTCATCACATCCATCATTCCATCCATCCTTACCTTGGTTTCTAGGTTTGGTATTCCATTTACTAGTAACCCCATTTGTATAGTGTACATATGTTTTAACCTTTTAGGGTTTTACTTAATGTAAATCCTATGTTAGATTAAAGGGCTAAGTTATCTAAATCATTGGAATAAAATGTAATTAATAACCATTGATTTGTTATAGAATATAACTTTCTTTGACTTTATAAAAATAGTAATAAATATGTAAAAATAGAAACTTATATGGAAATCAAATATCATGGAAGATTTAGGTGCTAAAAAATGGGTTACAAACATGTCTAATTATTGTCAATAGGGTCCCTGAGTCAGATTCCTCCCTGTATAGTAGCACTCCACTTGGATAGTAGCACCATGTGGCTCTAGTGTCCTAAAAATGGTGCTAGTGTCCTCTTTGCAAGACTATTCCTAATTTATAAGATCACGTACACCTATGTTTTTGGGTTTTGTTCTTGTGCACATAAAATCTAGAACTCTATATTATACCTATAATAGATGATTTAGGTTGAAAACCCTAAACCTCCTTACAATTATGGTAAGAGATGAAGTATGTGTTTATTAGTAGGATAGGCTAGACATCCTCAACACCCAATTGTGAAAAGTTTCCTACATACCAATACTCTGATGAGGGATCAAGACCGATGTATTTCTCCCACCTAGTTCTTGGTGAAAGTGCAAGTGAATTATATAATGATAATGGTCTTGAATGCCTTGAGTGTTATTGAGATTGGAATTTTTTGAAATCTAGGGTTAGGGTAGTTGTAGATAGTAGTATGTAGAGGTAGGGTAGAATAGGGATTAATAACCTTGATTTTACTCAACTTATTTCTTATTTCAAATGGAATTTTTCATATATTTTCCATATAGTGCATATAGGCCTAAGAGTCTTATATATATAATGTTCTATAGCTTGTGCAGATAATAAATGTTCTTAGTCTAACCTTATGAGGGGCACATATTTGAAAATATATCCATTCAAGAGATTTATGGTAAGGGAGACTAGCACCATGTTGGGGACACTAGTTCCATGTGGCTCTAATGTCATTAATTTATCACTAGTGTCTAGATGGTAGGCTGATGGGCACAAAGGGCCAAGATCTAGGAATACAAGTTTGAGCAGATGTTTTGGGTGACTAGAGATGTTTTTGGTCTGCATAATAAATAGAAAATTATGATAAAGGATATAAGATATGTCTAGGGATAATCTAGGAATAGGTTGTCTCAATTAGCAATCTTATCATATAAATACCACTTTTAGGTGATTAAATTCCCCCCCCTTTATTGTTGAAATGCAGCAAAGTGAAATGACTTGTATAAAGGAAAAAGAAACATACCTAGACTTACCTAGAAATTGAAGCTCATGTATCTGAGTCTAAGTATGTGAATCTATGTTTGTATACATGAATCATGATCCAAAGCATGACCTATAATGAAATGTGCCAAAATCAGTCCTTACTTAAGAGATATTAAAAGCAAAATTCTACACTAAATAAAGTAATTAAGTAAATCTACGTAAAGATACAGGAAAGAGAAATGAATGAATGTAATTCATTGGGTACATGAACCAATCCATGAACCTAGTGATAACCTTTGTGTGTGTACATAGTGATCAAAACATTCAATATCTTAGACTAATATAATAGCTTGCTCAATCCTCATATGTGGGTAGCTTAATACCTCAATTTAGTTTGATTCCATCATTTCCCACCCCTATTTAGTGGATCATGACTTGTGAATTTCTTGGATTAGATTTTAAGTGTATCCAACCCTCTCATGTGTGTGGATCAATAACTCAAGTAGGATATGACTTCATCATTTTCTACCCATTTGTATTGTGTGTGTGTGTGTGTGTGTGTGTGTGTGTGTGTGTGTGTGTGTGTGTGTGTGTGTGTGTGTGTGTGTGTGTGTGTGTGTGTGTGTGTGTGTGTGTGAAATTAAACTATCCAAAGTGTTGAAAATGTCTAATTAGGTATATATAACTATGTATGTTGATTCTATGGACACTTAAGTACATGTTGTAGTGTAGAATTATACCATTGTGGGAGATTTTTTTGGGATCTCTCACTCCTATCTACAATATTGGAGCAAACTCAACCTATGGGTATCCTATAATGAGGTTGAACCTCTGGAGAAGGTTGACTTCCTCTTGGTAGATCACCTAAACTAATACTTCTACTTGGAAAAGGGATAGACAGGGGGTATAAGATGACTAATAACACTAAAAATGTGATGCACCAAAATAATGACACTCAAATTATCTTCAAACACAAACTAATTCATCATAAATACCATCTTTGCTCACACAATCTCACAAACTAGCTAATTTTCATAAGTATTTCTTAAATGAGGCTCACTAAGCAAAAAATGAAGCAAAGATGGGTTCTAAAACATAAAATAAGAATATAATAATGGTGTAAAAATATCAATTTTAGACTTTCAAATAACCTGAAAACACCTTAAAAAAATAAATAAAGAAGGATAAGAAACATGGAAGAACACTTCTTCACAAAGCCATCATACACAAGCTTGTTAAACACAAGTTAAAGGTAAGAGATAGGTGAAAAATAATCTTATTTGCTTCAAAAGTTATTTATTAAAACTTTTGATAATATTTTGCTTTATCAAATGAGAATATATCTTAAAAATGGGGAAGAAATGGGAGATATAGAAGGAAGGCATAAAGATAGAAGAGGAGCTTGCAGTCATAGGTGAGTCACAAGAAGACATACAAGTGTCTATGATGAAGAGATCATGATAGTCATCCCACTTCTTTTAGAGGAGGAAAAATTAGGGTTGGACCAACCTTCTTGGCATGGATTTGATACTAATTAATTATAGCCTAAAAAGGACAATCCTAAATTTGAATATGAGGCAAATCTTTAATAGACAATTGAATGTCTATTCTACATAGATGAAAAAGAGAATTAGAATTAGGTACTAAAGGGTGGTCCACTTCAAAATTAGGTATCAAATGAAGATAACCCTGATATGTTAGAGCTAAAGGAAGGTAAATCAAACCTTAAGCAATACAAGTGTGATGTTTTAGACCTTGGTTGGTCAAATAAACCATCATTTACAGTTGAAAAACAAGATAAAATCTTGAGTGATGTTGATGAAGGAGACATTTCAAGTGCTCAAGTGATATAGTTTGAGAAACATATCATTAAAGAGCCTAAAGAGTTGTGGTAATAGTTTCATGTCATAACAAAAGAGTTTGAGGAGGCTAAGAGACATATCCTTCTTCCAAAAAACTATGAGCATGATGATCTAAACATGATCAATCCTAATTTGCACAAGATAATGGTGGAAGAATATGGTCTTTTTGAGCCACCAAGTATTTCAATTACTCCTAAGAAATTAAATGAATTCTTTGTGCAAGGCTTTATCAAGAGTGATGAGCAACATCAAGTAATTATTGATCCAATAAGATATTTTGTCTACATTGGAGACATGTTTTTACCTCTTCATCTATCAAGGAGAAATACAAAAGAGTTAGTAATCAGGCATCTTAGTCCACATAGCATGAGATCATAAAATTAAGGTGCCTCTAATCCTTATTCACTACAAGTTGATGATGCTAAAAGCTTCCCATTTGATCTAGGAGGAAATTATATGTGAGTTTTAGTTATACATATTACACTGGATTTATTGCTTTCCTCTAAGTGCCTTGTGCACATTTTCCTTTTTAGTTGTGTGTTTACCTTCCCTAAGTGCCTTGGGCATAATGTTGGTTTTTTTTCTTTTTGTCCTTGTTGATTCAATAAGAATTTTTCAAAAATGAACAACCTTGTATCAATTTCATATTAGTTAAGAAGGAAAGTCTTGTGACCCCATATGCCTAATGGATTAGACAAGGCAACTAATTTTTTACATATCAGGCATGCAATCTAAAGAAGTAACCAAAAATGTTGGCCAATATTGGCCTACATACAAATATTTTGCCTAGATGGATCAGGCCATTCTCATGGACCATTCAATAGCCTTCTAATCCTATGACAAGTCTCTTTAAATTCCTAAATTAATGATGTAGTGAAGTATCATAGAAAGCCCTAGTTTGTTGTGAGGAGTTGTGCAAGGTCCTTTAGTAGTGGATGATCTAATGGTGGAAAGAAATGACCCTACCTCATGCCCCTTGTAAGCTTTTGAAACACTTTAAGTAAGTTTTAAGGTGAATTTAGATATATTTGATAGATTTGTGGGACTTTTTTGAAGGATTTCAAGGGGTATAAAGTGTCCAAAATACTTGAAGTATCATATAATGTCTTAAATTTAGTCTATAATTAGGCCTAAACACCTAAATTTTCTACCTACAATTGTTAAGACTACCTATATGGCTAGCAAAGAAAACATGGTTTAAGATGCTAAAAGGTCTCTTGATAGCCAATTAAAGTTGTCAAATAACTAAAAAGTTATGTTCCATGTCTGAGGGGGTGAGTGACCTTAGAAAAATCCTTCATTTCAAGTGAAAAGGACTAAAACTCAGAGCTAGGGTCAAACTAAGTTGTGTAACTTGAAACCCTAGGTATGAGAAATAGAACCAAGTAAAGGAGTTAGAAAGATGGTTCTTAGTAACTATAGGTTTGTGATGATAATGGGGTCTTCTAAAAACATAAGTAGTGCTCATTCAAGTTATTAAGGATTCCTAAACATAAGGAGTCTAAGTATAAGAGCTCAGTTTAATATCTACTTACAACCAATAAGCTTAGTTAGTTATGTTTGTAAAGATTAGTATTTTAAATAAGGTTATAGGATTATAGACCTATATTACCATGTTTAGGTCACTTTCATTGTGATTATATCACACTCCAAATTACATAAAGAGACATTAAATTAAAGTTAAAGTTGATGAGATGCCTTATGCAAACTTAGCTAGTGTTAGGGTTATGTGAGTGGTAAGTCTTTTGGTTTCAATTGTGTGTGTTTTAGTTTAGTTGGAGTATCATTATTTTGTGTATCACTTTTATTTATGTTTTTATTTCTTCCTTTATCCCTTATAAACCATCTATAAATTCAAATAACCAACTTACTAAGAGCTTAAATGATACACCTAGGGAGCTAGCCCATAGCCCATAGGTTCAACCTGACAATAGGACACCTACTACCTAGAGTTATTTCCATTTTATAGTTTATTTGGAGAGAACCTGAATATCCCTCTATAAGGGTGAAAATTAATGCTAAAACAATACATTAGGTATCTTTGGGCCACTCAAGAATGTCAACCAATATAGATGGATTAAAGCATGAAACTAGTGAAAACCAAGAATATGATGTCACATGTATAAAATGTATAGAACGACATGGAATTTTAAATTGCATATAATAAATATATGTGTAATTTAACATATGGAAACAATTTTATATGCGCATTCCCATAATATTATATCTGAGTAAATTGATTCTAGACTGAGTTGTAATGAGTGTATTTGTGTATCTGAAATGAATGTAGTAGTGACCTTGTTGTGCATGATGCCCCCAATATGAGAAACTAATATGAATCTAAGATAAAATGAGTGTATCTAAGAAAAATATGGGTATAACTATTAAAAATATATCTATATCTATGCAAACATATATTTACCTTATGTACTATTTTAGCTAATTTGAAATACCCTAAAACTAGGGCAACTAGGCAATAGCTCCATGTAGTGGAAAGTATCATCATACGGTGTTAGTCCAATCTAGGTGATAATGTTTATCTAGTATAAAATAGAAGTATCTAAACTAATTTATGAGTTCCTAATTTTTCTTATATTACATATGTTTGATTTATTGAAATTGAGATTGTGTGTTGAAAATGATCTATGAATAGTAATGTAGGAGCCTGATGTCTGTGATAAACCCCTATCAATGCCCCCTCTTTTATAGTAGTTTTTAACCTATCTAATAACTATCCTAAAAATATATAGCTCTATAAAATGTGTTATCTAGAGCATACATGATAACTACATGATAATCTAATATAAGTGAAAACATAACATTATAATGTAAAAGAATTTGAGCATAAGTATGTATTATAAGATGTATGTTATATCTAGCATTGTACAAGGGTATAAACATATATGTAATCAATGTGTATAATATAAAATCTAAGTAGATACCTAAGGGGATGGGGAATGAATTCCATTACAACACCCAAGTAGGAAGGGTAGATACATGAGGTCCCTCATGGCATCAAAAACTAGTGTGTGTAATAATCAAAGACAAGTGTCATGGCCAAGACACATATAAGAAATCATATATACCAAAACACATGAGGGAAAAAAATATAGGATAAGGAGACACAATAAAATATACATGGGCACATGTCACTATATCTTAGAATAGAAGACATACAAATACATGTTCAAATGTCTACATACACGGGTAACAAGAAATTTGTCTTAGAGCCACATAGAAGGACATGCTCAAATGTTTTTATATATAATCAATAAAGCACACACAAGGGATAATGGCACATGTACAAGGCATACATGAATACAATTGGTGTATATCCAAATAAAAATGACATATTCAAATTCCCTCACATAAAAGAAGCATAGGAAAACACAATCAAGTCTAAACTAGGAAAGCTAGATATGAAAGTATGTATGAATGTAGTAAAAATCTATGTAAATTCTAGGATGTACTTATATTAAGTATAAAATAGTGATAGTTAAAGAAAATATGAGCATAATTAGTAATTATCAATATCAATATACATCAATGTATAAACTAGAATGTATAGAACATAAGGATAAAACTTGGTAATGGAAACTGTATATGAGATGCCCCCAAGTGGGAAGATGTATTAACTGATTTAACCTATATTAGTGTATGTGTCCCTAGTGGGTAGATAATATCAAGTCTAGATCAGTGTAATATACCTGAGTCATGTATGTAATTTGCAAGCACTTGACAAGAACAAGTGAAGCATGTATGTATGATAAAATTGACTATACTAAGATAGATATCATATGTAATGTCTAGAAAATATAAGAAATGTAAACATAACAATGCATACAATTTGTAAATTTTGTGTTTTCTAAGTAATATTTTAATGTTTTTGTGTTTTGGCATGTTATATTATTTTTTTATTTTATTGATATAAGCTATGTACAAGTAAATGGAAATAAACTATATACAAGGAGAAAGAGAGAATAAAGTATGTACAAAGGGGTATGAATCATACTAACAGATGAGTATCATGGGAGACTCACTATCTCTATGACCTATGTCAAATAAGGGAACTATAATTGTGCATGTTATGTGAAAATGAAATTATGATCCCATAATCTATTGTGTCAAGTAATCTATGTTTGTATTTTCCTATGTCGGCACTAAATATGATGCCCTATTAATTTTAAGGGTATTAAGAAGTGATCTAGTATAATAATTTATGGGTGATGTAAGTTCCCTATGTTAAGAACCCAAAAAACCCAATAATATTGATCTTATAATAAACTAAGTGGAGGAAGGTCTTCCAAAATCTATGACATATCTCTAAAATCGGGGTCTCTCTAATAATAGTATCTTTGGGAGAGTATGTATATGTGTCAATACTATGGGATTATACCTTGTCTACACTGGTGACTCTACTGAACTATATATATAGGTTATTCATTTATAAAGTTGGCATTCTAGGTAGTCCTAGGCATAGTTAGCTCTATGGTAGAAGAATCTATGTGAGAAGATTAATGGAATTATATATCACACATGGAAAGTCTTTAAGAATAAATGAGCATATGGCTTTGTTCATTATCATGCCTAGTTTATATGGTCTAAATTTTAGATTAGGCATTTGAGAAAAGCAAAAGATAAGAAGGTGCAAAGTTAGCCTTCCAAGCATATTGAAATGGTCCCTATAGTCAAATCTACACAAGGTAAAGTTCAAGAAAGTCTCAGAAGTATTGATGAATCACATTTTCTCTAAGATGTCAGGATGTAATGAGATGAGGACAAGTGGTTGAAGTTTATTACTAAGTAGAGATAAAGATCAAGCTTGTCAGAAGATCTAACAATGAGCATGTGATCATGAAATGAAGATCTAACAAATCGAGTGGACTCAATGGGATCAAGTGATCAATGTTTAATAGCATAGAGGTAAGATAAATACTGAGCTACTTTGATAATATTGATGGAGAAAAAGTGTTCCAAAGTCTTAGGAACTAATGAGATGAGATTAAGTGTTTGATTTTTAATCATGGACAAAAGTAAAGTTTGTGCTACTTTGAAGATCTAACAACACATGAGATCTCGGATCAAAATATATAATGGAGGCATTTTAAAGTTAAAAATTTAAATTATGGAAGCATATAAATATTGAATAGAGTGCATAATCTTGTCAAAACTTGATTTAACAGATGTGTTTTAGAGTTGGGCAAATTGAGTGAGGATCATTCGATCATGGCACAAAGTTTGAGATCAAGGGTATATATTTAAAGATATGTTAAACCCAATGGTCAAGCAATGAAACATGTAAGAAAGGTGCATTATTTGACATATATAATGATATATATTATTTTGATTGATTAAAATTGTGTAAAAAGGCATGTGCATCTAAACTAGAGCCTAATAAATGCTAAATATAGTAAAAGATAGAGAATAATGGTGATGGTGCATGAATTCAAGATGTGGGAAACTTGTTGGAGTGTGATGTGTTACATTCCAAGTGTGAACATAGAAAATAAATGAATACCTATATCTAATGATTATGTATATGTCATCTAGGATACAGAAAGACGTTGTTGGTATAGTTGGATTATGTCAAATAGAGATATATAAAGACATAAAACTAGAGTGTAGGGAAGGAAATAAGAGGCTATAAAGAGATATTAAGTATTTCAAATATAAAAATAGAGACATAGATGTAGAGGGGTAGAGATAAGAGAAGATAAGAGAGATATACAAAGTATGAGTAGTTACAAACAAGACCTATAATAGATAATTGAGATTGGATTCTTTTGTGAATCTATATTATAAACTAGATTTGTAGCTCCATATAGATCTGATTAGTGGGTGCCATAAAATAAGTTGAGTTGGTGCTCAATTAGGGAGTGGGTGCTTCCTTAGAGTTTGTGCTCTTAAATCAAGGAGTTGTTGATTCCTTAAATTTGGTGCTCTTAAATCAGGGGATCGATGTCTCCTTAGGGTTGGTTCTCTTAAATGTGTAACCAGTGAGGTTTTGACTATGAGGTTGGATTAGAATAGTAGATTCTAGTAGCTATTCTCACTATGATTTTTCCCATATAGGGTTTTCCATGTATACATAAGGTGTCATGTGTATTTGTGTGTGTGTGTGATCTCTACATATTTGTTTTACTCTACGTATATGTTCTAGTTTTATTTAAAAAGGGATTAAAAGGACTAATTTAGTCAATTTATTGATTCACCCCTCTCAGTAGATAGTTATGTTCCAAAAATTTGTATCAGAGCCTTAGTTCCATTGAATAAGCTTAATTAGCTTAGGTATATCTTAGACAGTGAACAAAAATGGATATTTGAGAGTTATCTTCATCAAACAAAGAACCTCTCTTTGATGGATCAAATTATGCATTTTGGAGCATTAGATTGGAATCATATTTATCTTTATTAGGGTTTAATGTATAGACATATATTGTAAATGGATATACATCTCTTGCTACAAATCCTATTGATTATGATACCAAGAAGGCATATGAGAGCAATGCCAAGGCAAAGAATGCTATTATGTGTGGATTATCTAAATCAGAGTTTATCAAAGTGATGTATTGTCAAAATGCATAAGATATCTAGAACAAATTGAAAAACATATATGAAGGTAATTATAAGGTAAAGTAGGCTAAGATACAAACTTAAAAAGGTAATTTTTAAGGTCTTCAAATGAATTAAGAAGAGAAAATTGTAGACTAACTTCTTAGAGTAGATGAAATAGTCAATGTAATCAGAGGCTTTGGAGAAGAAATGAAAGAATCAATCATTTTTAAAAAGGTCCTAAGATATTTTCCATCAAGATATGATTTTAAAATATCTAAAATAGACAAAGCAAGAGATTTGAATGAACTCACTGTTGATGAGTTTCATAAAACCTTCACTGCCTATGAGATGAGTGGGAGAAGCAAATACTTCTAAGAGAGAAACTACATTCAAAACATCCAAGAAAGAAAAATAAAAAGGATATACATCTAGATATGAGCATACTGATGAAGAATAAGCCAAATTTGTCAGAATATTAAAAAGAGGGTCTAAAAAGTACAAAGGTAAGTTACCCTTTAAATGCTTTAAGTGTGGTAAGCCAGGACATTTTCCTACTAGATGCCCTTATAATAAAAAGGATGACTCTAAGCAAGAAGAATATAGTGAAAATTTGAAACCCTACTACTCCAATAAGAAAAACTTTTTAAAATTTAATAAGGTCCTATATGCAAGAGAAGATAATGATTCATTGGATGACAATGATAGCTTTGATGATAACCATGATTTTACCTTTGTGGATAAGGGAAATGAATCCATATTCATTACATTAGGATTGGCTTCTATATATCTATAAAAATAATAAGTATAAAAATATGATGAATAAGAGGAAGGAGAAGTGGACCTAGAGTGTGAAATCATTTGTGCTCTAAATGAGATTGACATGCTAAGAAAAGAGAACTCAAGGAAGAAGAAGCTTGGAGAAAAGGAGATTGAAAAAGTGTCCAAAATTCTTGAGAAATATGATCATATGGTAGTTATCCTAAAGACACAAGTTGAAGATGTTGAAATAATATAAGATGTAGTAAAACTTCAAATACAATCTAAATCTAATGAGTGCATGAAGTTAGAAGCAAAAATAGTGTCTTTGAGAAAATAGCTTGAAAAGGATAAAGAATAAATAGACAAAGTTTTGAAACTGAAAGGAGGTTTAGACATTATTGATGAGTTATTCAACTCTCAAAAGACTTCAAAAGAGAAATATGGTCTTAGTTATTAAAAAGGGAAAAGTCCCATAGCCAATGCATTTGAAAATTCATATGACAACATCAAAGTAGGAGGATCATGAGAAAAGAAAGAGAAATATTGTAAGGATACAAAGACATTTACAAGCATTGCTAATGTGAAGAAAGATAAAGGATAAAATAAGAATGAAGAAAGGAAGAAGAATAATGAGTCCATTTGTATAAATTCAAGGAAGATGCATAAGACAAAGGTAGTTGATGCAGATGGTTATACAAGAGTGAGAGATTTGAAGAGGCCAAATTTAATAACTCCTCATATTTCATAAAGAAATGCTATGACCAAGTATTCTTCATTTTTTTATGGTTATTATTATAGTTGTAATCAGTTTGGTCATAAGGTTAGTGAATGTAGAGTTGTACCTAAAAGTAGAGAAAGTTTTGTACGCAAAAATTTATT
Organism: Torreya grandis; assembly: GCA_037957365.1. Classification (NCBI taxonomy): domain Eukaryota; kingdom Viridiplantae; phylum Streptophyta; class Pinopsida; order Cupressales; family Taxaceae; genus Torreya; species Torreya grandis. The sequence goes on from JARHVA010000311.1 coordinate 5,427,200, forward strand.
TGTACCCTTGTTAGATACATATATAATATGTTATAGTTGTAATAATTCTGGTCACATAGCTAAACACTATAGAATAAGCTTTGTAATACCAAAGATATAGATTAAAAATAAAAACATGCCTCCTAGTGTGAACAAAGGTTCACAAGTCTCTAAAAAAGGGGGAAATAAGACATATAAGAAACCAAAGGATGTATGAAAAGTGAAATATCAACCTATGATGGAGAATGCTACAGAGGTTGGAGAATGTTAAGAGCTCTCAATGTCTACTCATGTTGAGAATGAAAAGACCAAGCTCAAGGAGAATACCAAGGTCTTGTTTGAGACTAGTTCTGAGGTATGTGTGGATTTAAATGAACATCTTTCATTTTTTGATCAAGTATCATGCATAGAACATTAGTTTTTTTTGCCTAGTGTTGAGGTTCTAAATTGTAAGGAAGATTCTTTAGATGAAAAGGTATGTCATCTCCATGCATTGTTAATAACAATATAGAAGAAAATGAGAACATTTTAGTAGATGATCATGTTACTTCTCTTAAGCCTAAGAATAAGAAGAAGAATTATAAGCACAATATGACCAAGAAAGAGAAGGAATATGAGGAATTGTGGGCTAGTATTGGTTCCACTTTGTTTAGATCATTGTGGAGTAGAGGAAATTTTTGTTTATGATTCTTAAGAGACTCCTTTTAGTGAATAAGTAAGTGTTATGTTGGTATTATTTAGAAGATTCTAGAAGGTAAGAAATGAGTGCCCCCAGTTAGAGTTGGTATGTCAAGATGAGAGAAGTGTTATGTGTGTATGGATAGAATGAATGTTTCCATATGACATAATGATGCATCTCATATATATGGTCAACAAGTTATGATGATGAATTGATCAAACAAATTCAAGTGATTTAACAATGTATTAAATCCTCATGCATAAACAAAGGGGGAGCTTTATAATTGGTTAGGTCCTAGAATCAGAGGACTATGTCATTGAGACTGAGAGAGAAGGCTAGTAATCCTATATGATGGTTTGTCATGAGGTATGGAGACCTGAAGATGTTCAAGTGATGCAGTGAGATCAAAATTAGGAGTATTAACTCCTAAATCACATCCCTAGATCCTAATGATAGGGCATGAGTCCAAGGGGAGGATCATAAAAGCTTTGTTAATCCCTAGAAGAAGAGAGAAAAGGAAACTTAGGTATGCATATTTTTTGCAAATTTCTAATGAGTTGATGGTTTTAGATTCCTAGAAAAAATCCTTTATCTAATAAAGGGGGAGAGAAAATTTGGATAAATAGTGATAAAATTTTAGTCCCTTTACCATTGATGTTAAAGGGGGAGAAAAAATGCAAATTATCTCTTCAAAAGTTTAGAGAAAAAGTGCAATTCTAAATAAGATCAGAGCATGTACCCAAGTTATGTTTTATAAAATGTGTCATTACCTAAGGGGGAGAAAGTTTGGTATGAATAAATTTAGTTCATACTCATTAGAAGCTAATGCAAGTAATGTTAGAGAAGGATCAGATTATTATAAGATTAGAGCATTTATTTTACCATCAATGACAATGGGGGAGATTGTTGGTAATATGATTATCATTGATGTCAAAAAGGACATTATAAATGTCATTGATGTCAAAAGGGAGATTATTGGCATTATGGATGTCATTGATGTTCAAATATAGATATGGTGATTTGAGGATGTTTAAGGGATCCTGTTAAAGTAAAAGGATGATTGGAGTGCTTGTGTGCATGAGTGGAATTCATCAGGTTCCTCATATTATTCATCTAGAGATTTTGGGTCTATAGAGGAAAATATGAATAGGCAATTTGTTGATGTCACCATTACCACATGTGGATGATCCTAGGGGACTTGGTCATATATTTTTGATCACATTAGTCCCTAGTTTCTATGCATTAAATCTCAAGCCACATGATGTAGCATGACAAAAGATATGCATGTTTAAATTTAGGCTCCCAAGCATTTTGATAATGTTTTCCCACACTTGGCCAAATTTGTAGATGGCAAGAAAAGTTGAGAAGGCATTTTGATGATGTCATATTTTGAATGTATGAAGGTTTATAGAGTTGATGAATATATGGATGGAATACCCTATATAAGATCTTATGAACTAAATTTTAGGTCATGTGACTAAGTGCAACAAAATTCATGCAAGAACAAAGTTGACCTTTTAGAAAGTTTTAGGCAAAGTTAGCTCTGTGACAAAAAAATTTGAGTGAGAAGATTAATGGAATTATATCTCACATGCATAAAGTCTTATGGAAGAAATGAGCATATGGGTTTTTTCATTATCATTCCTAGTTTATATGGTCTAAATTTTAGAATAGGAAGTTGAGATAAGAATTTTTTTTGAAGGTGCAAAGTTAGCCTTCTAGGCATATTGAAATGGTCCCCATACTTAGTCAAATTTTCCAAAGGTAAAGTTTGAGAAAGTCTTAAAAATATCATTAGAGCACATTTAATCCAATATTTTATGATGTAATGATATGAGGACCAGTGGTTTAAGTTTAATGCTAAGTAGAGATAAAGATCGATCTTGTCAGAAGATCTAATAGTTAGTGTGTGATTGTAAAATAAAGATCTAACAGAGTGAGTAGAATCAATGAGATCAAGTGATTAATGTTTAATGACACAAAAATGAGTTAAATACTGAGATACTTTGATGATATTGATGGAGCACAAGTGTTCCAAAGTCTTAGGAACCAGTAAGATGATTTTAAGTGTTTGATGTATAATAATGGATAAAAGTAAAGTTTGTGCTACTTTGAAGATCTAATAGCATGTGGGAACTCAAATTAAAATATCCAATAGATGCATTTTAAATTTTAATAGTTAAATTCCAAAAGCATACAAAGATTTAATGGATCACATAATCCTATCATAATTTGATCTAATGGATGCATTTTAATGTTGAGTAGATTGAATGAAGATCATTGGATCATGGTGAAAAACTTGAGATCAAGGGTCAATATTTAAAGATCTATTAAACCCAATGGTCAAGCCATGAAACATGCAGGAAAGGTGCATTAGTTGACACAAACAATGATATTGATCACTATAATCTATCAAAAATTATGTAATAAGACATGTGCATTTAAACTAGCACCTGATACATGCTAAATATATTAATTGATAGAGAATCATGGTGGTGGTACATGAATTAAAGTTGTGGGAAACTTACTGGAGTGTGATGTGTTATAGTCCAAATGTGAAAACAAAAAATAAATGAAGACCTAGATCAAATGCTTATATATATGTCATCTAGGATACATAAAGAAGTTATTGGTATAGCTGGATTGTGTCAAGTAAAGATATATAGAGACACAGTACTGGAGGGGTATGGAGGAAAAGAAGATGCTATGAAGAGAGATGAAGTGTGTGAAATATAAAAATAGAGACATAGAAGTAGAGGGGCAAATAAAAGAGAATAGAGATGTGTAAAGTATGAGAAGTTATAGACCAAACCTATAATAGATAATTGAGATTGGATTCTTTTATGAGTCTATGTTGTAAACTAGAGTTGTATCTCCATATAGATATGATTGGTGGGTGCCATAAGATAAGCTAAGTTTATAATTAGTTAGGGAGTGGGTGATTCTTTAGAGTTCGTGCTCTTAAATCAGGGAGTTGGTGTTTTCTTAGAGTTGATGCTCTTAAATTAGGGGATTGGTGTCTCCTGAGGGTCAGTGTCCTTAAATGTGTAACCAGTGAGGTTTTGACTATGAGGCTAGATTAGAATAGTAGATTATAGAATCTATTCTCACCATGGTTTTTTCCATATATATTTTTCCACATATACATATGGTTTTATGTGTATTTATGTGTTTGTGATTTTTACATATTTGTTTTACTCTATATATATGTTCTAGTTTGATTTAAGAAGGGATTAAAAGGACTAATTTGGTCAATCTAATAGTTTAGCCCCCTCTTAGTATATAGTTGTGTTTCAACACATCCTATATAATAGTATGATACGATGCTAGTGGTGGATATGTCTAATATGTATAGTGAACACTTTATGTGCCCCCTACCTCATTCATTGTGTGCTTTGGAAATGGATCTGATAATATCTTTCGTGCCTTATATTATATTTTTTGTAATTTTGGTGATTTTATGGGTATGCCCACATCAATAATATTAGCCTCAATCAAATCTTTTATCTTATGTTTTAGGCTTATGCATCCATTTTTTGTATGGCCTAGTACACTGTGATACTCACAGAATACATTAAAATCATAGTTATTTGGAATATTCCATGTCATATCAACCTATTTAATGAGAGGGAGAGATATGACATTAAATTCTAAGATCTTCTATAAACTTGTGTTGGTGACTTTAGAAGGTTGGTGAAGATTCAACATTGAGGAGCAGATAAAACCAATTTAGGTGATGGCTCTAAAGCTACATTGACTATGGCCTTTTGATATCTCTTATTCTTAGTGGCCCTTACCTTGTATGGAGTTTTTTTTTAATTCTTAGTATTTGATTTTGATCTATTGGTATACTTGAGTTTTCCCATTGATAAGATCTTAATCTCTATTTATTTGACTATGTGGCATAAATTTATAAATGTAGGAAACTTCTTGATCAAGATAGCTTCATTTAATTCTAGTAAAATACTTTGTTTAATTGCCTTGAAGCTCTCTGGATACCATGGGGATAGTCAATTTGGCTAATATAGTCTTGTATTGTAAGACATAATTTGTAATAGGCTCATTTGACTTTTGTTTCAATTATGTCACTTATGAATATGATATATTGTCACTGAAGTTGATAGAAAAGTGTGATAAGAACATGTCATAAAAAGGACTAAATGTTATGATAGACTGATTTGGTAGATCATATAACCATTATAGGGTTTAATATTTTAAACTACATGGAAACAAATTCATGAGAAGCCAATCATTAGACACATATTCTAAGAATGCTATGTGAAAATATTTGAGATGATGTCATGGGTCACCCTTGCAATCATATAATGTAAGTTTGGGTGCCATGAAATCAAATGGCAAGGGAGTTACCATTATGTGATGTGCCAAAGATGTATGCAAGAGAATATTAGAATCCAAGGCATGTGATGGCCTAATGGCTCCATTATCGAGATGTAACACCTTAGACTACAAAGTATGAATATTATGCATAAGGTATTATACATCTGGAGTGGAGGGTCTAAACACAAGATATGTAGATGTCACTAAAGGTTATTGAGTTATAATTTTAGGTTTTTCTAGCTAATTTGGTTGAGTTTGCCTCACTTTAGGTGTAACAACATTATTAATTAATGAGTTAAAGATTGACCATTATTTGTTTTATTCTTAATTTCCAATATGGCTTTTAGTATTTATGCATGATCAAGGGGATGTTTCTAAATTCTATATCTAAAGCCCTATAATATCTCATATTTGTTGATAATTATATCATCATTGTTAAGTGGAGGTAGAGTATCCTAATTATCAATGTGTATATCATCTTGATCTCGATTGCATTGTTTATATTTAGATGCATTATCATTGAAATCCACATAATCATGGTGTGAATGATACATAACTAGAGTTATGATAGGTCCCTTAGCTATGTTATAGGTTTCGATAGTAGGAATTTGAATATGTTCTATAAGATAATCACCTAATCTATCAGTTCTTCTTAATGGAAGAGAGATAGATTTTTTAGATGGCATATAGTAAACAAATTGGAATAGAGCTATTAAAATAGAATATATGAACTCTAAAAAATTGAAATTAGCTAATGAAAATAAGAAAAAAGGATACAAACCTAAGAGCATCTAGGGTTAAGATTTTTTAAATTAGGGTTTCTTAGAAAAAATTAAATTATTTTTAAATAAATGAAACCATAATGTTAAATTTATTTAATGAGCTAGGTTATACTAAAAAATCAAAAAAATATATGTAACCCTAATTTATTGTATAAAAAAATGGAGAGTGAAAACTAGGGTTTTGAGCAATATTCAAAGTAAGTCAGGTTCACTAAATGTTTTAACCTTTTAGGGTTTTAATTAATTTAAATCATATGTTAGATTAAAGGGATAAGTTGTTTAAATTAGTGAAATAATATGCAATAAATAACCATTGATTTTTTTATAGAATTTGACTTGCTTTGAATTTCTAAAAATAGTAATAACTATGTGTAAATAAAGACTTATCTAGAAATTAAATGTCACAAAATATCAAGGTGCTAAAACTAGGTTACAGACATGTCTAAGTGTCATCTACAAGGTATGTAAGTTAGTTTATTCCATAGACAATAGTGCCCTAATTGGATTGTAGTGTCATGTGGCTCTAGTGTCCTAAAAATGGCACTAGTGTCCTCTTTGTAGGAATATTACTAATTTTTAGGAGCACTTATGCCTGTGTTTCTAAATTTTATTCCTACATGCATGAAATCTATAACTTTGTATTATTCCTATAATATATTATTTAGGTTGCAAACCCTAATCTTCCTTGTAAGTATGGCATGAGCTGAAATGTATATTCATTAGTAGGATAGGATAGACATCATCAACACCCAACTATGAAGAGAGTTTCATACACACCAATACTCTGATAAGGGATCAAGCTCAATGTATTTCTCCCACCTATTACTTGGTTCAAGTGTAAGTTAATGCTAGAATGATAATGGTCTTAAATTCCTTGAGTGTGCTTGAGATTGGAAATCTTTGAAATCTAGGCTTAGGGTAGCTATAAATGGTAATATGTAGAAGTAGGTAAGAATAAGGATTAATAGCCTTGATTTTTCTCAATTGTTTCTTATTTGAATAGTCTTTTTTCATCTATTTTCCATCTAGTGGATATAGGTCGAAGAGTCTTGTATTTATAGTGTTTTGTAGATTGTGTAGATAATAAAATGTGCTTAGGCTAACCTTAGGAGGGGTAAAAAATTTAAAATATATCCATTTAAGTGACACTAGTGACATGTTGGGGCCACTATCACCATGTGGCTTTAGTGTCCTTAATGTGGTGCTCGTGTCTAGCTAGTAGGTTGTTAGGCATGAAGGGTTAGGATCTAGAAATGTAGGTCTGAGACTATGTTTTGGCTAACTAGAGATTTTTGTGGTCTACACAATGGAGGGAAAAGTGTGATAAAGGATCTAGGATAGGTCTAAGGATACTCTAGGAATAGGTTGTCTCAAGTAATACTCTTATCATTCAAATACCACTTTTAGGTGATTATAACATACATGTTCTCAAAATACCTAAAAATTAAAATATTCTAAAAACCCCTAAAAATTATAAAATCCAAAAAATCCCAAACCATCTCAATTATCTTGTCATATGTTAATGTGTCCTATGTATTAAATATCTTAGTCATACTATATAATGTCTTATCCATCTTATCACCTTGTCATCTTGCCTTATCTTATGTACTAGTGGTCTTATCATTATGTTATCTTGTCTTGTCCTTTGTCCTACTATTCAAATCCAAGTCCTTATCCATAACCTTATCCTAATCCAAGTCACTAGTCTACTCTAACTCCATACCCTTATCCAAATTTATGGCCTTAATCCAAATTCACATCATCATGAACAACATAGTCCAACTCATCACTTGATTAATCATCACGTTGAATCTCATCAGGACACCAGACAAGACATTAATCATAATGTATCTCTATGTAGATATATGTGTATTTTACTTATATGCTATGTGTTTTTTGACATGTTTTCATGTCTTTTATCATGTTTTTATATGATTGTCTTATGCTTCTTTTTTTTGTCTATGTTTCTTTTTAGTCTTATGTCATGTATCTTTTTATCTATTAGAAAATAAATAAGGATGTTATGATGACACCAGAATCTATAATGATGATTTTAGGTGCCATCGATGATGTAGAGTTCACTATTTTCCCCTTTTATAATCATGCACTTTAGCACAAAATCCTCTTGGTTATACTTATATCATGGGGCATACTACCCAATGCTATATTTACATCATATTTCTTGGACTATGATGATACCTATTACAACAATGATGGCTTGATAATGGATTACACTCATCATTTATATAATCCTCTATCACTTACCTACTCATATAATCATATTTATCCCATCATAAATTTGATTATCCAAGTCTAATCATCTAACACAACCATGTGTTATAACATCTAACATCTCATATCAAATCATTTATCCTAATCCTTTTATCATCTAACATCTAAGTCACATCCTCTATATAATAAATAACATGTCTATCATCCATCATCATCTTCTTCTTCTAGTATATCTTATCATCTATCATATAGTCTAAACTATAATGGTTTTAGGTATTTTTATACTATATAGAAATGATTAGTCACATAACATATCTAAGGTTAGCTTGACCACTCTCACCTCTTTCCCATCATTCTTCATCACATCTATATTATCCCTTATCATCCATAAGTATTTCATTAGTGAAATCCTTGAGATATAATATCAATTAATAATCAATTAATCTATTAGTAAATCATCATCCCCAAAATCATATCCCCAATATTCCCATTCAATCACCCTCACCTATTAATTAGGCTTGATAAATCATAACATCCATCTTTTCTTTCATCAATCATCCATTAACAATGATTGGTAAATTTATCATTTAAAGTTTACAATTTCCTCCTTTGATTTAGGCATGACCATGACCTTAAATTTTAATCATCTCTCAATCCTTTGCATGTGTCCTTGTAGGGGCATTGTCATTATTAATCACATTATGGATCATTGATTTAATATATTTCTTCCCAATTATTTATATTCATCTTTTGGTCACTCAATCATATTATTTCTCCTCTCTCATCTCTATCATCTCCTCATTCACCTTTAACGTTGAGCTAAAATTGTTGATTAATATTGTCAAATCATAGTCTTATTTTGGATTGATACTCTCCCATGCATGTGTCCTTACTTGATATATTTTGATATCTTGTGGCCTTCTCTATTAATCATGTTAGTCCATAACTCTCATTGGCATGTGTCCTTACCTAGGATACATCAAAAACATGTAGAATTTTATCTTATCATTATAATTTTATAGTTTATTCCCCCTTGGGATGTGCCAACAACCATTACATAGTTATTTTCACTCCCCGTACATTGGTATTTACCAGGGGAATCATCACTTTGTAGCTCACTTATCATATTGAGTTCATTTTATTCATTAATAATCCCCCATCTAACATCCTAACCCCTTATCTCTTCACACATCCTACCCTCATTTCCTCTTTAGATTGACCATATTTCCTCCCTATATGTCCCCTTAATGGGGTATCATCACATGTCCACTAACATAATTTACTAACATTCATACATGAGTGTCTTTCTTCTTTGAAAGACTCGTTGGTTAATTTCTACGATTAGAAACTACCCAACCCTACAGCTTAAAGGGTCATGACCTATGTTTATATTCTACTTCTCAGTCATGTTGAAGGTTTTAAAAGTCCTTATATAGTCATGTTACAATATTGAAGTATTACGTGGAAAGGATGTTTTTTGTGTTGTATTTAATATACAAATTTGGTGCCTTAGAGCATTTTCTATCTTAAGATACAATCTTTGAAAAATGATTTTTTAGTATAAAACATAAAATTGAGCTACAAAAAGTAACCATTTGGGTTAAAATATTCCTAAGGTTAAAATCAGAATTAACAAGTGGCATGATCTTGGGAACCAACATAGTAGATCCATAGTTCATGGGCATCTAACCAAGTCAAAAATTCAAGCAACATCAATGGTGCATGCTTATGCATACAAATTGAGATCAATAATACATGAAATAAAAGAAAGGTTAATGGTTCCAAAAGATCTAATAGAGGATGTTTTATTTTACACCTAAGATCTAATGGTGAGTAGACAAGAGTAAGGTCATGGGTCTTAAAGATATAATAGAGTGCGTTTAATCATGCACTCAAAGATCAATGGTGAGATCTCAATCAAAAAGCTAGAGGATACTAGGATTAAATGCATCAATAATAAGTGGCATGATCATGGAAAACAAGTATATCAATGGCACACATTTCATTATGTAGTGAATATCCAATGGTTCTTAAGTTAAGGAGATCAGATTAAATGCAAAGCCACCACATGGTGTAAGCGTAGGAACTAGAGGTTGATAGAAGGATCACTAGGAATGAATGTGGAGCTAATAGTTGTCATAATATGGAAAGGTGACCATATATTGATGGTTTATAATGAAATTTGAAACTAGTAGATTCCTAAGAAAATCAATGGGGCATATCTGATCAAATGAGATGATGACACGTCTAAAACTGATAGTGTAGTGTGGTCAAGCTCTTTACATGAAACACATAGTTTATTCTTTGATGGATCTTGATTAGTTAAGAGATATTAAAATATAATCAATGCAAGAAGTGGGGTAATGAATGGTGTGACTATTGTAATTATTTTTGAGGTGGCCTTGATCAATTAAGAGTTTTTAAGGAGCATAAAAGCATGGAAGTTGTAACTACTATTATGAGTGGATTTGAGCTCATTAATGACCCATTTAACACCAAAAATTATTTTCATATCTTTTATTTTTTCCTATAAATGTAGGCATTGATCTCTTGATTTGTATCCCTTGGCTAGATATAACGAAGCTCTGCCAAAATCACTTTGTAAACTCTTTTGAAACAATATAAGACAATTTCATATTCTAGTTGAATGTTAAGTTTAATTTATTGGATTTTTATTTAAAGAGTGTATGTAATCTACTCATCATATTTACATCCATTTATCTTGCTTCAAGTTAGTTTATTTTAGGTTGTAGTGTTACCTAGTTAGGTTTTTCTTGAAGTGTCATAAATCCATATTGTCTTGCATAGAACTATCTCTTTCTATCCTTCAAGTTGTAGGTCTATTTTTAGCCTTCATAAAAAATACTCATGTTTATAACCCCATCATATGATATGATCAATTCTTATCCCAATTGGATTCATTATTAGTCATGCAAGCATCTAAGGTAAGAGTGGATAATTCAACATTTGGTGCATCACCACATTTAGAATAAGTTTACATTCATGTATGTTATCTCCATTTGCATCCAACTAGTATAGGTTTATTAAAATAAATTTATTTCATATATAAATATCTATCCTCATTAAAAATCCTAGAGGTATGACCCAAAATTAGGTAACCCATAGTCTAGGGTCATTCCCATATTGGACTAGGTTTGAGAGTAGGACTTGAACACTTCTACTTTCAGCTAGGGTGAAACCTAAGTCTCCAATAGTTCTAACACACATAGAAAGACATAAATAAAGGCATTAGGACATCATCTTGGGATATATTGGCAGTGTGGGAGGACATTTGAAAACCTTGGAGAAGTAATCAATAGATTAGAGGGAAAATGTATGCTTCAAATCTCCATCAGGTATGCCTCAAAAGGTAAACAAGTTCATTTCATTGAATTTCTTGTAGATATTATGAGGAAGAGGTTACCTATTTTGAACCTTAACCTAACACCCCCTAATTCTTCCACATCTCCAAAATCTACAAATTTTTCCCATAATCAACTAAAAGTCCACCATAGCAAATGTAAATGAAAAGGTCTAGAATGCAATAATTTGTCCCCATCATAGGAATCATCCATCTTAACCTTCAACAACATGATGATATCCCTACTACCTCTTTAAAGAGTCTATCATACTTTATAAGAGAAAACTCCACTACTCTAATGAAGCACATAACTAATATTACAAACCTTTGATTGGTACATAACATTACACCAAAGAATTTATCCAGGAGATTACTAGCCACATCTTTGAAATGGAAATCCCTATAGTGGTATAGGGGTCTATATCCTACCTTAATTAATACCTAGGATGATTTTGGTGAGTGCATATATAAGCATTTTGAGGATATGTGTGACCATGTGTCACTTGTTGAATAACTCACCTCAATCAAGAGGGCACCCCAAGAATCTATGGTTGATTTCAACTATAGATTATGCCCACACCCAATTATCATCAAGCCCACACCTAATTATGCTTTTATTTACTATTTGAGAGCATTAAATTTAGACATTGTAGTCATGATCCAATATATGGGTGGGATAACTCTACCCAAGGCTTATGAGATATCTATAAGTGTAGAAAATTATTTGATACAAGTAGGGAAAATCATTCCAAGACTTCTCATACCACTTTTTCCTAATATTTACCCAACCCCACCTACCATTAATCCATTTCCCACTCCAATCAATCAAACTCAACTTGGTGATATTCAAGTGGATAAATTTGCAAATATTAAGAGCTTGTTGAAGGCATAAAACAACAAGCTAATGGCTATAGAGAGATAATAATAGATTTCATATAATCTATACCAAGGTCCTTTCCAAGTCCAATACCATACTTAATACTAAAATAGACCCCCTTATCCATCAAATCAACAAGCCCAAGGATAAATTTCTCAAGGCAGATCTCATAATAGCTACAATCTTATAGCTACAAGTAGCTCCAAAGCTTTGGTCCCCATGCAAAACAACCTTGCACAATAGGGTCAATGGTAATCAGGAGGGTAGTCTAATGTGATGGTAATGGCTACAAGTGGAGAAATGTATTAGGATCCTAGTTGATAGCATGCTCTTTCATTCCAATGCCATGACACAATTCCTCCTTCACCACAAGGCCCTCTAATTAATCAAGATAACATGCCTACTGTGACACCATAAAAATCTCAAATTTAATATCAAGGGAACATGGGTAAGGCACCATCTGACACTATATACATAAAATTTCAAGAAGGGGAGCATATGTTTGAGCATGTATTAGTAAACATGGGGGATAATACAAAAAAGGTAGATGAACCAGTTGTATCCCAAACAAGGGCTAAGAAGAGGATGTTAGATGACAATTTGGGGTAACCTAAGGCTTCTCCAACATCTCCACAAAGTCAGTCAGTAGCCTACCACTTTAGTTATAACTACTAAGGTTATTACAACTCAAAAAATACTTCAACATCATAGGTAGCAATAGAAGTCTACTTTTATACCTCATATCACTCAAGTGCCAAGTGATACTTCTACTTCCAAAGTGTAGTTCAAAGGTACTAGTATTCCTTTCAATATTGTGGATCATATGTAAAAGGATAATGTCACTATGTATAGGTATGATTCTTTATCTATCCCTGAATAGAAATATATCCTTTAGTAAGAGCTTTCCAAGCTTTCTCATGTGAACAAAATAATTGATAAGTTGAACACTATTTTTACCAATAGTAGTCAACCTAGTTAAGTTCCTAGTCAAAGTCAAGCTCATAATGTTGTCCATCCCCCTAAGGTTGTAAAACCCCCTCCATTCTATTTTTTATTCATCATAGGGGACTATTTAGTGCATAATTGTATGATAGATTTAGGTTATTAAACCTCAGATATGCCTAAAGCCATAGCAGATAAACTTGAGCTTAAGTATGTGCCTAATGAAAAAGGTGTTCTCTAGGTGGAAGGTTCCCCCACTAAAATAGTAGGTATATTAAAAAATATTAAGATCACATTGGTAGCTTTCCCAAATTGTGTCATCACTCAAGATGTAATTTTTGTATACCTACCCCCATATTTTCCCCTATGCTTATCTAGGGACTTTACTACAAAAATTAGGGTTTATTTATCCTCTGACTAGTCATACATGGTTTTCAGGACTAGGGTCACTATTAGGTCATAACCTATCTCTATATTCCACCTAGAGCCATATATTTGAAGAGGATGAAAATTTTAGTGAACAAGTGCCTCATGATCATCTTGAAACCATTTCAAACCTATACCTAGATGAATGGGCATTTGGTAATCATGGATTTGATCCCTATAGCAATTTTGAAGAACTAGATTTAGGGGTGTATTGTATGCATGAGGAGGGTGATGCTATACCTTAATTAACTAATACCACTCAAGAGTAAGATGGTCTATGTAATTTATTCTTTGATGGCTCAAGGTCAAAGAATGGTAGTGGAGCTGGAGTCATGTTGGTTTCACCCTTAGATTAGAAGTAGTATTTAGCTATAATATTTCAATTTAGTTTCACTTCAAACACAACTAAATATGAAGCCCTTCTACATGGTTTACAAGAGGCAAGAAGAAGAGGTGTCAAACTCCTTCAAGTCAAGGGTGATAGTGAGATTATTGTGAAATAAGTGAGAGGCATAAGTGTAGTCAAGAACCATCATTTTAAATCTTACAATCATCTTGTATGGGATCTCATAGAGGACTTCTTGGCATTCAATATACAGTCTATACCAAGAGAGGAAAATCAACATGTGGATAGGATTTTAGCCATTGGAGCCTAGTATGAGATTGTAAGAGTCAAAGGTAGCCAAAGTCAAGAGAAGATCAAGGTCATATGTAGTCTAATTGTACCTAAAAATGATGTGATTTGGTAAGTGTTTGATAATGATGATCAAATAATATGTTTTCTAATGAAGGAGGTAAAATTAAACCATAAGAATCAAAAGAAATTCCAACATAAGTATGATGATCAGATAGTGTATCTAAGAAATAAGAATTTTCTTAAGGGATTTGTGACATTGTAAATCATATTCAATGAAGATGACCAAGTGAGAAAAGACAAGGCATGTATCTCAGCCAAGGAGGAACATTATGAGAAGATAGAGATATTTAAAGATAGATTTTTGAAGTTAGGAAATATCAACATAGTAGAAGAGAGATATATTTTTTGCTTTATGATAAGAATTATTTGATGTATTTTCATGAAAATATAAGGATTTGAAGGGCTTTGATTCCAAACTTTCACAACATACTATTGAACTAGAGAGCAATGCAAAACTAGTTAGGCAAAAATAAAGGCCTATCAATCCAAAAGTGAGGAGTTTATGAGAAGGGATATATTTGGGTTAATTGAATCAAGGATAATATTACTCATTTAACATTCCTCATAGATGGAAAACCTTGTGCCAGTGAGGAAAAATAATGGGGAAATATGTTTGTCTGTTGACTTTAGGGACCTCAATAAGGCATCCCTAAAAAACCTTTACCCATTGCCCTCAATGGATCAAATTATTCAAAGGTGGTAGGTTATTAGAGGTTTTAATTTCTTGATGGATACTCTAGATATAATCATATTATGGTTAAGGAAGAAGATAGGCATAAGACTACATTCACTACAAAGTGGGGCACTTATGCATACATGAAAATGCCCTTTGGACTATCCCATACTGGGACAACTTTTTAGAGGGTAATAGATGTTTCCTTTGAAGGTTTAATCAAAAACATGGTGCTCATATATCTAGATGATGTCACTATTTTATCAAAGGACCCAATTGGTCACTTTGCTCACTTGAGGTTAGTATTTGAAAGATGTAGATAATGTGGTGTATCATTAAATCCTAAAAAAATGTATATTTGGTGTTCATGAGGGTAGGCTATTGGGTTATGTAGTATCTAAGGATGGCCTTTCCATAGAACCAAAATTATTTGAGTCCACATTACCCTTACCCTTACCCAAGCACAAGAAGGGTCTATAGAGTTTCGTGGGAAAGATTAATTTTATAAGAAGGTTTATCCTAGGTTTTCTAGAGCTGGTCAAGCCTCTTACTCACATGTTAATAAAATTCAAGGATTTTACATGGACCAAATAAGGTAAGAGGAGTTTTTAGGCCATAAAATAGGCCTTCTCTTATTCCCCTAAACTTTTTAATCCTAATTTTAACAAATAGTTCTACTTTTATGCCTTCTCTACATTGGATACAATCTCTACCATGTTGATGCAATAGAATGAAAAAGGTTTAGAATAGCCTATTGATTTATTTAGTCAAGACTTAGAGAGGTATGAGGATAGGTATATCTTTATAAAAAAACATTTTATCATAGTAGTGAGAGGTTTGAATAAATTTAGGCACATGGTCTCCAATAACAAGATCATACTCATGGTGATACACCCAAGTATTAAAGAGTTTATACTTAATAGAGACCTCAATGAGAAAAGAGCTAGATGAGTGAAAAAATACACAGAGTATGATCTTGAAGTTAGAATCAAAAATATTATAGTGGGTATAGGGTTATTTTATCACCTTGAAGTAGAGTTAAAACAAAGTAAATTCCAAGTGTTGGCAGTCTATGATAGCCAACTGATACATATAGACAACACACCTTTTATTTAGACACATGATATAATAAGATTTCTTGAGTCAGGTCAATGTCCTATGGGGATAGATAAAGCCAAGATAAGGCACTTCAAGTTAAAAAGTATACCTTATGTATTGATAGATGGAGTACTTTTCAAGAGAGACATAGGAGGCATGCTTTTGAGGTGTGTGGAATCATGCCAAATAGACAAACTGATTGAACAGTTCCATAATGGTCTAGCTAGTGGACACTTTGATACTAAAACCATAGCCTCTAATATCATTAGAGTTGGGTAATTTTTTAAAATTATGCTTAGAGATGCACATTATTGGGTAAGGAAATGCTCAAAATGTGTAATGTTTGTTGGCAAATAGAAACTAGCTGCCCTTTTTTTGTAGCCAATACAAGTATAACAACCTTTCATGCAATAGGGCTTAGATTTCATAGATATGATACACCCCCCCTTAAATTAAATGACATAAATGGATAATTAAAGACACATAATACTTTAAAAGGTGGTTTTAAGCAACTGTGCTAAAGGAAGCTAATAAAGATTCTATTTTAGACTTTTATGATAGCATTATGACTAGGTTTAGTGTGCCTTCTAAAATTGTTTTTGATAATGCATTGGCTTTCAGCAGCAACAAGGTATGTGAATGGGATATTTTATATAGAATTTATATCAAGGAATACTCTAACTATTACCCACAAGGCAATGGACTAGTAGAGTCCACTAATAAGAACTTGTTGAGGATTATCAAGAGAACTATGGAAGATGGTCAGAGGGAGTGGCATACTAGACTAAGGACTACCCTATGGGTAGATAGAGTGACACCTAAGAAATATAATGGACACTCCCCATACCTTATTTTCTATGGGAAAGAATCTAAACTTCTTATATCTCTTGAACTTCTTGCATTAGAGCTTACACATCAACTTGAGCTGCTAGAGGATGATGTTATGCAAATAAGGTTGAATAAATTGAGATATCTAGAGGAAACAAGGGACATTTATATGAAAATAATATGTTAAAATCAACACCAAATAAAGAGGTCATTTGATAAGACAGATTCCTTGAAGACATTCTAACAAGGTGATATAGTCCTCAAATGGGATGAGGACCATACAAAACCATGAAAGAAATCTAAGTTTGGTAGTGTTTGGAGTGGGCCTTATGTCATCATAGGTTACAAAGAAAGCAATGTATTTGATCTTGATAATTTTAATGGAGAGAGCCTTACAATCCCTATCAATGGGATGCATCTTAAATTCTTATAATAGTTTTATCTCATGACCTTTGTACATAGGTAGATAGGTCTATCTTTACCTCTAAGTGCTCTTGCACATTTCTCTATTTGTTGTTTTTCTATAGTTTGGGTAGTTTTTTGGTGTGTTTTTATTGATTTCCTATTATTTATGTGTGTCTCATTATTTCAAATTATTTCCAAGATTCAGGTAGAATTCTTATTATAAGTAATACTTAATTTGTCTAGTCATCATGAGAAAGCTTGATCAAATTCTAAGTTCCATGACTAGCAAGCTGGTCAAGCCAGCTAAGTCACCAAAAAATCTGGTCAATTTCTAGGTTTGGAAATTGGCCAACCTTCTATCTTAAATGGTCATGACCTATGTTTATATTCTACTTGTTAGTCATGTTGAATGTTTTCAAAGTCCTTATATAATCATGTTCTAATCTTATCTAAGCAACCCTTGAGTGAATTATTACATGAAAAGGATGTTTTCCATGCTATGTATTTACTCTAAAAATTTGGTATCTTGGAGTATTTTTTGTCTTAAGATACACGCTTTGAAAAATGATTTAGTAGTGTAAGACATGCCTAAGGACATCAAAATTGAACTACAATAAGTAACCATTTGGGTTCAAATGTGCCTATGGTTAAATATAGGATCAATAAGTGGCATGATATCAAGGACCAACATAGAAAATCCATGGTTTATGGACATCTAACCAAGTAAAAAATTCAAGCAAGATCGATGGTGCATGATCTTGTATACAAGTCGAGATCAATGATCCATAAAACAAGAGCAAGTTTAGTGGGCTCTAAAGATCTAATGGAGCACATTTAATCATTAAATCAAAGATAAATAGTGAGTTCTTAGTTAAAAATTATAAAGATCCTAGGATTAAACAAATCAATGATAAGTGTTATGATCATGGAAAATAATCAGATCAGTGACACGTGTTCATCATGTAATGAAGATCCAACGATGCATAACTCAATGAGATTATATTGAATACAAAGCCACCATGTGGCACAAGCACAATAATTAGAGGTTGATAGAAGGATCATTAAGAATTAATTTAGATCTAAGAATTGTCTTAATCTAAAAAAGTCAAGAATAGATTGATGGTTAATAATGAAAGTCAAAACTAGTAGGCTCCTAAGAAAATCGATGGGTCATATCTGATCTAATGGGATGATGTCCAAAACTAACAATGTAGTGTGGTTAAGATATTGGCATGAAACATATAGTGTATTGTTTGATGTATCTTTATCTGTTAAGAGCTATGAAAAGTGCATCAATGTAGGGAGAAGTGGGATAAGGAATAGTGTGACTATTACAACTATTTTTTAAGGTGGCCCTGATTAATTAAGAGTTTTTAAGGAGCATAATTTTAGAGTATTTATAACTACTATTTTGAGTAGAGTTGATATCATTAATTACCCCTTTAGTTCCAAAACTTATTGCCCTAGCTTTTCTTTCTTTTTATAAATGTAGGCATTGAGCTCTCAATTCTTGTCCCTTGACTAGATATAATGAAGCTCTACCAAAATCACTTTGTAAACTCTTTTGAAATAATATAAGATAATTTAATAATATAGTTTAATGCTAAGTCTAATTTATTGGAGTTTTATTTATAGATTTTATGTTATCTATTAATCATCTATATGTCCATGTATCTTGATCCAAGTTTGTTAGTTTCTTGTAGGTTGTGTGAAGTGTTAACTAGTGAGGTTTATCTTGAAGTTTCATAAATCCATAGTGTCTTTCATAGAACTATCTCTTTCTATCCTTGAATTTGTACGTATATTTTCATCCTTCATACAAAATACTCATATTTGGAACCTTTTCATAAAATCTTATCAATTCTTGTCCCAATTGGATTCATTAGTAGTCATGAAAGATTCTAAGTTGAGAATGGATCATTGAACATTTGGTGTATCACCACATTTAGAATATATTTTCATTCATGTATTTTCTCTTAATTTTCATCCCAATAGTGTAGGTTTATTAAAGGAACTATATTTTGATATCTAAGGACCTATCCTCAATAAAATTCCTAAAGGTTTAACCCAAAATTAGGTAACCCACAACCTAGGGTCATTACCATGGTAGACTACATTTGAGAGTAAGACTTGAACACTTCTTTTTTCATCAAGGGTGAAACCTAAGTCTCCAATAATAATATTAATCATTCCACTTCATCCACTCGTAATTCACTTTCAAAGAGGAGAAAATGTATGCATCTAAATTTTCTCACTTCATCACTAATATCATATTATCCTAGTTCTAATCTAATATTTATAATATATTCCCATCCTACACTAACCTTATTCCTACCCCTTGAAAAAATTAATACACCTAAGTATACATTATCTCCTAATTAATCCCACTTATCTAATTATATGGGAATTTAAAATTCCCATGTCCCACCTACCTACCTACTCCTAGGCTTTCCTAAAATCCTACTCCCCTAATCACATCCTATCATCTTCTAATCCCACCTAACACTCATTTAACCTCCCTTTAATCCACATTAATTACCCTAATGGATTATAGAGCTCTCCAACTTTGTAATCTTCCTCTATTCTCTCCATCCTCTCTAGAAACCTCTAAATCTAAAGGATTATTGGGAATTTTTAATTCCCATTTAATCCCTTCTCTTATTCTATTTAAACCAACCAATCTTCCAATCATTAAAGACTATTATATGCATAAACCTCCATGTCAATCTTATGTTCAAATTTATGAATCAATCACTAGTTTATTAATCAAAATATTGTCAAAGCTAATTATATGCTATCAAAAATATGAGTCTACTATAGGAATCCAACATCTATAATATTTATTCTTTTTATTTGAATCTTTATTGGGAACATTTGGATTTAGATTAGAATGTTTTTTAAAATTTTCAATTTATTTGATTTTGATCTAATGGTTTCCAATTTTAAAGTGGATTGGTAATTTGAGTTGATTTTAGGATATAATTGCATATCTAAATTACAATACTCAAAATTTACATGTCATATGACCATCTCATATATAATATCAATTGTATAAAGTTCATAATGCCAAAATTGGAACCTCGCATCTCAAATAACAAATAAATCATGCCATCATGAGGAAAAGTATAATGCAATGAATGGTTCAAAATCAATTACTGTTAAAATTTGTCCTCAAAATAATAAATATGTATAAATACAATGAATACAACTTATAATTCCTAATTTATAATGCAAGATCAAACATTAGGACAAACACATATTTTATAGTTATATCTTAAATAAATCATGTAGAAAACCCTATGGTCAAATACCAAAAAGGGTTTAACACATTTGAAAAATAAGTTTTATTATCTTTGATAGATTTTAGGAAAAAAATTATCACAATTATTCCTTTGGCCCTACCCAAGATCAAAAAAACTAAAAAACAAGGAGAATATGAAAATAAAAATACAATTAATGTATTAAAACAATGTAAGATGAATCAAATATTTTTAATTTGATAACAAGACTAACACCAATTCATTGCTTGATTTATCACATAATCATCAAACATTAAAAATAGAGGTTAAATTATAATGATAAAAAATCTAATCATATTTTATGATTTATATTATAAAAGGTAAAAAAATCATTTGGTTCTCATAAATTAGCTTAAACTAAAAAATAAATTTCATGTAGACACTATTTCTAAATTATATATTACCTCAATATTATACACTTGTAAAATATGGACTTTAGTTGTCACTCTAATTTATAGACCTTTAATCACTGCTTAAAGGCTCACATATTCTATATCTTTGTGATAATTACTTATATTTTAGTCAAACTAGTGTTATTATGATGACCTAGGCCTTCTACCATGGTCAAAATTATATAAACCTATTTAGTATCATCCTCTACAATTTTTTAACATGTACCTATTTTCTAACTTATTAGACACTTGTGTTCCAGTTAAATTACTGAATTGATACTAGTGTCATATTCCAACATAAGTGTATAGTGCCCTAAATTCACAAATATATAAATGATATATATATATATATATATATATATATATATATATATATATATATATATATATATATATATGGTTAGCCTAAGTTATTTAACATGAGATATTTACAAAATGGGTTAATATATATACAAGATCAACCCTCATTCATTCCTCACCTAGCAAAAACCTAGAAAATTTTGATCTCTCACAAGGAAAAGTACCAAAAACATTCAATCAAGCATTTAAGTAAGCAAATCTTCCCTATTTTATCCTATTTTTATATTAATCATAGGGATAACACATATACATGTCTAAAATACTCAAATAACATGCCATGAGTCCTATTTTCTAGTTTATAATCTAGGCCATTATTGTACTTATTTTCCACATATTGCACCCTTATGCAAACACAATACAACACATTAAGGGATAATTACATTAGTTTGAGGCCCTATTTAGAGTAGTTTTTTGTAGGTAGAACCCACTAATATATGAGTATTTAGGGTTAGCTCGACACTATGATCCCAGTAAACCATTTTTCCAAGGTCACTATGAGTATGAAGAATTAGGGTTTTACTATTTTACAAGGAACAATAACCCATGATCCATATTTAAGCACACTAAAGTGAAGGAGACACAAAACCCAAAATATCCTAGGTGGTTGCATCTAGATACAATAGGTATTTCATACAATACACATGCACTTAGGTTATACATAAGCATAGATGCAACCATCTAAGGTCAACATAAGTGTCTGAGGCCATAGAGGTTAAATTTATAAAATTTGATGATAGATCTAGAATCTAGATCCAATATATTTCTAGCTTGTTCCATATCAAATCTGAATACACACAATAATCCAACTAAGTATCATTATTTTAAATTTATTGCAAATCAATTATTGGTTGTAATTATTTTTTATCATATCTCAATATTTAAATTCAAAATATTTTTTTTTGAGTTTATAATTAATTATCCTACTATAGAGATAGTTTATCACCCTTGTGTCTTAGGCTATCTCTAGCCATTTAACCCTATATCCCTTAATCTAGATCTTAGGGTTAAACATTTGGTGAAACTAACCTTTGGTCTCCAAACCCTAAGTTGATCTAGGTTTTCATGTTTTCTTGTTCTTGATTACTAATTTATTTGATTTTTAAAATGTTTATAATTTTGAAATCAGATTTCATTTTCTCTAAATATGTTCAATAAAGATGTGTAGATTATTTTATGTTACAATATGTAATTGTAAAATAAAAATGATTTTTTAATAAGCTAATCAATGATGTAATCTAAATAAATAATAAAAATAACCTATTTAATGAGAGGGTTTTAAAATCAAAAGTAACACTTACTCTCTCTTCATAACTCCTTTTGAAATACTATAAATCTAGTATATATATATATATTCCAACATGCATTCTCTCAACCATTTACTCCACCTAGATCTTATTTGAGTGACAAATACCAACCAACACCAATTATTTTCCCATGACTTATATTAGATTTTTTTATTCCATTTTATCACTACTCAAAAATGTAAAGGTGTCTAACCTAATTCGCCACTTATTAATATATAATGGGTACCTCTTAAGCCAAAAATTGTGATCAAATCTAAAATATATGATTTTTTTGAATAATTGAGTAACATGCATGCTTATATATCAATCTTCAAACTTATAAATATATCAAATATCTATAAGGATATCCTATATGAAGCACTATGTGATACCCAAGTTATAAATGATATTGAGATAGCTCACTTTGTAGATATTATGCAATATCTCAAAAATAATACAAAATGTAATACTTTTGGTCCATCAGATTTACCATCTAAAGATATTATTGACCAAGACTTTCTTTTATTTATACAAGTGATAATGCATAACAAAGGCATCAAACATGTGCTCATTGATAATGGATTAGGCCTAAACATTTATATCATTAATTTGCTAACAACTATGGGTATTATCATCAACATTATTCAAAATTTAATTATGCATATCAAAAGGTTTGATAATTCACATATTCTTATGGTTGGCCAAATCACATTGGATGTGATATTGGGGATAAAAATGATTCTAACCACTTTTTAGGTAATGTCTCAATAATTACATTATAATCTAATTTTAGGTGGAATACATACCATATAGGTCATCCCATCTACTTTGCATCAATGTGTAATATTCATACATGAGGGTACCTTATTGATAATCTCTATCGATGATGATCCCTTCAAATTTTGAAAAATTTTACATTCTAATACAAAGGACATTCCTGCAATGGTACCACCTACATAATGAATTCCTCTTGAAAATATCCACACTTATGAAATGAGTGGGTCAAATATAATGGATCCATTACCACTTGATACAAATAAGGCACAAAATACTAAGGTGAACCTATATTCACATCAAGAACAAGAAACATTACCAAAGGAGCAAATAATACCAAATCCACACAAAAATAAAAATTTTGAGCTTCTTTAATTGGTCAATAATGAGCAACAAATGGCCATGTTTCAAATTACTATGACAATGATGATGATTGTACCAATGATATGACATGAAAAATTACAAAAAATAAACCTTTATCCACTTGAGTAGATTTTAAATAACCTTTTTGAACCTAATGTTCATGGAGCATATAAGATCAATTTACCTTCAAAAATTACAAAATAAAATCAAGCTAAGATAAAATCAAAAATAGAAGATGTGAATGTAAATTCTTGTTATTCTATATATCCCTCTTGGATTCACATATTAAATCAACCTTATAGGTGTCACATGTAGATACATCATGTAAATAATGTGAAGGTCTCTTATAATATCCAATACAAACTTTAAAGATCACAACAAACCAAGATACTCCAGACATAATAATTTCCATATTACTTGAGCATTGCATGATATTTCTACCTCCTCACAGGGAAATATTAGGTAGTAGACCCTTCCCTAAAGAATTATTTCCATATGTAACTATCATCAAATCATTGGTTATAATACAAATCAATGGGAGGCATTAAGGAATAAAATTCAAAAATGCAAGAATTAAGGATGTATACAAATTATGTCTGAAACATGAAAAAGAGCTAATACTTCCAATATTTTAGAAGATAACCATAATTTAAAATGACCAAGGTATAAATCCTTAACTATTACTACAAATATCTATGAGATTTATTTCCAACATATCAACATGTATAAAATCACTTAGAACATAGCTTGCAGTATTACCACACTACAATAGATGGGTCATAATATTTATGAGTTATAATATTCACTTGATTTTTCAAGATTTCTTGGATACATTATACTACCCATTGCATATGGACTAAAGGTAGTAAACCTTTCTATATGGGTAATGGATTAAAACCATAATTAAAATTACATATTGGACAATAATAGTTGAATGTTATGAAAGAAACTATTAGTAATATAAATAAATACCTTAATTTCCATCATGAAAACAAATAAATTTATATCCCACATGATGGATATGATAACAACTAGATACCAACATCTTCTAGTAGAGAGTTACTGACAAATATAGAAGAATTAGAAATAAGATAATATAAGCAATTTTTAAAAACAAGGCCACCATGTTTTACCTTAGATCCTAAATATGAGGGATTATTTTAATAAGTAGTTTCATACCTCAAGTTTATTCCAAATATACCAAGAAAATTAAAAAATATTAAAATCCAAAAATATTTTCTGCATTTATATGTTCTATTAGTTCTTTGGCATGTATGTTATTGATTCCATGTTCATAGATGGCATATTAATATTTTATATATACATATGTTTCACACATCATTTGAGTGTGATTCAAGAATTCATAGATACATGATCAATGCACTTTCCTATGTTGGCCCTTCTCTGTACTTGTGTCATGTGGAAATGGGGGAATCCACTTCTTTGATTATGATACATCAAGGTTATATCCTTATATGATAACTTTACAATAATATGTTTGATTTTATGCACTTAAAATTTCCTTTATCTATGCTTACATCTCTCATAGTGTACTTGTTATGCTATGTACTTAATGTTTTTTACTAACACATATGATCCATGGGCTAGTATGTTATGTTTATGTTGGTTGCTTATTCTTTCCTTTATGCACTTCCTTGAGTGTCTTGTCTTTCTTGTTTGAGAATTTAAATATGATCCATTGTTTTCATCACTCATGCCTTTTTTTCCTCTTTTACATTTGAATATGGCATTGATATTTGTATAAACATTTAAATATATCATGCTTACTTTTATTGACATTTTACTAAATCATGTCCCTTTGATTGTGTGACATTTGAACATGCCCCTTGTTTGCAGTCTCCTTGGACCAATATCCTTTGATTTTTTTTGAGTGCTCTTGCATGTGTGCTTGATTTATTTTTGATCTTTTAATGTTACTCTATATATGTTTCCATGATATATATCATGCATCTTAGGAATTGACATGATCACATTTTTCATAATTTAATGATATATATACCTAAACATGTTTCTCCTATATGATACAAGATATATTGATAATTTACATGGTTATCTTATCCTTTTGAGGTAAGGTAACTAAAAATTGATAATTACCCTAACCTAAAAAGTGGGAGAATATTAATGGGGGCATGCCATAGAGGCATGGCTTCCACATTCTTCACAAACTTAGATTACATTGGGTTCATGTTTTGGAAATGTTCTTCACATTTATTACAAATTAAGATATACAGTGGGGGTATGTTTTGGAAACATGTTTTTCATACTTACACTAGTTTTTAGTATTATATTATAGTGGAGGAATCTTATGGAAACATGTCCTCCATATTTACATAGTTTTCAAATTAGCCAAATTACATGGATATATGATTCAAATACACATTTATGACAAAATTCAATACATTGGTACCATTTTATACCTAGGTTTTAGTATGAGACATATTTAAGGAGTATATGCTAAGAAACGAGCACCCAAATTGTAAAATCAAATCAGATTTTAGTTTTCAAACACTTCTATAGACTTTAGCTCACTAGGTTGGACTATTATAGACTATATTGAGCTAATATAATAAATTAGTTGATTCACTTTTGGTATGGTTGAGGTGATTAAATAACTCAATATTTAAAATCTTATAAGTTGGAATTTATTACATCATCCAACCACACCATATTTATAGTGTGAGTTGACTTATTTCACTCATTCTCACCAAGTTATAGGTATGATTGGGTTACATGGTTGAGCTAATCTCAACTACTAGATGGCAACTCACATTTTTATCCAATATTGGGGGAAAGTTTTGACCTTAAATATTTATATATTTATGAACTTTATATATTTTTATTTATCCTATTTTGAGAAGTAATTATTCATAATGATACATAAAAGGTAAGGTAGTTACATTAATACATAGGTGTACTCTTAAACCTTGCTATCTCAATTTTAATAATTTCAATGCTTTAAATTTTAGATTATATGCCTGAATAGATACTACAACATGATCTTGGTTTAATTTTAGTCACCAAAAAATCACTCAATTTTGGCTCATGGAAAGTCAAGGTGTGTTATACACACCCAGGTATGCATTCATTTTCCTTTAAACTCGAAATTTCATTACCATATTAAAGGGGGGAATTTAAAGACTATTTCTAAATTATATAACACCTCAATATTGTATACTTGGAAAATATGGACCTTGGTTATTCTTCTCAATTCTATACCTTTTATTGCTTCCAAAATGCTTGCATCTAATATATCTATACGCTCATAGCTTATCTCTTGGTCCAACTAGTGTTATTATGATGACCTAGGCCTTCTATCATGCTTAGAATATTACAAACCTACTACTTATAATCCTCTAAAATTTTTAGACATGTACCTATTTTTATCTTCCTGGACACTTGTGTTTGAGTTAGATACCTATGTAGACCCTAGTGTCATATTCTAACATAAGCTTCTAGTGCCCTAAATTTATAAATTTTGCAAATAAAATTTGTAATTATGGTTGGCCTGAGTGATTTAACATGAGATATTTCCAAAACATATATATAGGATCAACCCTCATTTATTCCTCACTTAGCACAAACATAGAAACTTCCTACCTCTCAAAGGAAAAGTACCAAAATCATTCAATCAGGCATTCAAGTGAGCAAATATTCCCTATTTTATCATATTTCCATATCAGTCATAGGGACAACACATATATAGGTCTGAAGTACTAAAGGATCATTTCATGATTCATATTTTTTAAGTTAGAAACTAGATCACTATTACACTTGCTTTCCACATATTTCACCAATGTGCACACACAAGCCAACACATTAGGGGATAACTACATCAGTTTGAGGCCCTCTTCAGAGTAGTGGATATGTAGGAAGAACCCACTGATAGAGATATCTTTAAGGTTAGCTTTACACTGTGAACCCATGAACCCATTTTTTCCAAGGTTACTATGAATATGAAGAACTAGGATTTTCCTATTTAATAAGGAGATATAACCCATGATCCATATTTGAGCACATTAGAGTGAAGGTGACACAAAGCCTAGAATATCTTAGGTGATCACATCCATATATAGTATTTTATATAGGTCACCTGAGTCCAAGTTAGATAGAAGCATCGAAATAACTATCTAAGGTCTACGCACGTGTTTGAGGACATAAATATCAAATTTATATAATCTTACGATTGATCCAAAATCTATATCTAGTATATCACTAGATTTTTCCATATCAAATTTGACTACACACAATATTTTAGATAAGTACCATTATTTTCCATTTATTTCAATATCAATCATTGGTTTTACTTGATAATTTTAGTATATCTCAGTATTTAATTTCATAATATTATTTATCTATTTTTTCAAATATTTGGCCTAATATAGAGATAGTTCATTACCCTTGTGCCCTAGGCTATCTCTATCCTTTTAACCTTGGATCCCTTAATCTATATTTTAGGGTTAAATTGTATTTATATACATAAAAAATCATATATATCAAATATTTATATAATCTAAAGAATGTAGGGATCATAACCAAACCCCACTATCTGACATTATATGAATATACTAGTTATAAAAATATATTATCATCTTAACTATACATAATATTTTTGAGTATAATCATCATAGGTTACATGTACAATTGTTAACTACCTTTAAAAAAAATAATAAAACTACAAATTTAATCTTCATACTTTATGTCTTAATATATCAAAAACACATGTTAGAAGATGGAAATCATAATTGAGTCTCCTTGAGTCTAACTAGAGAATCTTATAGTTTCCCCACACACATCCCAAATGGGAGTGACATTTCCATTGAACAAGGAGGATATGAAAGCATCTAATTTCCAAGATAATTGGATAACTATGTGCAATAATAATAACCAATCACCATCATACATTTATTCAAACCAAGTATAAATAAAAAATAAAATAAAATAATCATCAACATGTATAATAAAAAAATGACAAATACTATGAGCCATATAATATGAAAACATGATTAATAACTACATAAATCATGTTTTGGCCAATTATTTAATGAGTTGGAAGCTACACAACCCCTACCACTTGGAAAAGTGATACATCAGTTTAGAAGAGAATATTGAAAAAACTTAGTATTCCTAAGTATTTCTTGTTCATATTTCACAACCATCTCATATCTAAATTATGATTTATAATTAAGAATATTATACTATATAGCTAATTAATTTTAATTTTTTGGGTCAATTAAGAAACCAAAATATCTCAACAACCTATTCAAATCAGACCAACACAAGGTCATAGAAGAAAACATGTTTCCAACATTCATGCTAGAAATAAGAAATGTAATCCATCTCAATATCAATCAAATTTAGAGGAGATCATGCAATAATTAAATAATGAAATACAATCAATCTTTATAAGTTATATACTATTTATATGTTCAATATTATATCATAGTACAAAATATACATAATATTTGATATTATAAAATGGTTGGGTTGATGGTGTTGGGTATTTTTATGGGGGAATAATACCCATGAACTTCCCCAACATTTTTTAATACTAATTTCATGTCAAAAATATATTAAAACTCCACTTCCCCATATTTAAATACCTTTTGAGATATAAACAATGGCCAAGATTCCAATACCATTCTAAGGTGTTCTAACTTAGTCTATATATTCAAAACATACCCAAAGATATATCCACCCACCACAGCACCATGTCAAAAAAATGAGAATAATATATCAATACCATACATGTACATAGGTGATATGTTAACATTAAATAAGTCAAAGGAAATAAAATTCAGCTTTCCTTCATTAACATGTCTAAATCACATCCTATCAGACATAGAGTAACATGACATTATTTATTATATATTCAAATGAGCTTTAATATTACACAAATGGAACAAAACCATACTTATACATTTATGACACTCTATCCCCACATTACATAGTGTTAATATATGCATTAAAATTAAGAACAACTTAAATACATCATAGTTCCTTCTAATTCATGTCAACATTAAGGTATGACTAAGATGTGGAGGGTCACCAATGGAGATTTCATCCCTCCATGGGTGACCCTACTCATTTACTACCTATCCTTATTATCCTCCAAATTTTTAAAATATTTTATATGTTTTACACAATAAAAAATGAGTACCTTATATCTAACAATATTATGTTTTATCATCCATCTAACATGCACTATTCCTAACCGATCCATCTTTCCAAAGCATGGAGCATAAACTTAATAATTACAACAGTACGTTTTAATTGATTATAGGGGTAATAATTGGTATATTTGGATTTACAATTTATGATACCATCTCAACTAAACAAAATAAACACAATTATATGACACATCAATACATTCAAATCTTAGGGTTTATATCATAGGTTTATTCCTTCTTCCCAAACATTACTCTTCACCTACAAATGAATTAAGTAGGTTGGAAGTATCAAATTATAAAAATAAGATCATATATAATTAATAAATCATAATAAAATACAACATATTAAATATTAAAGAGATGTACAAGGTATAAAATACCCATTATGTTTCCCATTCTCTAATAATTATCCTCTTAGGGTCCACAACATAAATGTACATCTTATTCATATAAGGGGAAAAAACATATTGAACTTAAGGCTTATCCAACCCATTACATATTTTAAAAATTAATTAGGGTTTAAAAAAATATACCACATAGTAAAAATATAATCCTTTTCATAAACTTGAATTTTACCCTAGGGTTTATCTCAAAAGTGCTAAAGAAAGGTTTTAGTAGTACATGCCAAAAAATTAGCTCTGTAGGTAAATTTACATGTATTACTCAATTCAATTCATATAAATAAAATTCATAGTCCTAAAATTATTATATTAAAAAAATATTTTGTGATTAAAAAATTAAAAAAATGAAACATATATTGAGTTTTCACACTCATATTAGTGTTTTCATTACTATGCAAAAAGAAAATGAAACTTTCATTTTCACATTCATAAGAAAGACTAGGGTTAAAATTAACAAAATATGCCTAACTAAATTACTATTGGATGAATTATTTTCAATAAATAACATCATCCACACAATAAGTCACCACTAAATATACAAAACCAAGTTCTCATAACACTTATAACCAAATTATAATATCTACATTCAAATTAAAAAACCTAAAATCTAAGCTGAAGAGGAATAAAAATAATCTCCTAAGAACTATACCTTAATCATGACTTCCATTACCATCATGAGTGGTAGTGGTGTTCTACTAATAATATTGTTTTAAATATTTTTCACATAATTAGAATAAAACATAGGCACAATAAGCTAAAACAAAGGAATAATCTAGATCTAATAAAATATATTAAACTATAATAAATTTGATATAAACCATGCATACAAATATGTTAAAAGCACCAATAAAATGATTGAACAAGAAAAATTAATGAATAAAGGTAAATAATGATAGAAACAAATACACATAGGAATTATTATATAAATCTAAGACTAGAAATATGTTTTGGAGTTGAGTATATTACAACCCTACATACATGAATTTTTATTTGTCTAGGCTAGAACCAACCAAGTGTTAATTGTGTCCTAGTCAAAATTAACAGACCAATGATTATGTCCATGTGTTGTTATAAATTTGGTATTAGAGTTAAGATTATCTCCTCTAATAATTTATTTATTCTATAATTTTTGTTGTAGGTGCATAATTTGATGATGAATGTCATTTTGGATTCACTTCATAAATATAACATATGAAATGTGATAAAATTCTTATCTTTGGAACCTAGATCTAATCCTAAAATATATGCATAAAAGAGTGTGTGCAAGATATTTGACTTAAGAAACTTCTTGTGGAGTTTTATCTACATATCTTGCATGCTTAGAATCATATTTAATGTATTTATAGTTCATTATGGTTAAATTACATCTAAAATGATATATAAGGCTTCACCCACTCTTCATATAAGAATTAAATGCAAAATTATGCATCCATTATACCTTATTTTGGTATAAGGTGATGATGTCACAATACTTGGTTTTAATGTAGATGCAAGGACTAGTATGCAGCTTCCTTAAAAAGTGTATCAATGAATGAAATAAATGTATGGATCAAACATTAAGTCAAGTGGTGTGGATATCACTTATTTCCAAGATCACTTAATTAGGATATTATAATATATTTTTATATGTATGGATCTCTAGGATATATTTAACATAATCCAACCATGTGTAATATTGAAAATAAAAATTCAATGTGTGGGGAATCAAGAAAATGTAGAATGTACCCTCAAAATGAAGAGGGATATAATAAGAAGACTTTTTATTTTAATTCACAAGGAAAAAGGGATCAGAGTTGATTTTAGGTTGAAGAGATTAGGATACTAAAGATAAATATAGATAGATATAATTTGAATATTGAGATCAGGTATATGGATCAATTATAAAGATAATCTAATGTGGGTGAAAATATGTCTAAAAATAACCAATTATACACAATTAGACCAATTATGTAAACTCATGACAAATACATAATGAAAAAGGGTATTGTACAAAAAATAGGTATCTAAATAATTCCCCATTTTGATTTACATAAGTTTTATTGTGTGCATGTGTTAAATTAAAATAATAGTTGAAGCATGTACCTATACTTACCTTTGATAATGAAATATGCAATGCCTTTATAATTGGGCTAAGATCCACCCACACTTATTGGTTATTGGAGAATTGTCAATGATGTCATGGTGGTGTCTTGGAGGTTTCCTAATGAGTGGATGAATTTCCTTGATAGTCCAAGTGACAATGATAAGGTGTGTAATGTGTTTTTCCTAGTGTGCTTGAAGTTGGCTTGGTTGATCTTCGAAGTTTGACTATTTGGAGATGTTTAAGGATGATTTTGAAGTGTTGATCATGTGAAAGGGGTTCTATAAAAGGTCCATGGTGGTTATATTTCTTATGTACATGAATGGTATTCATCTATTTATTCTTTGTGGTCTTCTTGGTAGATTGGTTTAGGGTAGAAAAATTGAGTAGACAAATTGGTGACATCATAATTTCCATGTGTGGATGAGTCAAGGGGAGTTAGTCATATGGTTATGATAGAATTAGTTCCTAGTTGTTATATAATAATTATAAAGTCATGCATCAAATCATAATCAAAGATATGTGGTTG
This sequence comes from Torreya grandis, assembly GCA_037957365.1. Taxonomy (NCBI): domain Eukaryota; kingdom Viridiplantae; phylum Streptophyta; class Pinopsida; order Cupressales; family Taxaceae; genus Torreya; species Torreya grandis. The sequence goes on from JARHVA010000311.1 coordinate 5,460,186, forward strand.
AAAAGTTGACTTCTCAGAAATAATTCACTATTTTCCCATACTTAGCCAAATTTGCATTAGGTAAGAAAGAGCTAAGTAAGCAGTTTGATGATGGCATATCTCACACGTGTGGACATTTCAAGAGAATTTGATCATATGGTTTTGTTAATTTTTGTGCTTAGTTGACTTTCACTAAATTTTAGGTCAATTTTTGGAGTGCATAAAACCATATCCATGTATAAATTTGGGCTCCCAAGTAGTTTGATTATGTTTTTCCATAGCCAAATTTACATCTGACTAGAGAAATTGAGTAGACATTTTGATGGTGTTATATCTTGTACATGTGAAGGTGTCAAGATAATTTGATCATATAAGTTTGTTGAAGTTTTATCCTAGTTTATTTTTCCTAATTTTAAAATAGTGTGATGAATCGTGTCAAAAGTTATGCATGAGCAAAGTTGGCCTTCCAGGCAATTTTAGGCATATTTGGCTCTATGGTAGAGAAATATGAGTGAGAATTTTAATAGAGTTATATCTTATATATGCAAATGTTATAGGAGAATTTTTTTTACATGGTTTGATTCCCATTTCAAATTTATTTATATGGTTTAAATGCAAGCTCATGAGATTGATCGAGGCAAAAGATATATCAATGCAAAGTTGGGTTTCCAAGAATATTGAAATTTTCTCCATACTTAGTCATTTGAGAAAGAGGTAAAGATTAAGAAAGTCTCAAGGATATTGATGAAGTGAATTTGTTCTAATGTTTTTGGAAATAGTGAGATGGAACCAAGTGATTTATGTTTAACATATGAGCAAAGGTAAAAGATAAAGATCAATGGTGAGCATGAGTTTGTACAGGTCTAGATCAATGGTGAGAGTGAAGTCAAAGAGGTCAAACTATTCGATGTTTAATGAAATTAAAGTTTAGTGTAATTTAAAGATATATCAATGGTGTATGTTTAATCTAAGAAGTGAGGATACAAGATGCAAGTAATGTGGTCGATGTTTAATTGTGACTGTTTGAATTCAAATATTTAAATTTAATAAGGGAAAAACTATAGCTTTATATTTTATCCATATCTTTTGATAGAAGTCAAATTTTCTATTTATATAAAAATAAAATCCATAGAGGACTCTAATTTACATCTATAAATATATATATTTAAAGATCTAAAAGTGTGTACAATAAATTTTTTTGAAGGTTCAAAGTTGACTATGTGTTCATACATGGACTGTAAATGACATGAGAAGTTTATTTGAGCCTATTTTGGTATTATTTAATTATCTATTGATGAATTAACTATTGGTTATTATTGTATACTATATGAGACCAATATTTGTGTATTATAAAGGTTTTAAAATTTATATATAGTATGAATAAATCTTAAGAAGTTGACTGTGTATTCGTTCATGGTGACTGTGTGCATAGAATGTTGTTTGAGTGATTTTTGCTTAAGTAGAAGGTTACTATGATGGATATGGACACTTAAGGGTGAAATATATATAATTTTTAATGGTTATATGCATTTTTTAAGTTTTCTTGTCTTTTATTTTTCTCAAATAAGTGTCAAAGAGCTGAATAAGTCTCCATATGACCTAAAAGTGACTTAAGCCTATCTAAAAGTGGATTGTGCTTAAGTGTGACCCATGTGAGATGCCTTAAGGATTAATCCATGTATTGTGGATAACAAGAAAATTTTATAGAATTGAGAATTCATGAATGATCTATATATATTGAAACTAAATGTGTTGGTTTCTAGACTTGTAAGTGAGAGAGTTGGAGAGTGAAGGAAACTAGAGGAGAGTGAGTGTGCCTAGCTAATGGGTTAATCAACAAAGAAAATTGAGGACTATGTGTGTGACCTATAAGTTATTTTGTTTATGATATAATATTTATATTTTAGTTTGATCTTGATCAAAGATGTATAGAGTGATCCAAAAAGATGTTTTAGATGTCTTGTGATTGAGTGAATGATAGCTAGTGTTTGTGTGAGTTTAGTGGTTAATCAGAGAGGCAGATCAGAGTGTGTATTGTGTGAAGATGAAGAGTGATAAATAGATTTCAATAATTAGATGTTGTTGACATTAGTTCAAATTTTGAGTTATTTATAAGTGTTTTTATGAAATATCAACATCTAGGGGGTTTGTTCCTCCTTACAAGGTAGAACTTGTTAAAGGTCTAGTTGTTGTGGTAGCTTAGCTAGATAGGTGTAGCAACTCGTTATGGGATTTCTTGTCTCACTAAAATCAAGTGTGTTATTTCCTTGTGGGATTTTAGTCTCAATAAAATAAGGGATGGTAGTTCCTTGATCATTTTCTGATGTTCTAAATTGGTTCTTGTTATTATAAGACAATAGTCCAATTTCAGGTTTTAGTGGGTTTTATTCCCCAAGAGGGTTTCCCACATATGTCATGTATTATGAGTTTGATATTACATTGTCTCACTTTTTCATTATTATGAATTATGTGTATGATTCATGAATTCTTATGGTAATTGATTAAGAGTTTAAAAAGGTTTAAAAATTGAATTGGATAATCTAGGCTCACTGATTCACCCCCCACCCTCTCAATGGCTTGTACCTCTAACAATTAGTATAAGAGTACATCCTTTGGTAAAGGATTAAAAAATTGAAGATGATCCAAGGTACAATATGGGTAGTCATAATATGCAAGGAGGTTTCTCTACTAATCAATTATAAATATTTAATAGATCTAATTATGCTTTTTAGAGTGCAAGGATGAAGACATACATTATGTCCCTAAGGTTTGATGTATGGAAATCTGTTGTGGATGGTTATGTTGTTATTACTACTCCTCCATATAGTGTTATAAATAAGAATTTATTTGAGAGTAATTCTAAGGCATTGAATGCTATCACTTGTGGTCTTACAGAGACTGAGATCACCAAGATAATTCATTATAAATCTGATAAAGAGACATGGGACAAATTGTATATCATTCATGAAGGAAATTCAAAGGTTAATCTTGTTAAGTTGTAGACTCACAAAAGGTAATTTGAAAGTCTCAAGATGAAGGAAAAAGACTCCGTGTCATATTTTTTGGAGAGAGTTGATGATATTGTGAACATAATTAGAGGTCTTGGAGAGAACCTTAAAGAGGATACTATACTTCAAAATGTATTAAGGTCTCTATCCCTCAAGTTTGATCCAAAAATTTTTGATATAGAAGAAAGTCATGATCTTACTCAATTGAAGATGGATCAATTGCATGGCACCCTTGTTGCCAATGAGATGAGAGTAAATGAGGAAGAAACATTCAAGACAAAAATGAATCCAAAGTATAAGTTCCAAGGTAAGAAACCCAAAAAGGACAAGATATCTAACATTAATGATGACCTAATTAATTTGATTACTAAGAAATTGAAAACAAACTTAGGGAATTATAGGGATAAACTACCCTTCAAATGTTTCAATTGTGGAGAGATAGGACATTTTGCTCATAAGTGTGCTCATAAGCATGAGAATAATGTTGATAAAGAACATGGTGAAGGCCAAGATGAAGCCAAGAGAACTTGCAGGAAGAAAGGATTCATAAAGTATAACAATAACAAGAAGTCCTTCAAGAACAAGAAGAGTCTCTACACCAAATAATATTGCATCTCATTAGATGAGAGTAAAGATAGTGACTCATAATATGATCATGAAGATGATGGTCCTACTAAATATGAATCTCTATTTATGGCTAAGGAAGTTTCTCACATCAGAAGGAGTCTTCTTTGAGTGATTCAGATGATGATGAAGATGAGGTGGACTATGAGACTGTATTGATGAATACTCTTGAATAACTAAAGATTTAGAATAAGATGAAATCTAAACTCAAATATTATAAGAATAAATTTAGTGTGTTTGAGGCAAGATTGGTTGAAGACTCTATGAAGCATGAAGGTGTTGTCATGTTTCTTAATTCTAAGTTGGAATCTATGTCTAAAATTCTAAGAGCTAAAGAAGAAGAATGCTCAAGGTATGATTCTAAGATTGTGTCTTTAAAAGATGAATTAGAGAAGACATATAGTAAGGTAAAGACATTTATGATATTTGAAAAGAGATCAAGTGATCTAGATGATATTTTGAATGGTAAAAAACATGAAAGTTATAGAAATAGTCTTAGATAAAAATAAGAACCAGAGAATGCAAATCATGACAAGATGAAGACCAATGTGAACAAGGATAAGTTGACCTTGAAGATAAATCATCAAATAAATAATGAAGGTGCTAGTAGAATGAAGATAAATTAGATTAGACAACCAAATTCCATGAGGTATACAAATTTTAATGGTTACTATTTCACTTGTAATTAGTTTAGGTGCATAGATAAATAATGCAAGATACCTATTAGAAATGAGTTTACATGGAACTATGATGAGGGTCATTAGTCAAAAGGTGTGAACAAAGTTAAGTGCTTTAATTGTCTTATTATGGGACACTTTATAAATCATTATCCACATAAGGTTAAACAAGGTGAGTTTTATTCAAAAAGAGGAGTTTATTTCATTTGTCATCACATAGGACACATTAAAAGTTTTTATCCAAACATGGTAAGACAAACTATGAGTATGGTGTGCTACAATTGTGAACAGAGAGGTCACATTGCTAGATTCTACAAGCAAAGGCCTATAAGATAGAATAAGTTCAATCAAGCTCCAAGAGTGCAAGGAAGAAGGAAAGTTAATCATTGGCATCAAAGGTGGTAAGTATGAGTCATGATGAGACTACAGGTCCAAGTAATTTGTTTGTTATGGTGAAAAATGCTTCAGAAGTTAAGGAATGACAAGGGATTTCATTATCTTCTCATGTTGAGGATGAAGAGACCAAGCTCAAAGAGGATACCAAGGTATTGGTTGAGGATAGTTTTCAAAAGACTATAGATCTAAGTGAACACCCTAATTTTTTCTAAGTTTCATGTAAAGAACCTCAGTTATCTATGTTTAGTGATGAGGTTCCAAACTGTAAGGTGGATTCTTCAGATAAAAAGGTAAGTCATGAATCTATGTTGTCTCTATGTATTATCAATCTAATAATAGAAGAAAAGGATAATGTTTTAGTGGATGAGGAAGTTGTTTTTATTAAGCCAAAGAAGAAGAAGAAGAAACATAATTACAAGATGACCAAGGAGGAGAAGGAATATGAGGAGATCTTATTTTAGAGAATTATGGTAAAGAAGAGGTCTTTGTCTATGCTTCTTAATAGACTTATTTTGTTAAGAGAAGTAAGTTTTGATGTAATGTTATTTATAAGGTCCTAAAAGGTAAGAAATAAGTGTCTCCAATTGGATTTGGTGTGTCAAGATAGGGATATATGCTATGTTTTTTTTAGAATAATGTCTTGATGTTGATAGTTGTATATGGTCTGTCTATAGGGTTAGATTAAAGGTTTCTAGGTGGCAAAGGAAGGTTTTTGTTTTTTCAAGATGATATTTTTGCATAGAAAGTTATATTGACTTTATTTCATCATGATCCAAGTGGTTTTTTGGTTTTAATATATGTTGAAGTCAAATTAGATATTTTTATGTGCTCTTAGTTTTCTCAATTTTTGGGTTAAGGGCAAGCAGGACTAAAATGGGTTATAGGATATATGGGTTACCAAAGTTTTGGAAGCTCAATTTTTTGGTCCATAAGTGTGTGATGGTTGTCTCCAATGTGAAAGAATTTTTAGAAGTGTGAATTGATTGGAAGGTGCTTTGTTGACCCTATTTGTTTTAAGATTCTAGGGTTTTGGGCTCTTTTAAAAAAGTGGTTTGCCTTGTGAATTGAGGTCTAAGGATTCTTAATAAGTTGAATGGGTCAAATGGGTTGTCTAATAAAGATTCATATAAATTTTAAGGTTTGTGTATTTTAAATTATTCTTTGTTTGTCAAGATGGAGGCCTAATTATTTAGTAGATTTGTGAAGTATGTTATAGAGGATGAGATATTTGGTGAAAATTTGTGTGCTTGAGGGGGTATAAAAAAGTGATAGAAATATGAATTTTTAGGTCTGTAATATGTTTATACTAAAAATTATGGGCTCTCCAAGTTCTAAGTAGGGATACAGGAGGATTAGATATGCCTAGTGAGAAGAAGAGTGCTTTTGTTCATTTTATCCAAAAGAGAAAAACATGAATGTTTTAAGTTGAGTTATCAAGTTTATTTATAACATGTTTCCTAATTGGTGAGTGGCATGAATCTCTATTAGTGGTCATGGAAGTATCTTGAGTGAGATGGCTTGGAAGCCCATATGGTGGTTATTCATGGTGTGTGGAGATATAAAGATGCTCGAGTGATGCAATGGCTCAGATATATTAGGGGGAGTCCCTCTCAAATGTTTCTTGGTGAGTTAGATTAAACTTTAGTGTTTAGTGTGTTCTATCTTCATTAGTTGTTGTACTTGATTAAAGAAGAGTGTTATCCTATTGTAAAAGGAAGGTGTCAAGGAAACTAAGAGGTAGGATCAAGGTAAGGAGGAGTTTATACTATCTTTATAAGATGTTATTCTCTTGATGGTAGTCCTTTCAGTTCCTCAAGATTATTTGGTGCCCACTTTGTCATTATGTCAAAGGGGAAGAAAGTTCCTATTTGGAGAGTGCTTGAAAAGAGATAAGGAAGGTGAGTTATTTGATGGGTGTTGACATCAATGACAAAGGGGGAGATTGTTGGATAATAGTCAATGATCTCATGTTAGTATCTTGTAGGTTTCCAGGTGAGTGGATGAAGTAAGTTTCTAGTTTAAGTGATAATGACAAAGTGTACAATGTGCTTGTCTTAGTGTGCTTGAATTTGGCTTAGTTGATCTTCAGAGTTTGATTGTTGGAGATGTTCAAGGATGAGTTTGAAGTGTTGATCATGTGAAATGGGTCTTATCAGAGGTCCATGGTGGTTAGAGTGCTTATGAACATGAGTGGTATGCATTCAATTCTTCTTTGTGGTCATCTTGGCAAATTGGTCTAGTGGTAGAAAATTTGAGTAGGCAGATTGGTGATGTCATAATTGCCACATGTGGATGAGTCAGGGGGATTTGGTCATATAGTTGTGATCACATTAGTCCCTATTTTTTATGTACTAAGTCTCAATTAACGAGTTTAAGTGTATTAAAATTTATATGGGTGTAAAGTTGGATTCTTTGAGAGAATTCACTATTTCCCATAGCCAAATTTGCATGAGGCAAGAAAGAGTTGAGTAAGCAATTTGATGATGGCATATATAACATGTGTGGATTTTTAGGATAAGGTGATCATAAGGGTTTGTTAATTTTTATGCCTAGTGATTTTTTACTAACTTTTAGGTCAAGAATTGGAGCATGTCAAAATATATGCATGTGTAAAGTTGGATTCCCAAATAGTTTGATTGTATTTTTCCATACTTAGCCAAATTTGCATGTAAATAGAAAAACTAAGTAGGAAATTTGATGGCATTATATCTTGCACATGTGAATGAGTCGGTATAATTTGATCATATGGGTTTGTTAAGTTTTGATCTTAGTTTATTTTTGATAATTTTTAGATAATGCATGAGCAAAGTTGGCCTTCCAAGTAGTTCCAGGCATAGTTGTCTTTGTGGTAGAGAAATTTGAGTGAGAATTTTAATAAAATTATATCTCACACATGTGAATGTTTCATGAGTATTTTTTTAAATGTTTTGGTTAAATTTTGAAAGGTGTTCATATGGTGCAAATGTGAGGTCATGAGATTGATCAAGGAAAAAGATATATCTATGCAAAGTTTAGTTTCTAGGCATGTTGAAAGGGTCCCCATATTTAGTCATTTGAGAAAGAGGTTAAGATCAAGCAAGTCTCAAGGAGATAAATGGAGTGCATTTATTCTAACAATTTTAGAAGTAGTGATATGGATCCAAGTGATTGATGTTTAACATCTGAGCAAAGGTCAAGGATAGAGATCAATAACGAGCATGAGTTCGTATAGGTGCAAATCAATGGCATGAGTGAAGTCAAAGAGGTCAACCTATTCAATGTTTAATGGAGTTAAAGTTTGGTGTAATTTAAAGAGAGATATATGGTGTATGTTTAATCTGAGTAGTGAGGACATGAGCTGAAATAAAGTGGTTGATGTTTAACTGTGACCATTGGAATTCAAATATTTGAATTTATTAAGGGAAAAACCAGAGCTTTATATTTTGTTCATATCTTTTGATAGATGTTTAACTTTATAATGATGTAAAAATAAAAATTTTAGATGACTCCAAGGTGAATTTGGAAATATATATTTTAATATCTGAAAGTGTGCACATTAAAATTTATGAAGGTTCAAAGTTGACTGTGTTTGTGCATGGACTGTAAGTGACCCAAAAAGTTTATTCGAGTCTATTTTGGTATTATTTTGATATATATTGATGAATTATATATTGGGTATTGTTTTATACTATATGAGGACCATTTATTTGCATTATGTAGGTTTTAAAATTTATATATATATATATATATATATATATATATATATGAACAAATCTTAATAAGTTGACTATGTATTCATTCATGATGACTATGTGCACAAAATGTTGTTTGAGCAATTTGTGCTTAAGCAAAAAGGTACTAAGATGGATATGGACACTTAAGGGGGACCTATATATCATGTGGAATGGTTCCATGTATTTGGAAAGTGTTATTGTGTTTTAGTTTGTTTGGATAAGTTTTAAAGAGCTAAATGGGTCTCCATAGGACCTAAAAGTGACTTAGGCCTATTTGAAACTGGATTGTGCTTAAGTGTGACCCATGTGAGATGCCTTAAGGATGAAGGCATTTATTATGGCCAACAAGGAAAGTTTTTGGAATTGATAATTCAATTCCAAAAACTTTCCTTGTTGGCCATAATAAATGCCTTCATCCTTAAGGCATCTCACATGGGTCACACTTAAGCACAATCCACTTTCAAATAGGCCTAAGTCACTTTTAGGTCCTCTAGAGACCCATTTAGCTCTTTAAAACTTATCCAAACAAAATAAAACACAATAACACTTTACAAATACATGGAACCATTCCACATGATATATAGGTCTCCCTTAAGCGTCCATATCCATCTTAGTACCTTTTTGCTTAAGCAAAAATTGCTCAAATAAAATTTTGTGCACATAGTCATCATGAATGAATACATAGTCAACTTATTAAGATTTGTTCATATATATATATATATATATATATACACACACACACACACACACACACTCAAACACACACACACACACACACACACACACACACACACACACACACACAAGGAAAAAATTGGTTTCTAGACTTGTAAGTGAGAGTTGGAGAGTGAAGGAAAGCAGAGGAGAGAGAGTTTGCCCAGTTATTAGGTTGATGAGTAGAGAAAATTGAAGACTCTATGTATGACCTATAGATCATTTTTATGATGAAAAAATAGTTATCTTGTATGTTGATCATGACCTAAGATGTCTAGAGTGATCCAAAAGGATGTTTTAGATGTCTTATGATTGAGCGAAGGATAGCTAGTGTTTATGTGAGTTTAGCGGTTGATTTGAGAGGTAGATCAGAGTGTGGATAGTGTGAAGGTGAAGAGTGATAAATAGATTTCTAGCATTAGATGTTGTTGACATCAATCAAAGGTGGATTTATTCAAATGTGTTGTTGTGGAAACTCAACATCTAAGGGGATTGTTCCTCCTTTTAAGGTAAAACTTGCTAAAGATCTAGTTGTTATGGAAGCTCAACTAGATAGGTGTAGTAAATCCTTATGGGATTTATTATCTCACTAAAACATGGTGTAACAGCTCCTTATGGGATTTCTTGTCTCACTAAAATTAGGTACGTTAGCTCCTTTTGGGATTGTAGTCTCACTAAAATAAGGGATGGTACTTCCTTGATGATTTATAGATGGTATAAATTGGTTCTTTTTATTATAGAATGATAGTCCAATTGTAAGTTCTAGTGGGTTTTATTCCCCAAGAGGGTTTCCCACATATATCATATGTTCTGAGCTTGATATTTCATTGTCTCTCTTGTTAATTTTTATGAATGATGTGTGTTCATCATGAATGCTTGTGGTAATTGATTAAGAGTTTGAAAGGGTTTGGAAATTGAATTAGATAATCTAGCCTCACTAATTCACCCCCCCTCGATGGATTGTACCTCTAACATTGGTAAATACTAATGAATATGGTGGATTTATATTACACATGAAAATATCATAAATGTATTAAAGTATTTAATGTATTGATATATTATTACAAATATAATAAACTAAAATATGAATATATGAATAGATGCACCTTTTAGTATGGAAACCATGATGTCACTCTTGAGTCATAGAAATTGAAATTGAAATTTTCTTGGGTTGTTAGGATACTTAATAAATTTTAGAGTAAGTTATGAAAATTGAATTCTACTTTTTTATCAGGGAATAATATATCTAGAGTTTCTCAATTCATCTTGGTACTTATTGGTCATTCTTTGTATCGATTTTGATTTGCAAAATTTATATGTAAAATATATAGATATATTACCCATTTTGAGGTGAGGGATTTCTAAAGTTCATTCAATAACTCATCTCAAAATGAATAGTTGTGTTCATCATATGTTATCATTTAATAGAGTTGATGTTGTTAGCAACATTGAAAAATATTTGTAAACACATGTATTTAGTGATATAAAAATATCATCATGTAAATCTCAATATTAATATGAAATATCATGTGAGGATGATATATTAAGGGGTAATCAATATTCCATGATATTATTGGAGAGTTATCAATGATGTCCTAGTGATGTCATGGAGGTGTTCTGGTGAGTGGATGAGGTGCCTTGATAGCCTAAGTTTTTGGAGGTGTTTGTCCTAGTATGATTGAAGTATACTTGGTTGATCTTCAATTTTGACATGGTTTGAGATGATTATGGATGATTTTGAAGTATTGATATTCTGAAAGGGGTCCTATCAAAAGTTCATGGTGGTTAGAGTGCTTTTTTGAATGATTGGTATTCATCCAATTCTTATTTGTGTTCATATGGACATTTTGGTCAAATGTCATAAAATATGAGTAGGCAAATTGGTGACATCATAATTACCACATTTGAATGAGTCATGGGGAGTTGGTCATATAGTTGTGATCACATTAGTCCCTAATCATTATGTGCTAAGTCTCAAGTCATGTGATGAATCACAATAAAATATATTCATGTGAAAATTTAGGCTCTCAGGTAGTTTGATTGTGTTTCATATTGTAAGATAAAGTTGAGTAAGTAAACTGATGAAGTTATATTTCATATGTGCAGAAATTTTAAGAGAAATGGATCATATGCATTTATTTATTTTTGATCCTGGTTGAATTTTCTAAATTTTAGATCATGTGATGAGGCACGTCAAAATATATACATGGAAAAAGTTGGTCTCCTAGGCAAGTTTTAACATAGTTGGCTTTATGGAAGAAAATTCTGAGTGAGCATGTTGATGATGCATATCTTAAACATGAGTGGGTTTTAGGATAATTTTATTATATGAATGGATTATACTATGTGAGATCATATGGTCCAAATTTTAGATCATGCATCCAAGTACAGTAAAATTTATTGAGGTCCAAAGTTGGCCTTCCAAGAATATTGAAAGGGTCCCCATACTTAGTCAATTATCCAATAGGTAAAGATCAATCAAGTCTTGAAGATATCAATAGCATGAATTTGTTCCAAGATGTTTTTAATTAGTGAGATGAATCCATGTGATGGATACTTAACATCAATCTAAGATAAATATTGAGCTACATCAGAAGATCCAATGATGAGAGGGCATTCCTATAGATTGATCTAATGGAGCGTATTGAGTCAAAGTGGTCAAAGTGACTGAAGTTTAAAATAATTAAAGTTTGATCTCCTTATAATGAGATTGATGGATCATGATTGGATAAGATGAATGAGGACACAATATGTGAGTATAGTGGTTGAGGTTTAACTGTGACCATTGACATTTGAATATTTGAATTGTGCAAAAGAAAAAACTATTTCTCTATATTTTTACCATATCTTTCCATAAAATAAAATTTTTCCCATGGTGTAAAAATAAAATATGTATAGGAATCCAAGGTAAATACATAAATATATACTTTAATATCTTAAAGTGTGTATAATCATAGTTATAAAGGTTCAAATTTGACTATGTGTTCATGCTTGTTCTACAAGTGACTTGAGAAGGATAATTGAGCTTGTGTAGATGTTGTGATGTTTCATGATGAATTAGCTATTTGGGAATGTTTTACACTCTATGAAGATCATCCATGTGCATTATTAATGTTTTACCAATCATATGCAGTATGAACAAAGGTTTATAAGTTGACTATGTATTTATTCATGGTGATTATGTGCATAGAATGTTGATTGAGCTTACACAAAAGAGTGTAATGATGACTTTAAGCATTTGAGGATGAATAAGGGGTTATTTAGTGTGTACCTATGTTTTTAGAAGTAGTTATATGTTCTTTTTTTTCTCATTTATGTGTTAAATGGTTGAATAGGTCTCTATGAGACCTATAAGAGTTAAAAGGGCCTTATTAAAAGGTGTAGCTACTTAAGGGTGACCCATAGATGTTATGGATAAAATATGGAGATGTAATTAAGTCATGTCTTTGTGTGTTATATGCCTTAAGGTTTAAGGCAAGTTTAATGGCCTACCTAGATTTTGATAATCATAAGGGCTCTATAAATAGTGAAACTAAATGTGGTGGTTTCTAGACTTGTTATGTGTGAGCATTGATGTGAAGAAGAGAAGGATAGGTAGTGTGTCTGTTGATGAGTTGAACAATTTTTTAACTGTGTGTATGATCATTAGGTCATATTTTTTATTATATAATAGATATCTTACAATTTTAATACAAGTGAAAAGGTTTGAGTGTGCATATGAGGATAGTTTGGGTGAAGAAGAGAAGAAATTGTGACATGCCTATGGGAGAGGCCTATATGAGATAGAGAGAGTTTGTACAAGGGTTTTTTTACTAGAGATCCATAATTTAGTGTAGAAGACATCAGTTCTAAGGTGGAAGTGTTCCTATCAAATGAGGTCTAAAGGAGTTGGTCTTCCTTAGGGGTAGTTTTTCCTTGAAAAATAGGTGTTTTACTAAAGTCAAGTGGTTTAAATGAGTCGATCATCTTAGTTTTAGGTGTTCCTTGTGGAAAAATAATTTCACTAAATCTTGGTTAGAAGGATTTGACTAGTATCTTATTTGTAATACCTTATAGGACAATATTCCAAGTGTTTGTAGGCTTGAGAGTGGGTTTTATCCCCCAAGAGGGTTTCCCACATAGATCTTGTGTTATGTGTGTGATCTTGATTTATTCTTCTTGTTCACTATTATGAATGATTTACATGCTTCATAAATGGTTGTATTTATTTCTTAAGTGTTTGGAAGGATTGGAAATATAATTAGATTGTTTGCCACCACTGATTCACCCCCATCTCACTAGATTGTACCTCTAATTAGTATTAGAGTAGGTCCTTTGGTAAACACTTGATAGCTTGAAGGTGATCCAAGGTACAATGGTTAGTCATAATGTGAAAGGTGGTTTTTTCACTAAGCAAACATCAATATTCAATGGATCCAATTATGCATTTTGGAGTGATATGATGAAGACATACATTATGTCCCTAGGGTTTTATGTATGACAATTTGTTTTAGATGGGTATGTTGCTCCTAAAATTCCTCCATCTAGTGTTGCAAATAAGAAGTTGTTTGAGAATAGTTCTAAGACAATGAATGCCATCACTTGTGGTCTTATAGATACTGAGTTCACCAAAGTAATCCATTACACATCTACCAAGAAAATATGGGATAAATTAAAGACTATTTTTGAAGGAGATTCAAAAGTCATGTTGGAAAAGTTACAGACCCATAGAAGACAATTTGAGAGTCTCAAAATGAAAGAAGAAGATTCTATGGTATCTTTTCTGCAAAGAGTTAATGAGATTGTGAACACCATCAGATGTCTTAGAGAGAACTTTGAAGAGGCTACTATAGTTTAAAAGGTATTAAGGTCTCTATCTCTCAAGTTTGATCCAAAAGTATCTACTATATAATAAAGTCATTATTTTATTCAGTTTAATATGGATCAATTGCATGGCACCCTTATTGTATATGATATGAGAGTAAATGATTATATACCACCAAAGAAGGAAGCATATTTCAAAATAGAATTGAAGCCAAAGAAGAAATTCTAAGGTAATAAACCCAAAGAGGATGAAATATCCAATATTGATGAGGATGGACTAATTTCTTTGATTTCAAGGAAACTAAAAATATGTTCAAGCAATTATAAGGGTAAATTACCCCTCAAATGCCTCAATTGTAGAGAGGTTATAAATTTTTATAATAAATTCCCTCATAGGTATAATAAATATGATAATGAAGAGCATGGTGTAGATCAAAATGAAGATAAAAAGACATTCAAATCTACTAAGAGGAAGAAATAATTGAGAAAGTATGACAACAAGAAGAAGTCTTTCAAGAAAAATAAGAGTCTTTACACCAATAGATATTGTATCTCATCATATGAGAGTGAATTCAGTGACTCGGAGTATGATCATGAAGATTTTAGTCCTACTAAAGATGAATCCCTCTTCATGGTTGAGGAAGGTAGTTTCTCACATAAAATGGTGTCTTCTTGGAGTAATTCAAATGATGATAGAGATGAGGTGGACTATGATATTGAATTGATGAATGATATTGAAGAATGAAAGATAGAGAGGAAGATTAACAAGAAGATGAAATCTAAACTCAAGGATTATGAAGAGCAATGTCTTTGAGGCAAGATTCGTTGAAGACTCTAGAGATCATGAAGGTGTAGTCATGTTTCTTAATTCTAAGTTGGAATCTTTGTCTGAAAATCTAAGAGACAAAGAATAAGAATGTTCAAGGTATTATTCTAAGATTTTGTTTTTGAAATATGAGTTAGATAATTCTAAAATCAAGGTGAAGTAATTTGTAAGATTTGAAAATAATTCAAGTGATCTAAACTATATTCTGAGTGGTTAAAACTCAACTAGTGATAGAACTGGATAAGTTTTAATGAAGAGGCAAAAGTTGTTACTCAATTTGAAATGAAGGCAAATAAGATCAAGGTATATCAGCCTTTGAAAAAATATCATCAAAAAGGAATGAAGGTGCTAGCAGAATGAAGACAAATCAGATCTGATAGCCAAATACCATGAGGTATGCAAGTTTCAATGGTTATTATTTCACATGTAATCAATTTGGGCATAGAGATAGATAATGCAAGAGACTTATTAGAAATGAGTTTGCATGGAACTATGATGGGGTTCATTAGTTAAAATGTGTGAGAAATTTTTAGTGTTTCAATTATCATGATGTGGGACACTTTGCAAAAAAAATTCCATTTATGGTAAGACAAGCTGATTTTCTTTCAAGAAGTGTTGAGTGTTATAGTTGTTACAACATAGGACACATTACAAGATTTTGTCCAAATATGAAAAGGTAGAAGAGATTTTTACAAAAAAAATGGTGTGCTTCAATTGTAAATAGAGAGTTCACATTGCTAGGTTATATAAGCAAAGGCCTACAAGATAAAATAGGTTTAATCAAGTTCTTAGAGATCAAGGAAGGAGGCAAGTTTACTCATGGAGACCAAAAGTGGTAAGTAAGAGTTATGATGAGTATGAAAGTCCAATTAATATATTTTATATGGTGGATAATGATACAAATTTGAAGAGTGCCAAGGGCTCTCATTGTCTGCTTATATTGTGAATGAAGAGACTAAGCTCAAGGAGAAGACTGAGGTGTTAGTTGAAGCTAGTTCTAAGGTATGAATGAATCCAAGTGAACATCTTGTTGTTGAGAAAGTTTCATGTAAAGAACATCTATGTTCAATGCCTTGTGATGAGGTTACAAGATGTAATGAATATTCTTTAGATGAAATTGTATGCCATGAATCTATGTTATCTCCATGTATTGATAATCCAATCATAGAAGAAAAGGAGATTGTTGTAGTGGATGAGAAAGTTATTTCTCTTAAGCCAAAGAAGAAGAAAAATAACTATAAGTATTAGTTGACCTTGTAAAAGGAATATGAGGAGTTGTTTTAGTTTTAGAGCATTGTGGTATAGAGGGTGTCTCTGTCTATACTTCTTAAGAGAATCCTTTCAAGTGGAGAAGTAAGTGTTGTTGTGGTGTCTTTTAGCTAGAGCAGTTTGTAGGGTTAGATTGAAGTTCAGGTGGAAAAGGAGGATTTGTGACTTGTCAAGATAATATTTTTACATGGGAAGGTTTGTTGACCTTATTCTATCATACTCTAGGTGGTTTTGTGTCTTAATGATCATGTTTGTGTCTTTTGAAGGTTTTTATGTGCTCTTGGGTTTATCTATGTAGTTGCAGGTCAAAATCATGGTATAGGAATTCAAGATTCCTAAAGGTATGAAGGCTCAAATTTTGGTCTAGAAGTGTGTGATAATTTTCTCTAGGTGTGTAATAATTTTTAAAGGTTGGCATTGACCAGAAGGAGGTGTGTTGACCTTGTTTGTTTTGAGATTCTAGAATTTTGGGTTATGCTAGAAAAGTGGCTTGCCTTATGATTTGAGGTCTAAAGCTTCTTAATTTTTTGAATGGGTCAAATGGGTTATCAAATCAAGATTTAAATAAATTTGAAGGTTTGTGTTTTTCAAAGTATTCATGTTTTTGTTAAGATGGAGGCCTAATTAGCCAGTAGATTTATGAAGAAAGTATGTTTAAAAGTATGATCTTGTTATTGAAAATTGGTGTGCTTAAGGGGAAATATGATAGTGCTATAGATATGAATTTTTAGGTCTAGAATGTTTGTCTACTAAAATTTGTGGGCTCTACAAGTTCTAGATAAGGCTATAAGAGGACTAGACAGACCTAGTTAGAAGAAGAGTACTTTTGTTTAGTTCCTCCAAAAGAGAAAAAAATGAATGTTTCAAGGTGAGTTATTAATTTGGTTTAGAACATGTTTCCTATTTGGTTAGTGGTATGAAGCTCTATTGGCGGTCATGGAAGTGTCTTGAGAGAGAAGGCTAGGAAGCCTATATGATGCTTCTTCATGGTGTATGGAGATATGAAGATGCTAAAGTGATGAAATGGCTTAGAGATATTATGGGGATTCCCTCTCAGATGTTTCTTGGTCAGTTTCATCATATTTTAGTGTTTTGTCTATTTTTGTCTTCATTTGTTTTTGTGCTTGTGAAGAAGAGTGTTGGCTGGAGTAAGAGGATGGTGTCAAGTCAAGAAGAGGTAGGCTCAGGCTAAGGTGAGTTTTAGTATATTTATAAGATGTTATACTCCTTTTTATAGTATTTTTAGGTCCTTAGTATCATTTGGTTCCCACTTTGTCATTGTGTCAAAGGGGGATAAAGTCCCTGTTTGGAGAGTGCTTAAAGAGAGAGACATAAGGTGAGTTGTTGGATGGGTGTTGACATCAATGACAAAGGGGGATATTGTTGGAGAGTTGTAAATTATATCATGTTGATGTTGTGGAGGTGCCTTGGTGAGTGAATGAAGTGTATTGATAGATTAAGTGATAATGACAAAGTGTACAATGTGCTTGTCATAGTATGATTGAAGTATGCTTGGTTGATCTTCAGTTTTGACATGGTTTGAGATGATTAGGGATGAGTATTAAGTATTGAGATTGTGAAATGGGTCCTATCATAGGTTCATGGTGGTTATATTAATGTTTTTCATGAGAGGTATTCATTTGGTTCTTCTTTGTGTTCATCTATACATTTTGGTCTAATGGCAAAATATTTGAGTAGGCAAATTGGTGATGTCATAATTACCATGTGTGATGAGTTAGGGGGAGTTAGTCATATGGTTGTTATCACATTAGTCCTTATTTTTTATCATTTAAGTCTTAATTCATGTGATTAATCTCAACAAAATATATTCATGTTCAAATTTGGGATCCTAAGTAGCTTGATTGTGTTTTCCCATACTTGGCCAGTTTTGCATATGGCAAGATAAAGTTGAGTAAGCATATTAAAGAAGTTATATTTCATAAATGTGGTAGTTTTATGAGAAATGTATCATATGGTTTTATTAATTTTTGAGCCTAGTTTATTTGTGTTATATTTCATATCATACAATTAATCACGTCAAAAGATATGCATGGACAAAGTTGGCCTCCCATGTAGGTTTTGACATAGTTGGCTCTATGGAATAAAATATTGAGCATGTTGATGATGTAATATCTCACACAGGTGTGGGTTATAGGATTAGTTTTTTATATTAATTAATTATCCTATTTGATGATATCATATTTTCCAAATTTTAGATCATGCATCCAAGCGTATTAAAAGTTATTGAGGTCCAAAGTTGGTCTTCCAAGCGTATTAAAAGGGTCACCATAGTTAATTGTGCAATAGGTAAATATCAAGAAAGTATTGAGGAGATAAATGGAGTAAATTTGATCCAATATGTTTGGAATAATTGATATGCATCCATGTGATTTATGTTTAACATTGATATAATATAAATATTGGGCTACGTCAGAAGATCCAACAGTGAGCAAGTGTTCGTACAGATTGATCTAATAGAGTGTATCAAGTCAAAGTGACTCAAGTTTAACATAAATAAATGTTGAAATCATTAAAATTATATTGGTTTAATTTGGTTTTATAAACTAATTGAGTACATGATATGCAAACATAGTGGTCAAGGTTTAACTGTGATTGTTGGCATTTAAATATATTAAATTGTGCAAAAGGAAAAACTAGAGCTTTGTATTTTGCCCATATCTTTCGATAGAAGATGAATTTGACCATGGTGTAAAAATAAAATATGTATATCACTCAAATATTAATTTTTAAATATATATTTTAATATCTAAAAGTGTGTAAATTCATAGTTATGAAAGTTTAAATTTGACTATGTGTTTGTGCTTGTTCTGCAAGTAACCCAAGAAGGATAATTGAACTTGTGTAGATGTTGTTTCAATGTTTCATGATGAATTGGATATTTTGGAGTTAGAATATAAAAGGATCATATATTTGAATTATTAAGGTTTGACCAATATATGTAGTATGAACAAAGGTTTAGAATTTAACTGTGTATTTATTCATTGTGACTATGTCCACAGAATATTGATTGAGCTTGCATAGAAGACTGAAATGATGACTATAAGAATTTTAGGATGACTAAGGGGTCATGTAGTGTGGACCGATGATTTTATAAGTATTCCTATGTTCTTTTTTTGCTCATTGATGTGATAAATGTGTGAATAGGTCTCCATGAGACCTATAAGAGCTATAAGGTTCTTATTAAAAGGTGTAGTTGATTAAGGGTGACCCATAGATGCTATGGCTAACCTATGGATATTTAATTGAGTTGTGTATTTATGTGTTATATTCCTTAAGGTTTAATATAATTCTAATGGTTGACAAAGATTATGATAATTGTGAAGGATCTATAAATAGTGAAACCAAAGGTGGTGGTTTCTAGCTTTGTTATGTGTGAGCATTGAAGCAAAGAAGAGAAGGATAGGTAGTATTCATATTGATGAGTTGATGAGAAGAGTAGTTTTTTGACTATTTGTATGGTTTGTAGGTCATATTTATAATGATATAATAGTGCTCTTATAGTTTGAAGATGAATGAAGAGGTTTGAGTGTGCATATGAGGATACTTTGAGTCAATAAAAAAAGAGATTGTGGCATGCTTATGTGAGAGGCCTATATGAGATAGAGAAATTTTATGTAGGGATCGTGTTAATAGAGATCTATCATATAGTGTAGAAGACATCAGTTCTAAGGTGGAGGTGTTCTTATCAAAGGAGGGTATAAAGGAGTTAGTCTTCCTTGGGGGTAGTTGCTCCTTCTAAAATAGGTGTTTTACTAAAGTCAGGTGGTCTAAAAGAGTTGATCATTTTAAGGGCAGGTGCTCCTTGTGAAACAAGAATTTCACTAAATCCTAGTCAGGATGATTTGACTAACCACTTGTTTGTAATACGTTATAGGATAGTAGTCCAAGTGTTTGTAGGATTGAGAGTGGGTTGTATTCCCCAAGAACATTTCCCATGTAAATCTTGTGTGTGTTGTGTGTGTGATCTTGATTTATTATTCTTGTCCACTAATATGAATTATTTTCATGCTTTCTAAATGGTTGTATTGATTGCTTAAGTGTTTAGAAGGATTAGAAATAGAATTTGATTCTTTTCCACCACTAATTCACCCCCCTCTCAATGGATTGTACTTATAACAGATATAACTTGGTGATGGGAAAAAATTTTATGCCCTAATTTAGTATGTTATGGAATGACCCAATATATATAGATAATCCTATGTAACTAAGGGTAAGTAAGAAAATTTAATGTTGTAATATATAAGTAGTGTAATATCACTACGTATATGAGTGCAGTTAATTATGCATGTGTTAGATATAGATAATAAGCTCTATTAAATAGGAAAGGGTATTATGCCCCCAATGTAGTAATGTAAATATAGGAGGAATAAATATATAAATAAAGCACACACATAAAATTAGTAGTATGAATGAATAAATACATGTTAAATACCATGATAACATACCAAACAAACGTAGTTTATTATAAGTAGTAGTGTGAATAATATGGATCTAATGGTACCAAGAATAATATATCATATAGTATACGAAACTTAATCAACATAGGCATGTAACACATCATAAAATCACACAAGGATGTATGACCCATAACAAATTAATTATGTGACATGATGACTAGAGGATCTAATATGGAAAAGAATGGAAAATACATTGACAAGAAACATGCACATGAAAATATAATCACAAGAACAAACATGTAGGAAATCAAACAATCATAGGGCACATAATATAACATGCAATGTATTGGTGTAATGTGTGATAAAATAAATATAATAATATGTATAGTCAATATAAGTATCTCTATCTGATAAATGGAAAGTAGGAAGTATATCACCTGAGACCCATTGTAGAGAGATGTCCCTAGTATAAGGAACACCACTTTATATGAAAATACCAATAAGATGAGCATGATTAAAATGATTAGCATATGTAATTCCATGACAATATATAACCTATATATCATGCAACTCACCCACTAAAGAATACCATGAGAATTATATATGTGACATGCATATGTAAAAGATATAACATAGGTAGATAAGTGTGATATGTATCAATTGAAAAAGATAAAAGTAAAAAACTTTATTATTTTTATGTTATATATTTCTTATGAATTTTTTATATTTTATATAATAAGGAGGGAATCACAAAAAGAAGATTCCAATGGGTGCAAGCTATAATAAGCAAGGACACATTATTCAAGTAAGAAAATAATCCAATAGGTAAAATCAAGAGAAGATAAAGAAATGAATCGACCAATATAAGGGGAAATAATATATAATAAATAAAAATAGGAGGATTCTAAGTAACCCACAAATTCCCTTATAACTCATTGCATGCTTGGATAGAAGGTTTAAATACATATGCTACCATAATTGATAAATATGTGAAATTATTTTGAATGGGATTAATAATCAAGGGTAAATGTAAGTGAAATATAGTAAGTGATATAAACTAATGGGAGAGAATAATTTAAATGCAAACCAAGCATAGAGAAAAAAATCAAACTTATAAGAGGAAAAGGCAAGGTGAAAACTTAAGGTAGGAAGTCTCATTAATGACATGACATATAAAATATTGAATAATTAAAATGAAAATATGGTACAATATTATATATTGATGAAACACAAGAGACAGGTGAGCATGGTTAACCAATGATAACATCTAAAATATGAGGTTTTAGACTCGAGGAGTCATATTCATAACTATATTTATTAATATTATAGTCATTAGTTTTATATAAACTAATATCATAATCTAAAATAGTGATATGGTGGTAATAGGATAAATGATGGACCTTATCCTCTTGGAAAGAATGTGTATTATTTCACATGTGTCTTAGTATAGTTAAAATTTTAGTATGTGAATTAGTATGAACTGATGCAAGACATTTTTTATCAACATTAAGACAAGTATTATTAGGCATTATATGAATCTATATTACAACATAAGAGTCTAAATTATAGGATATGTAACTCATGGAGTTAAAAATGTATATGAAAGGATGGCATGAACCATTATTTTTATGAGGTTGGATAGGTAACGCGTAAGGTGTGCATCAAATATTATACTATAAAAAATTTAAAAAAGTGATGCAATGTGTAAGGGATTGATCTCATTTGATTTAGCCACCAATGTGTGTCCATGTAAGACCATCATAACTCTTAATTATCACTAATTTTTTTAGTAAGTCTCACTAAGTATACACATATGAGTTATAAATGACACTATAATGATGTTTTTATTAAACCATTATATACGATAATTCCATGTGTAATAATGGGATGTGAATCAAAAAAATCATGTATATAGAGTAAACCATTATTTGAATCATATCTTGAAATATTTTGGCCATAAAATATAATTGGTGATGCTTGATTTTGAGAAGTAATAACCATACCTATAATTCAATTAATAAAGTGCTCATTAGTATTTTTTGGTTGATGTATAGATGTATCTAGGTGAATATTGAATTTTTTCTTAGTATAAATTAAAAAAAAAGGTTTTGTAATAATCTTTAATTGTTGAATAGACATGTTTTAATAAATTCATTATATGTATTATTATGGACTTTAACTTAGATGATATTATTATTGATTAGATGGTGTATCCTATGTTTCAATGAAAAACATTGATTGGTAGAATGTTGATAAGTTCTATGGTAGTAAAAATATTGGTTTACATTATATACTTTAGGAAAAGATAAATAGTTATCCAAAAAATATGGAGGAGGTAAGGATATCATGTTTCACTCAAGAAATAATTTAATTAGTTTGTGAGGAGGTTCTAGTAATATTATAAATTTTCAAAGTGTTGTAGAAGGTAAAAGAACTATCTTGGTAGGCATTATAAAACTATGTTTACATTTTTGGTCTCATTATTATCTTGAAAGGTCGAAGAATAATTAACATAAGATTTGAATTTTGATTTTCATTAATATTTGTAGGTAATAGAGGTATGGGAATTAGGCTCATATTTTAGCATGCTAGCCTCTAAAAATTAAGTATCATAGTTTTGAACCATATATAGAATATCATCAAAGGATTAATAAGCATTGAACCATATATAAGATGGAAATTTTAACATAAATAAGATTCCAATCAGTACCAAACTCTTATTCTCCAAGATTCAAATTTAACTCTCTAGAACATTCATATCAACATATTCCCAAAAGAAGATGACATAATCTAGAAATTTGATCCCAATGACCTCTACTCAATTAAATATAGTTATTTTTCTCTTTGGGATCAAGAGGATGTTGAGGAAAATTGGAATGTCCTTTGGATAAAAATTATCATCCCTAATATCAATGTTTTCTTCTATTTGGCTACCCAAAACAAGATCCTCACGATGGATAATATGATGAGGAGGAGAATCCCTATCCCTAATCATTGTGTGCTTTATAAATATGAGGTTGAATCCATTGAGCATTTATTCCTCTCCTATCCTTTTTCCTCTTCCATTTTTTCTCTTTCTTCAACCTTTCCAACTTCTCCTGGGTCACCCCATGAAACATCAAGGATCTTATCACCCAATGAAAGCCACCTTGGGATTCCCCCCTTGAAAATTTGGTGGAATTTAGCCCTACCCAATATTTTTAGCGAATTTGGTTATCTATAATATCAATTATATTTGACAATCATAGACTTAATCTGTCCTCAACCTTCAATAGAATCATGTCCCTTATGAAAGAAAACTGCCTCTCTTGTGCTTCCTCTTTTAATAAGCCTAGTTCCCCTCTTTTCTCCTAGATTATTATTCATCTAAATCTTATTCTCCTAGGTACCACCCATAAATAGGGCATTGATGGATCTAAATTCAAGTGGTCTCATCCTCCACATAATTGGCTTAAACTAAAATTTGATGGGATTTTGAAAGGTAATATGGGCCTAGTGGGAGTAGGAGGTGTCATTAGGGATTCTTATAGGAATATTAGGGCTGCCTACATGGGCTCCCTATGGACCCAAATGAATTATGTTTTATAATCACAATTATCTCTATGAGGTATTTATCTCATATCCAAGATGGGTATGGAGTTTATTCAAATCAAGGGTGATTTTATGAACATCATAAATTGCCTAAAAGGCCTGACTCACTCATCCTAGAACATTATAAAGATTATAAATGATGTTAAAAAATTGATGCCTCATTTAAAATGGGTGTCATTAGTGCATGATTATAGATAAGGGAACAAAATCATTGATAGGATGGATAATCTTAGGGTTCATTCTAGCTCCTTCCATAGTTGGCATGGTAATAATTTCCCCACTGATGTCACTCCCTTAATTAAATTAGATAGATAATAACCTACATAATGAAATTATGACCCCTTTAATGATGAATCAAATAAATTTTAAGGGAATATATGGAAAAATGTGAAAGGAGATCATTAATCGGTCCTTTCTCAAGATTTTTCATGCTCAACTCAACTTAGCATCCCAAAATAATAAATTATTTGGTCCCAATTCCAACACACATTATATCTCTAAGGGTTTGAATCAAGAAGACTGTGGAAGAAGTTTATAGAAATAAATTATAGGTGGTGACCATAATCAATTTTATCCCATATCCTATGAGGGCATCAAAGAGAACAAGTATGTTTGGCACAAAATGGTTAAAGGTGCCTAGATGACTTTCATGGAATGATTGGTCAACCATGATACAAGGCTATCCAAATAATTTTCCTATGGGTGGAAATATAGGGAGGTTCATATACATGGACTAAAAATATTTATAACCAAAGAGCTCATTGGGGAAATAATAGGTATGGACTATTCAAGGGTCAAAGCATTTAAGAACAAGAAGAGGAAGGAGGAGATCATTAATATCTTCTTCAATAAGGAAAATAAAAAACCCAAGGTTATGTCCCAAAAAGGGTTCACAAGGATTGAGATACTGAGAAAGTGTCCCGATGTCTATTTGAAAATCATGTGGTATATCACCTTGTAGGGTAAGCACACATGGTGATATTCTCTCATCACTTTCTCTTTCTCAATCACTTTAAAGGTAACACTATTAGTCTCCCATTTTTTTTTAAATCATTGGAAGCTATGATTATGAACTTTAAGGGTAAACCTTTGGCATATATCATCCATGAAGGCCTTATTCTTCTTTTGGTCAATAAATGGGAACCTTTATGGTCTAAAAATGTTTTCGAGGTGATCAACATCCCTAATGAATAGGAGGAATTTGACAAGGATGAGGATTATTTCATCGATTTCAACACTAAAAAAGATGGTAAGGAATAGTTTGAGGGTGGTAGAGGTGAGTCCTCCTAGGGGGATCCCAAAGTGAGAGACATTAATAGGGGCATCACAATTTGTGTACCTAATTTCTAGTAGGGGTCAAAGGATTCCAAATCCCAATAACAAGGAGATTATCTAGCACTCAATTGATAAGTTGTTTACTAAGATTTCAATGCAGAAGCTACTTTGAAATGAGATTGTGGAGGAATTTGATAACCTTAAATGGATACTAGGTCTGAGGCTGGCAGACACATAGGTTGATAAAGAACATATAGGAATTAAGGATCTCTCCCCATAGGTCAACAATACAACTTAGATTGATGGGGTGGAAGATAGTATGGAGCTTGAGAAGGAGAAGGAAGAATCTAAGCTTACTAATCCAAAAGTTAAGGAATAGTACTAACCCAAGGCAAAGTAATGCATGGAACATAAAAGTAACAAATAGTACTAATCCAAGGCAAAGTAATATAGACATATATGAGAGATATTAGAAATCAATAAATCATCATGATAAAAATATAATCATGGAGAAACATAAGAATGAATGTGTTATGAAAGATAACCCTTAGATATTTAGTTTTCAAATATAGGTACTAGGAACTTGGCAGGAAAATGGTGAGTGAGGATCTCATGTGCTAATGTAATTTTTTAAAATACATTAATAATTAGTTAATTCACCTTATATTTAAAATGTAATTATAAGTGAGTTAACAACTCGTGTAGGTTTGAGATTATTGTTTGAGTTTATTAAGAACCAATGTAAAATATTATGTAGGTTTGTTTGGTTAATACTCAACATTTATATATAGAAGATAGGATATTATTCGATATTATATACAAATTATTTTTTAGGGGATAATATTAAACCTATGGTTTGTATAAATGTTTTCCATGGACACTATTTTTAATTAATAAATATTTACATATTACTTTTTGTTCTCTCAGATTTGATATTAGAGTAGGAGATTTTGAGTAATCCTAGAGAGGAGAATAAATAAATAAATAGGAGAATAATAAATTGATATAAGGCTCAAGAGATCTATGTGAAAGCTTCAAAAAACACAAGTATTTATTTATTTATTCCTTGTCATTTATTAAAAGATAATATTTTTATTTTTTATGGAAAGGTAGAATGTTTTTCTTCTTTATGACATGCTAGCTGAGAGGTAATATTGAATAATTTAAACAAATATTTGTAATAAATCTATGGTAGAAAGAGAGTTGCCATTACTAAGTTAAAAAAAAGATATTTAATTTATTTGATTCTAGAAGGTGTTTAGATAGATAAATCAAAATAAAAAACATTTAAGTGGAGAGGAGTACCACTCAAGCAAAAGAAATTAAAAATTTAGAATGAAACAAAATGGTGACACCATTGCCTGAGGAGGGGTGTTCTAGAAAAGAGAAACAATAAAAAAAACATAGAAAATAATTAAAAATGGTATTTTCAAT
Organism: Torreya grandis; assembly: GCA_037957365.1. NCBI lineage: Eukaryota > Viridiplantae > Streptophyta > Pinopsida > Cupressales > Taxaceae > Torreya > Torreya grandis. The sequence continues at coordinate 5,486,913 of JARHVA010000311.1, forward strand.
GATTGTATATCTACCTAATAATTTATGGCAATCTTTAAACCTATAAAGATCTCCATTTATCTACCTAAAGGAGTGAACGACACATAGGGAACATCATATTACAAAGGATGCACATGTCATTTGCTATTGGATGATTAATTTATGCATGTTTTAAACTAGAGTTTTATTTATTCATGTAAATATAGGTTAGTTAAAAGGACTTTTTATTTTTTTAAATTTTATTATATTATACTTTAGAATATTTTAAAAAAACATTAACAAATATTTTTGTTAAATTTTATCTAGACAAACCAATTGAATATCTCCCAAATGGTGAAGACCCATAACCCAAAATTTTATGTTAATGTCTATATTATTCATATTGAAAAATAATTTAAAGTATTTTTATACAACTAATCTAAATTTTATAATTTGATTTTTTATTTTTGAAACCTATCTTGAATCGAATTAATTCAATATCTAGAGCTACAAGTCGAATTGTTAATTAAATATTTGTAAAAACACATAATATCCTAGAATAAATAAACTCTTTTAAGATTTTTTTAAATGTCATATATTTTTAAAAAAACATATTTATAAAATAATTATTTTTCTAACCTTTAGGATCCACCAAAAACTTAATGAATTATGTATCTTTCAAACCAGGAGGAGATAGACCTTGAAATTTTTCCATATTATCTAAAATTACGTAACATATATTTTTATAAAAATAATTTATTTAACTCATCATAAAATACAAATTTAATTATTTTTATGACTTTCAAATGATAAAAAAAGTATAAAATAAAGATTTAAAAATATCAAATCACAACATTTGGTATAAATGATACCTTTGCTTCATGCTTATGAGTAATCTCATGCATTGAACTACTGCATCTACATCATAAAATATTTTCAACAATGATGTCTATGGAATCATCCTTATAAATTGTAAGGGATAAATAAGGTTTAGATAATTTCATTAAATATTCCCTCCATTTCTCATTTGCCACTATCATTTGACATAAATCCTAAAAGATAATTATATGGGGAAGTTATGCCCGTGTACAAGGATTTTCTTCTAAGCATGTGTCATTGATAATATAAATCCATTTCATGTATTGTTTAAGTAAAAATTACCACTCTACTTTCATGTTCATTAACATATATTTCATGTACCATTGAGTATATAGAAAGGAAAATTTTATTACATGTACTGATGGGTATATAAGAAGGTTGTATATATCAATAGGTTTGTTATATAGGACTGCCAATATATATAAAGGGAAACCTTTTAGAGTGATAAGGAAACAAGTTATATCCCACATATAACTTTTTAAAAATAGCCAAAAATGGTCTAAATTATTTGTACCAAATACACAACTTCTTCATGGTGATAACTATGTAACATGTAAGACCAAGGTGAAAACTCAATTAGAATTTGAATATATATATATATATATATATATATATATATATTTGTGACACACTCACCTGACATGCCTCTAATGTTTATGTTAATGTACATTTTATGCACACCATAGATAATATGTTTTCACCCTCTCATTTTAAGATTACCAAAGTAACCTAGAGCATGAGTTGTAGGTATTCAGTTTCATAGGTAACCGAGTATAGTATTATATGACCTACAACCCATCAAGGGAAATTCAGCACCCAAGGGTGGATATTTAAAATGAAGTTATGTTATAATGATTGAATATAATAAACATTTAAAAAATGAGGGAATGGTAAGGAAGAAAATAGCATTTCAGATTTTCACTTAGTAATCCTTTAGCTTAATTAACACTTTATGAAACTTAATGCAAATTAATTAAATTTTATCAAATCTATTCATACACTCAAATCTAATTAAATATGAAAAATAGTCTAAGGACTAAATATTTCTAGTGATAATCAACATTATCTCTTTGAAATATAAATTGATCACAAATAATATCTATTAGCATATTTTTCTACAATAATTTTAGAAAGAACAAAATTCACTATATAAAATAGTAACAACACATCTATCTACAACAATAATAGATTAGATATTAACTCTCTGAAATTATTAAAATAGTAAAATTACTCAATCTAACCTACTTAAAATAAAACATATAAGTCTCATATATTGATCACTATAATCTAATAAATACAACATTAATATGAAATGAAGAGAAAAAATAAAATTGGAACAAACTCACTGAAGATTTGTAAAGATTTCTCAAGCTTTTCAAATCTCCTAAAAACATTTTTAAATAATATTTTATTAGGGTTGTGGCCACCACTTTTTAATTTTGTAAAATATTTCATGTTATCACTTATTTAAAATATATATTAAATCTAAATCCATCTAAAGTAGCTAAAAGTAAAAATAAAGATTTAAATTTAAATTTAAAGTGAGTTGATATAATATAAAACATGGCTTGAATAATACTTCCACTTTGAGGCCACTTAGAATTATCTCTTGAATATATATATACTTTATATAAGATCATGAAAAGTTGTCACCATGTTTTATCCATGCAACTATGATTTTAACTTTTGGAAAACTATCCTAATGCACATTCTGTATGGCATTTTTGAGAGACTTTAATCAGTTTTTAGAGCTTACAAAGTATCCAAACAGAAAATAAGCTATGTTCACTTATAAATTATAACCCAAGATTTATGAAAAGGTATTATGAACCAAAATTTGATAAAAACCATAAAATTTATCCCCAACAAGCTTTCAAAATATATTAATGTTGAGAAATCCTTTAATATATCTTAATTCAAATGGCCTATGTACTTATTTCCATATTTTTCTCAAAATTTAAGGCTGCCTATGATCATATATCAAGCCATAGTAATAAATTTATTCTAATTTTGTAATCATGTGACATCTAAACTTATTAATTTTCTCTGCACATCCTATGTGATTATCTTTATTTAACAATTACTTTCATATCTATATAAATATATAAATTATATGAATTGTCACCATAGTTTGATGGTTTTTCAGGCTATGAAAATTGATAAATTTTTAACTTCATGTTCATATAATAACATGGTATACTCTAAGTGTTTTGGGCTCTTGGGGAAGATCTAAAATGTAGGATGGTCTTGTCATGTAAAACATAGTCCAAATGTTATGACTAAAAAATATCAAATTTACAAAATCTATTTTAATCTTTTTAGCTACCTTTCTTGTTTGCATTTTGTATCCACTAATAGTGTGACACACATCATGCACTAATTCTTAAAATTATCAATGTCACTACTCAATCATGTACCATTATAAGGTAATTTGAAATTGGTCATATTATATCTTGTGATTAGCTCACACTATCACAATTTTTAGATCCTTGTGAAGTTCCTTTTGAATTCTATAAAGTGTGTAGTGAATTAAATCATGACACGTCTTGTAACTATTGATTAATATTTACATAGTTGTTAATCCTTGGGATTTTTAATGTGTGTAAAATTCATGGTTATTAGGCTATGAAAATGTAAGGTGTAGAATCTCTTGGTTACATCACAATTTCATAACTATCAGAATATGTTTTGGTCCATTAGAGTTGCATGAAGTTATGAGGTATTTCAAGGATGATGTGTGGTGGAATTTGGAATATTTATAACCTTTGTAATTATAGAATTGTTACAAGAATGTGTGAGTTATATTAATATGACACTTGTAATATTCTAAAGAAATCATAATTACATAGTTGAAAACCTATCACTAGGAGGTACAAGTGTTGTAATATGCTAAGAATAACTTGCACACCAATGTAGACATAAGTTAGTCACTAAAGCATGAATTAAATTAACTTAATAAAAGATGCATAAATAATTAAAATATATGTTATAATTCCTCTTGATTATCATAATGCATGCTTATCTGAATAGTGAAAAAATATGCCAAAACATAATGTACTATAATGAAACCTTACTAAAATGTGTCTTAAAAAACTTGATTATCTTATATGCACCAAACTTAAAATTACATGTGAGATGTCTATTAGAGAATATCAAAACTAAATTTAATACCACAAACTATTTGATACTAATTAGAAAAAATTTCAATGCTTATATTGATCACAATATCCTAAATTCTTTAAGCAATTTAGTTTTATAAAAGTGAGTCCCTATTACAAATAGAATGGGGGTGTGTTATTCACAACACTGACCATTAGGGTAAGTTTGAAAAAATAAACTAGAAGGATAATTTGATCATTATGTTTGGGGTATCATATGGGTTCTAACCTCATATCCAAAATGTTAGTGTAGCCAAAAACATCCAGGGTAAACTTAGTATTATTTATGGAGCCAAGAATAAGATTACCATCCTACATTTACAAAGTTAGCTTAACTATCTCAAGTTGAATAAATGAGAAAAATTTAAAGTATTTATTCATTTTATTACCACACTATGGGCCTCACTCTAAATGTTAGGAAAGACATTGTCAAATTCCTCCCTGGTGACCACCAACCTAAAACACTACCACCAAACTATTTTTTTTGTCACTACTCTCAATATATCAGAGGCAAAATGAACATTTGAAAATTTGTTTAATATGTTGAAACAAGAATAATATATGCACACAATAGAATAAGATGAATAAGAGTGTGAAATTTCTTCACATAATAATGGGGATAAACCCATGGAACTTTGAAAGCATACTATTATGTTGAACAATTGACAAAATCAACACATGTATAAACCCAATTCTTATAAGGTCTATCAAATAATTGGAAAAATAAGCCATGAAATAAAGGATTGCTGGTACAATGTATTTACACAAGGTTCCTCTATAAAAAATAAGCTTACTCCCTAAAAATGTGCATAATGATAGAAGAATAAGAAACCTCACTCCATGCATCTTTAGAAATAGAAGACTTCCTCCCAACAACAATATGGGAAAGTTGCTAGTTGCTAAAGATAATGGTTCTTCATATGAGGATTATGTCTATGTTACAATGAAAAATGAGGACATCCATCAAAATGTAATTTTGTAAATGGAATTTGGTGCCACAAGGCACATGATAGGATGTAAGGATTGGTTCACCACTTTGAAATCCTCTTCTTGTCAAGGTAATGTATCTCTTGGAGATGATACATAATATACTATCTAAGGAACATGAGACATTTTATTATCTCCTCATAATCATGGATGTATAATAAGTGACATCCTATATGTTTCAAGCCTCACCAAAATATATTTTCTATCAATAAATTTCTTGATCACAACCTCATAGTTTCCTTTAATAAGAAAAATGAAAAAAGGATATGTCTCATTTGAGAAAGTCTCAAAGATTTAAAATTATTACAAGAGATTATAGTGTAGTAAAATTTTTCCAACCTGATGTTACTAATAAATCCAATCAATATTTAGTTGAAAAAGATACTGAATCATCCAATTTATAGCACATAAGGTATGGACACTTAAGTTTTGGGTACCTTGCTGCACTCTATAGACACAACATGATGAGAGGCCTTCCCTCACTCAAGAATAATATTGATACATGTTATAATTTTATAGATATAAAAAACATAGAGTTTCATTTGGCATAAGTGCATATTGGGCTCATGTTTTATTATATTTAGTGCACATTCATCTATGTTAGTATATTGTAATATTTTCAGCTCTTTGTTGATGACTACTCACGCAAAATGTGCATATATTTCTTGAAGACTAAGGATCAAGATTTTTTAGTCTCCACATAATTAAAAGTCTCTATGGAATGTTAATATGGTCATATAATTCATCTCCTCCACTAAAATCAAGGAGGGTAATACACTAAAAATATTTATTTGAATTCTTGAAATCACATAGAACTTGCACGTAGCTAACTACATATTACACTTTGCAAATGAATGATGTTTTATAATGGATAAATCACACTATTTTATAAATGGTACATAACATGATTGATGAGTCACACATTCATCTTACATATTGGGTAGAATAAGTTCACACAATGGTCTACCTACTGAATCAAGCACCCACTAAGGTTCTTAATGATACTACTTCATAAGAAGCATGGACTAGGAATAAGCCTTATATAACACATATTCATGTTTTTGGATGTGAATAATATATGCATTTACCTAAAAAAAAAAGAAAAAAAAAAGACAATAAATCATTGGAATGCATTTTTATTAGTTGTAGTGAAAAATTTTAGGCCTATTGACTCATGGATCTAAAAACTAGGAAGATACACATCAACAAGGATGTTGTATTAGATGAGAAGGGTAATTCTAATCCACCCTCCACATAGTCACAAAATATATGTATTAAACTTGTAAACATTTCAAAAAATAATAGTGGTAGTGAGAATGAGGACAATAATGATGGTCAGCCATTTCCTCCATCACCTACTAATATTTTTCAATATATACCCAAGTGGTATACAAGCATAATACAAGATGAAAACTTTTATGGAATCATAAACACTTCCACTACATGATTAAGTTTTCATATCATGGCTCCTACAAAGGTGATTTTTTGCATTATAAGTATAGTTGTAGAATCATTTGAACCCTCAATGTTTTTAGAAGATAAAGAATAAAAAAATTATAAAAAGGAAATGGATAGAACATTAGTCACTGATGAAAATAATACATGTCATTTTATTGATCATCCATGAAGGAATAATCCTATCAGTTTAAAATGGATCATTAAGACCAAGTACAAGGTGATACTTATATCAAAAGGATACACATAAAAATAAGGCATTGACTAAAAACACATTTTATTCCATGTCTATGACAAATAATATCATAATGGTATTCACTATGGATACACACTTTAGATGTAAATTCCATTAGATAGACATAAAAAGTGCCTTCCTAAATGAAAATATGCAATAATAAGTATACATGACCCAACTACAGGGTTTTGTTTCACTTGGTCAATAATAAAAGGTATGGACTAAAAGCCTATTGAAACACATATGGAGATAGGACTTTAACTATCTTAGTTATAACCATTAGAAATAATAAATTCTACTATATATCACCACTTGATTTGGAGTATAATTTACTTGACATACACTAGGATATATATTAGCTATGTTGTCAGTTTACTTTGACAGTTCTTTAAGATAAAAAAATGAGTCACTAGAAAGTAATAAAGTAGAAATTGAGATACATCCAATTTAGTATGGAATATGGTATATAATAATAATAATAATAATAATAATAATAATAATAATAATAATAATAATAATAATAATAATAATAATAAATTATTCTTGACAAATTTCATGGATTTATATAATGTAGGTTCAACTGATGATAAGAAATCCATATTAGGATTTATCCTCTTTCTAGAATTTTATGCTATCTCATGGGGGAACAAGAAAAAAAAATTTGTTTATAAATATTCCACTAAGGTATAATATTTTACAATAGGCAGATATGTCTATGAATCAATATGTATACATTTCATACTTAAATAATAAGGATTACCACCAACTCAACCTATGGTATTGCAGTTTGATAAATAGGGCATTATTAAAATTATTTGTAATCTATTTTTTCATGAGTGCATGAAGCCCTTAAAATTTCAAGTTCATTTCAAATGTGAACATGTTCAAAAACAAAATATTTATCTCCAATATTTACCCACTTTGTAGTAGTGTGTAGATGTTTTCATGAGGTCACTTGCATGTGATAATCTTGAGGCATTCATAAATTGTCTCGCTTGAAATCTCAAGACTATGGTGAATTAAGGGGAGGAATGTTAGAATAAATAAATATATTATTAACTCATTAATTAACCTTATAATGACAATTTTAGATAATATGGACTTATCAACATTCCAAAATTTTGAAAATTGTCAGAAATAAATTGGACTGTATCAAGATTTAATTAGATTGTATCAAGATTAAGTTGGATATATTGCAGATATATCACAACTATCTAATGTAATTATAATAAGTCCAAATTATTTAAAATTATCAAAAATAATTATTAATTGAAAACTATCATAAATAAATTAGACTTCAAGAATTAATTGGACTTATTACAAATAAATCACATCTATATGATATATTTGCAATAAGTCCACATTATGCAACCATTCAAACTAGTTCACAAACCATAAATTTACATTTAATAAGACTTGGTATTTTATTTATTAAATAAAAATAATTCATACATCAATTAGGTGCTCAGGTGATATGTGATTTAAAACACTTAAGATGATTGGGATACCACATGTCAACATTTGACTAGATCATGAATTATATATTTAATCTGATTCAGGTGATGTCCTCATGACCTTAAAATTTTATCTCATATTTGTGTACATTCCACATGTTAATCATGGGTGTTACATTATTAATATTATTAATATAATCTCCCATATAGTTGAGTTATCAAGATTGTGATGCATGTTGCAATCTTAGGTGTTCACATTATTTGGGATTTTTCTTTGGATTGGTCATCCTTATACATAGTTGAGTCATCAATATTATGCCATATGGCACAATCTAGGGTGATTTTACAAAGTGTATTTTGAAAAAATGAAAATCTAAATAACATTTGTTAATATACAAATGCTGAAGAATAAATCTTCACGTGGAAGTGGAACATTCTAAGGTGTAAACCCTAAAGACCTTTTTGCATACATAGGAATTCCAAAGTGTATTTTGCAATGCAAAAATCCAAAGTGTAAATTTTGATGTGAAAATTATGAAGACAATTTTTTGAAGACCATTTTGAAGGATACAAAATGTGAAGTTTAATTTGAAAAACCAAAAAAATTGAAGAGGTTTTTGTGATTTATAAAATGCAATTTAGCTATTTGGAATATTCAAAAGATGACCATTTTTAATCAAAAAAATGTGAAGTGGACATTCTAATAGTCAAATTATCTTATATAGATGCGTAGTTACCAAAATATTGAATTGTCATAGTATACAATATAAAACTCAAATGCTGAAGTGTATTTTCTAAGACCCAAAATGCGAAGTGCCACTAGAAATAAATATAAATAAATAAAATAATAAAACATTATACATTCTCAAAAATGGACTAAATTTTGAAAAAAAAACATTCATATTACTCATTCCAAAATTAAGGAAAGACCATTTTAAATTTCCCAATCCTTTTATCACTATTTTTGTTAGTGCCTAGTGGGATAATGCATTCAAATATTTTGTTACAATGCCTTTCAAAAAATCAATGAGAACAAGCATATGAACTTTCCAATTTTTATTTGGTTTCCAAGTGTAGATGATATTATCTATGAGTATGGATGGTAAACAATTTTTAGTTGGGTTTGGCTTCCATTTCTTGTCCAAGTAGCTTGAATAAATTTTTACTTTTTCTACATATTTTTTCCTTGCATGAACTGGGATGAACCAAGTAACATTAACCCTTCATTATATATCTTAGTTTGTTTGTAATATCTCAATATTTCTTCTAGATATTATAACCCATACTATGTAGTCCACTCCTATAAAATCATTAGGTTTGACAAATAACATATCTTTGATTTGCACATCTTTAGTTGGATCAAATATAATTTTTGTTATTTTGTTTCTTCGACCAACATATATATCTATAGATGCCACTTCAAAATAAAGGGTCCTATCATAAACCATTTTGTGTAGATCTCTATGTATGGGTATGTCATGGTGAGTTCTAGGCCAAAATACTCATGTACACTCAACTTTAGAATGGAACATGTCTTCTTTCATTATGTCATGGATGTTTTCGAAGTAATATGCTATATCATTCTACTTACTATGTTTGGTCAAAATAAATTCATTGAATTGATGTAAATACTTATTCAAGTTATATTTAATTTCTTTTTTGCTCTTTTTCTACTTCAATCTGAGTCATTTACAATAATGGATTCTTGAGACATTTCTCTAAGTCTTTGAAATATATCTTTATTGGATTACCTTCTAGAACATTTATCTCACCAATTTTTTCCCCCATAATGTAATTGATGGGGGGGGGGGAAATTTCTATCTATTATAGAATTTTTTCAACACATAATGGCCTGACCTTCCTCCATACATAGAAAAAATTATTGACCTTTTGTCAAACCTACTATTTTGTTTATTGCCTTCAACTGGTAACTATTAACATAATGTTTGAAATCCACTACCTCTTCAATAAAATATGGTGTGAAATTTATTGTATTTTCACACATCCTATAAGTGTCCATCATCTCTGCCACACTCCATACATATTTCCTCTTTATACATTCAAATAGGTTTCCAAATGTGCCATTAATGTCCTCACGTGTATGTCCTACAGGTAGAAATCTGACATCAACATCAAGGAAAATACCCTTGTAGATAAGGAGAGATAAATATTTCAACACATACCTATAAAAAAACATGATTTTTTGAATTTGTAAATGTAACTTTAGTTCCATATAAGGTTTGACATTTTTTAAACATAATTATGGATGGAATTACCTGTTCTTATTTTCCCCACAATAATTGTCTAGTTGAAGGTATAGCTTGGAAGGAAGTTTATTGAAGGAATCAATTAATTGTGATTCTTATCAATATTTATTTCATTCAGGGTAGCAATTTTTAAAGAAAAGTGCATCATACAATGGATATTTTGAAGATCTAGGTTTATATAGTAAAGATCCATAAGTATCTAACATTGTCATTTCCATATCCTTAAAGCACTTATTCAATGAGGTGATATTAAAGATAGAACCTCCAAGAACATATAGCAAAAAAAATACCATTTTGCCTACACCATGACCATGTGTATAATACCTACCATTTATAACTCTAATATTCTATCGATAACTACTTTACTTTTTTTCACTATCATCAACACAAATGTTTTTTGACATTTCACCTTGTCATGAATGACACTAAGGCATTATTCAGGGTATTTCTCTGACATTCATTTATGTGTGTAATACATTTGTCTTGTAAAAAATATTTGATTTGAGTGCATCATGAATTCTTGATCAATATGTTCTTCTTGATCTCTAGAGAGGGACCCAGATCATATCTATTGAGTTAAAAAGATGCATGTTTTGCACCTAGTAAATTCATTAGACATGGCAATGGTCACATCATGAAAATTAGTTTTTCACATGTTATTAAATTTTGGGTGGGATATTGGATCATATTCCATATCTTCTACTTGTGCATTGATGCATCACCTCATACATTATTGAGTGAAAGATGTTGGAAGATGTCAAACATTTTATTATAAGCCAACTATATCTAATTGTAATGTTAGTCATGAAGAAAAATCTACAAAATAATCCACCAATTGGTCCAACAAATCTTTAGTTGCCATTGTCTTCTTTTATGTCTTTTGTCAAAATCTCACTGCATAGAATGCATTTTGTTCCTCATTTTTGTGACAATTTTGAATGTAAAAAATGCTACTACTCTTCAATCCATATATTTTAAGCCAAGCTTCAAAATATATCTCTCCACCCTAAAAACAAATGCTAGTTTTGTTTTTATTTTTCTTAAATAAATTGGTAGAAAAGGCATCCAAGACATGTTGCCTCCTATCTTTTGTGTTCAAATCAAGTAACTTTATCTTTGTAGATTTTATAATCTCAAATTACAATCTTGACTAAAAACATTTTTTGGTGCAATATTTATCTACATAAATTATTGAAACCTCACTATATATGCTTTCATCAAACTCCACGTGGTTGAGTGAAGTGTTTAGCTGACTTCTTTTTCAGCCCAAGTATTTGTAAGCATGAGTTATGTTTTTTGGATGCCTTTATGCTAGGAATGTCAAGAAAGGAGTGACTTCATTATCCACTATGTCCCAAACATTTCAAATTTCTTTCTCCTTTGGTGTCATGTATGGTAAATTAATTTCTCTATAATTCTCAGTGTCCACTATTTTTTTAGAAAGCCATCTAATGATATATGTTTTAGTTACCTCTATACTACAAGTCTCATAATGTTGTATAAATGGGCTTATGTAAATTCCCAATTCATTTTATAACATTGGGATAGAAATGCAACTAGAAATATCCACTGGTCATGAAAATTCAACATAACCAAATGTAAATTTTTCATCATTTGTAAGAGTTTTACATTTATGCAAGAAATGTACCCTTTTCCCAAGAAAAGTTTTTCTTAGGCTTTGAAATGTGGTAGGATAATTGATATATCAAAAAAATGAATCCAAGCAAGGCTTTTATTATTACGATAGTTGTATATGCACAACCAAAATCAAAGTAGTTTATCTTTATTCCATGTCATTATCTATAGAAAACTTGTTTGTGATGTGTTGCATCATTCTTGTGCTCCCTATAGTAAAACTATCAACCACATCCCTAAAATTATCCACAAAAGATGCAAGAAATGGAAGCAGTGGAGTCAGATCAAAAGCTTTAGTGACATTAACACTTACACATTCAATAGGCATTTACTTATTGTGGCATGTGGAAGTGAGATTTATAGGTTCTAGATTTTAAGCATTTGTACCTACCACTTTGTGTATCCTTCTTTCACTAATAACCTTACCATTATTTATGAGAGAAACATAGTCTCCACATTATAAATCCATTGATGTATAATTTTTCGGCTTGGATATTTTTAAAAGACATGAGAAGAGTTGTTAATTAGGTTATTTATAAAATCAATCTAATTTATACCTTTATGTAGGAGATAAATTTATATTTATATCAAAACATAAGCATGGAGATATGTTAAGACCTAAAAATGTTAAAAAGGTAATGTACAACATTTTTTTTAACAATTTTTTTTTATCAATCTAGAAAAATAATAGATTTTAATATCATGTATTGCATACTTTAACTCTTTCTTCATCTTACTTTGAAAGTATCTCCTAGGAGATACATTTCAAACATGCACCAGAGTAAAATAGTTACATAGAGAAAAATAGCTAATTAAGTCAATATACAACCATGTATTTTATTACAATACAAAATGATATTCAGTAATGGGGGTTTTGAGAAAAATTATGGGAAATGATTAGCTTCTTATATTTTGGGATCATGTATGTGATTTGAACCTCTATTATGGACCCATAAGTTTGAAGGTATCTCTTAGGAGATACCTTTCAAACATGTGTATGGGTACCCTTGAAGGTTTGAAGGTAGTACTGGGTGATACCTTGAAGGGTCATGAAATACCTTTTAGGGTACCCATGACATTAAGCTTAAGACTTAATTTTTCAATAGTCAAGGACATGTGGCATGCACTTATGAACCCATGACATTTCAACAGTTAAAAAATATTTGAAGTTCATCGAGCAAGTGACTCTTTGTGATTATGCCAAGTGTCTCCATCCCATTTACCCAAATAATGAAAGATTGAACTTAATGTATGAAATCTTAGGCATATATAAGAAGCACTATGGTTTCATGTGTCTCCTTCTAAAATGCCTCTAGAATTCTTGCTAAAAATGGGGCCCACTTCCCTCAGCCAATGGAACACCTTTTCTTTAAATAAGAACTCCCTTATGTTTTGAGGATCATCATGATGAGACATGTCTTAAGTGGAAGGGACTGAGATTTCAAGTTTACAACCATGTTTACCTATGCACTTATTCATAATGAGGTCATTCTTCAACTACCATATTTCTTTGTCTTTGGTCAAGGACTCTTGTTGCATTTGTTGATGCACACTTATAGAGTCCAAGAGGATCTTATGGATATGCATAGTAAAAATTATTAAATGCATTTAATAAGTTAGTCCAAAATTTAAAATATCATTATTTTTAATTTATTTAAGAAGGAGATTAAGGATCAATCCAGTAAAAAAAGTACATTGATCTTGAATTAAGTCTAGGAAAGTAGTGGTGACAAGATAGGTATGGTAGAAGGATTGCTAATGATCATGTAAGACCATTAATGACATGGTATTTTGAAATATTGCATCTTTTTCAAGGAATATTGAGTTGGGATTAATGAGATGGCATTTTTAAATATTACATTTTATTCGAGGTAGATCAAATTGGGATGGGATAAGAGGATTCATTAAACAAAGTGGTTACATGAAGTGACATAGGGTCACATTAAACACACAATATTGGTTAATTTAAATATTTGGGAGTTAAAAAAAGGTCACCATCAAAGAAAAAATATTACAGATGAGAAAGAGTACTCATGCATACCCAATGAATGCACTTAATGAGGTTGGAAAGAGCAAATTGGATGTTGAAAGGCATAAAATGAAGGGGAGGAACACATTACAAACTTTGACAAACAAGATTATTATACTATCTACTCTTGATATACTCCTATGTGTAAAAATCAAGACCCATATTTTGGTATAATAGAGAAATCAAATAGTGTAGATTATAGGTTTAGTCATGGATAGGATCAAGTTATTGATCCCACTCATAGATGTACAGAAGACAAAAATGGGGATTGGGATAGGTCTTCAACAAACCAAATTAAATGACTCAGATCCCTTTGACTTTACAAAAAATTATGAAGTTACTCTCTTCTCCCTATCAACACAACTAGGTACACAAGTAGGAGCTCTTGCACTTTGACGTCCACTTTGGGGTTCTGATGCAGAGAGGCTAATCAAGTTACCTACATTCAAGAAACTAGATGAAGTCATGGATACCTTGTTAAGCAAATACAACCAAGGGGATATTCATTTGTCTATAGATATCACTATTTAGATCAATGCACAGACCATGACAAGAGCCATAAGACTTCTAAATCATGGAAAATCCTTATTTCCATACACATCCACCACACCACCAATTCATTCATTTGTTCATCAAAAGTTTCCCACTAGGGTAGGTAGAGGAACCCCATTTGACTCCATTAAGGACATTGTAATGCACATTTTGGTAGAGTTTATTACAAATAGGTTTGGTAGAAAATGAAGTAGGCCAAGTAGGCAACAAAAGGAGTAATTCACATTGTGTATTGCATGATACACCAGAATGAGAACTTTGATTGGCTTGAGTTTCTTGTATCTGATATTACCACTAATATAAATAAGGTACTTTTAGGTAACTCACAATATTTCCAAATCAGTTTTTGGTTTTTTTGTTATGCTTCACCCAATGGTAATCCCTACTAATCCAACTTAATGTTATTGCAAAATTTTGGCCTACTACTACCCTTGTATGCATCACTTAGACTAAGATAGGGTAATATTATGAGAAACTAAGGAATTTTAACAAATGATGTCATGAGGCTCTAAATTTTATCAAGTTGCACCCTTTAATTCCATAGGATTTCATGAAATATTTGGGGCAACATGCAATGATAACCAAGATATAAAATGGTATTCAAATGAAGATGCATGAGTTGGCCATACCAACTATGACTTCAATGAAATTTTTCATCACAATGGTTGAAGAAAAAGCCAAATTATGATGGCAAAGATCCCTAGTCACACAACAAAGTAGGAAAGAGAAAGAATAACCATAGCTAACTATGAAACCATAAGCCTCACCATAGTAGTCCACATCTCCTCCATAATAAGAAAAAGTCAAATAAAAGCTACTTGTGTAGAGAGCCTCACCACCTCTAGCTAGAAAGAGATCAAGGTAAATCAAGTCTTAGTTAGACAACCCTCATATGCCAAGGATAGCTTGGGAGTATGATCTTGTAATGTTAGGGGCTGATGAACATGAACTTATTTAATGCATGATCAAAGATATCAGCCAAAAGGTCTACGATAAGGAGGAAGAGAAGGAGTTATTTTTATAGAAAATAGTGTGCACTTTTTAAGTGAATAATAAGGTAAGTAGTGGCCATTTGGTTAACATTACATAACCCCCTCCTTCTATTATTATGGATAATGTAGGTTAATAATAATTTTAGCATGAACTTGCAGCATAAATTTTCTAAAAAGATATAAAATTTGGTTCATCATCTATGTAGTTTGTAGATCTACCAAAAGAAGGGATCCCGTTATAGCCACTGATTCATAAAAAATGTAGTCATCATCGACTAAGGCCTTCAAAAACCATACTCAAATGTATGTTATCTTTTAGAGAGCCATCCATAATAATTATTTCTAATCAAGTGAAGTCTAGAGTCATGAGGAGACACAAGGATACAATTATCCCTATGGCCGAGTTGAGAAAGTTTTTCATGCATAGAGCTGTCATGGTTTTTTAATCTAAATCTTTGGAGCACTCATGATATGATGTGGAAATAGATGATGTATATGTAATGTAGGGATCCCCTGATACCAATGTGTTGGATTCAATATAATAAATAGATGCTACACAAGATAACTCAAAATGTGCACAATAAGAATAAGACAAATAACACATTGAGGAGGAAGAAAAAAAAATAAGTTTAAAGAAGCTGATGTTGGGAAAAATAAGGTTAAAGAAGCTTAGGTTGAAAGAAATAAATTAAAGGAAGTAAAGGGATCACCAATAGGTAGTGTATAATTATAAAGAGGCACAAGTATAGGTAAAGGCATAAGTTACCAAGGAAGAAGCTTCCCACAAGGATGTAACCCAATTAGGTGCACTAGAGAAGACTTCATTGTCAAAGTCTCTCACTTTTACCTAATGGTTTTGGGATGTACTTACTATACCACCTCATCATAACACTTTCTTGCTTCTATTGAATCAATTTACACCATTTCCTACCACATTCCAAATGAGATCTACTATGCTTGCTTCTACTTCCATGGAGACATATTTGGATGTTTTTTAGTTGTCAATGTCCAAGTAAATTGAAGGATCATATACATTCCAAAAATACATTTCACAAAAGGCTTCAAAATTAGAACATATTATCTTTTAGCTACACAAGGATAAAGTGGAAGCGCAAAATCAAATTTTTGAGGCTAGGCAGCTCATCAATGTCACTTGTCCTACTCTAGTTGCATAAGTCCTTGGTGATCAAGTAATATCTAAGGACAAAAAAATCACTATATTACTAATTTAGCTAACAAAGGAATGGGTGAGCACACATAATATATGCACTCAAGGGCAGGTTATCCATGCTAAAATGGAAGGCATTTGTGAAATTTTAGAAGAATATGTATAGGTCTTAGTTACTATTGTGCATTAGCCTAGGTAGATTGCACAAGGAATGTTTGATTAGAGGTAGCACCTTGAAAAATCCTTGGATTATACTAAACTATAGTTCACAATGGTGGATAAATCTAAATTTGTACTGAATTATGGAATGGCTACTAGGGAAACACTAAATGATGCATTTCAATAGGTTTTAGATGTTAGGGATACCATGATGAAGAAGATCTAGGTCTGGTAGATTGAGACCATTTGTAACGCAATTGTGGCTATTTAATCCCAAAGTACTATAGATAGGTTGGATTATATTGTGTTAGATATCCAGCTTAAGTTTTCAAATGTTAGAGACTTCTTTATCATTATAGAAGAAGAAGATGTGCACAATTTGATGGTCATTTAGATTTCACTACATGTTTTACTTACCATGGTGTGATAAATACTTGATAATAAAAAAATTCTCAAGCATTAAATATTATATATTGAACCAACTATTACGCATGTCATAGATGATCCCAATTTCATTCCATCGTAGGAGCTCTAAATAATTTTGCAAAATAAAAATCTAGATATAAAGGCATAGTCTAGGTAGCCACAATCTACACAGCCACCTAGCCAAACTTCAACATGACTTCTATTATAGGTAAATGCACAGTTCAAGTTTTTTAGTTTAATAAAAAAATTCTTCTTTGTAACATAGTCATAAGTATTCGGAGTGGGGCCAAGTTGGTTGAATACCCCTAACCTAGATGGCCACCTAGTTAAGCTAGTTTATGGAAAACCACAAAGGGTGGTAGGAAAGTATGCTACTTATTTTAAAACTCAAAAGGGTGTCTATTTAGTGTGTTAGTGATTTAAATTGGTAAACAACACCTGGATTGATTACTACCACTTTTGTGGAAGGCTAGTCTTTTCCATCTTTAGTTGAGATTAGAGTTCATATTTTGTCTCAAGATGAAATAATAGTGTAAATCTAGGAAAGTGTTGGATGTGGAGTAGGGACATGTACCCAGGATATCATTTTGTTGTCTATATGATCTTTTGGATGTCTTTGGCCTTGTTAGCCAAGCAACAGATATAAGAATGCCATGACTCTTTTCTTTTTGAATGTTATAAAGCTATAATGTGAAGAGATAGAGCCATGTAAAAAGCTATATGTAGTACTATGATGTAATGTAATATTGTTTTGATGTGTGATATAGATTAATAAACTAGCTTTATTATTGTTTTCCTTAGATTATTTTACATATGCCTAGTGTGCAGTGTTTACTTTGTTTTGTTTTATATTATTTTATCTTGTATTATGTTGTTTATGTTAAATAATTCTTATTTCATGTTAGTTTATCTTTATGTTTTTTGTTGTGTAAAAAATTGAAGATTCTATAAATTCACTCATACTATTATGATTCTTTTCCACTTCTTGCTACATAAGCTATACTTGTAATTTGCATGTTCTAGAGAATTTTTAGGAAAATATTTTAACATTCCATTAGCATGCACACAATTGGAATTTTATTTCAAGGTATCTTTGAGGAAATACTTGAAGTGATTTTTAGTACCTTCAAGTGTACCCTAATTCATGTTTTTAAGATATAAGGTATCTCATAGGAGATACTTTGAAACATGCATTTATAATAGCTTCAATGGGTATCCTAGTAGATACCTTGAAAATGCATAGGATTGGAATTATCTTTCAATATATCTCTTATGAGATACCTTGTAAGGCCTTGTAATACCTTCAATGGTACCTTTATGAATGTTTGAAAGCTATCTCTTAGGAGATACCTTCAAGGTAGCCATGAAGGTACTACAATGACCTTCAATGTATATTATAGGAGATACATAGTTAGTTAGTTTCCCTTTTGTTTACATGTTTCCATTTATTTTTTGTTTGTTTCCCCCTTTTTTTATTGTTTCCCTCAAAATAAGTTTTTCTTTCATAAGTTTCTATCATTCCATGCTAGGTATCTATGCTTCAACCCTCCTTAACTTTAAACCATCTACTGATAGATAGTTATCTACCCCACTCCCCTTACATTTAATGCCTAGGCATTCCATACTGCATGATCACCCATAAGGATCACCAAAAATATCTTATGAGACACTCTTCAAGTGTGTGTGTCACCTTTAGCATTTATGGTCACCCAATTTCAAAAAAAAAACCTAATGATCATTATAAAAGTATGGACCTATAAAATCCACTCTCTTGAATGGGCCAAACACTTAAATGCCTTAAAAGTTTCAAAGATAATTGAGTGAGGGATTGATAAATTGAGTAGAGTGTCTTGAGCAAGGAGAATTTAATAAAGAATTATAAAAAAAATTATGATTTGGAGTTGATATCTAGTGCCTTACTTAGAACAAAGGAAGAATTATTGAAAAGATTTTTAGAATGGAAAATTCTACATCTTTATCCAATGGTAGAGGATGTTCAAGAAAACAAAGAACCTGAGGATTAGGTAGTCATGAAGACCCTCAAACATAATTTGTTGGGAAAAAATCCTATTTTTCAACACCCACATAGTCAAAGCCTAAGGTAGAGCTACCTCTATCTAGATTTGAAGCACAATCTTCCACTCCTACAGTAGAGACCCCATAAAAGAAGGTGTGATTTTCTCACCCCTTTGTCTCCACTTCTACTATTTTCTTCAATCCACTTTCACCTTCCATAATATCTACTAAGCTTGCACCACTCTCCACTACCTAACTGATCACCTCCATTACATCTTTTCTCACTCCCCTACCATCATCCACCACATCAATACCCATAATGGTACAATTTCCCACCACTCCTCTCCATGGCCTCTCACCTTTATTGACTTCAATGCTAACCCTTGATCCACTAATCTTCATGATAATATCATTTTTTGCTTCACAGTAATAAGTGACCATTCTCTTCGATTTACTCTAAGGATTCCCATTCATGGGAGAATATTCAATTACAAGAGTAGTTTCATCAGTAGTTAAAAACTACAAGAAAATCCTAGGAGGCCTAGATAAATAAAAGAAGAGGAAATATGGATAACACCTAGATAATGCCTCATATGTAATTATTCTTTAACCCAACACAAAAATCTCTGATGATTGCACACATGACACCCTAAGTAGTTAAGTCCCAAGGATAGATTCAATCAGTGGAATACTCAATATATGTTGTCAACCTCAACCTCAGCTAGGATAGACCTGATGATAGTGTTAAATTAATGAAGGAAACACAAAATTCCATTACTATGAACTATATCAAGGTGTCCCATTAGTTAGATAAGATAAAGTTGGAACTCATAAGGATGAAATATACTATCAATCACCTCAATACAAAGGCCAAGGCCAAAGACATGGATCTCACTCAAATGAGGTTTAACCTACTGAGTCATGTTACCAATGAAAGCTTCTAGGTGGAATCTAGGCAAAATGCCTAACTATAAATTCAAGTAGCTAAACTAGAGACCAAGATAGGCATCCTAAAGAAGGAAAAGTAAGCCATAGAGAATAAGCTATAAGAGAAAGAACTAGAGATTTTTTAGACCCATGAGAGTATTTTAGACTCTATGAACATGTAACTATAATTTTATTAGTAGATATAATAGGAATCCTTAGCCAAAGACCAAGAAATACAACAACTTAAGAATGACCTTGCCACCTGTTCCCAAGTTGTACGTGTCCTCCCCATGGTTCAACAATTGTATGTATGCTATTAGGAAAGGATAAAAATCATGGTTGGAAAATTGAATTTAGCACTTAGGTTCATCATCATGGACTCATAGTAGTTGAGCTCATATATAATCACATCCATAGACCAAGTTCTCTCCTTTGTGTCCCCAAAGGTTCAAGATTTGTAGTACCTTATCGATAAAATTTATAGCATGATGGATATGACACTTCAAGAGGTGGGGTTAGTTTACTAAAGGTAGATAGTGGTGAAGGTAAATAAATTTATGAGCTACAATAAGGTAGTGTCAAAATGTAAGGCATCTCTAAATGCCTTAGATGAAGTAGTCTAGGATATGAAGGGTTGTATCAAATAGGTGGTCCATTTAGGACTCCCATCTCCATTCCTTGCAAACGCCATCCTCCCAAATGACATAATAAAATAACTTATAAAGAAGAAGGAAAATTACCAGATCATCTTCATGGCTCTTGACCAAGTGCCAAGTGCCTCTGAGGTTAAGACCATATTATAACCTCTTACCTAGATATAATTTTAGATGCTAACAGTAGTATAGGGCTCGAGTAACATCTCATTCAAATAGATTAGCAATGTGGATAGAGCCTTTGAAAATCTAAATAAAAATACTCAACCCATGGAGGAGGAGTGGATGTCATTGAGGGCTTCTCTTTTGAGGTTGTAAATTCAATGGGCCTCATCCTTTTTATAGCTTTGCCTTAACTAGTCTATGAAAAAAAAAATTGGGTTCTTCCAACTATAGGTAGGTTCCCCCTCAAGTCGCCAAGAACTATGGATTGTAATACACATTTTAAAGTTTTGGTATAGGTAAATTTTATCGTGGATGTGCTTGGAAAGTTTGGTGGATGGTATATTGGCCTCCCCTTTCCCAAGTCCCCTTTGTTACTTTTGGCCTTTTAGGTTCATGGGAAGGATTGTACTATATATTGTGCCTTTGGCCTTTTATATGGTGACTTCCAACCATAAATGAAGAGGATGTGGTTTTCTATGTCAATTTGAGTGAGAATTTATTTTTATTTTTTATTTCCATTCTTTACTTCTATAGTATTCCTTCTTGTTTATGTTATAGACTTGAATTCATGGATATGTTCCTTTCATAATTACATTATTATTTGAGTTTAATTATTTCCATTTTAGACTGAGTTAAAAATTCATTTTTTAGGGTGGCAAACTTTTTACTCATGCCCCATCATAAAATTTAATGATTGAATAACACCTAACATTATTATTTGAGGTGGCAAGATTTTCCATTGTGCTTTGATATTCTTGGGTAGAGGAGTCCCAGGCATCATTATATATAAAAAAAAATATTATAAAATATTTTCACCTTAAAAATAGGAGCAACTATATTTAGGGAGAAGTTTTTGATGGGTGGGAAGTAGTAGGGGGCTGAAGATTTGTATGTATACTCCTTTTTTTTGGTTACCAACTATCATTTGCATCCAATCAATTTTTTATTTTTTTCAAAAAAAAATGTAGTAAAATGCTCCTAATTTCTCTCAGTAGCATGTATTACACATAAAAATTTTAGTCTTGGGAGCACATCCAAATATCTTTAGAGCATTTGGTACAGGTCTTTGGATCACCCTATATAGGTCTTTAGAGAATTCCTATACTTCTTCAGAGCATCCTATGTATGTCTTCAAATCACACTCAAAGCATATTTAGATAAATTCTAGAGCATCTTCAGGGTGTCTTCAAATTTTTCAATATTCAAAGCACACTTTTTGAATCCTCAAAATTGTAGTTGAAAGAGTTGTAAAAATTATGTGTTGCCTTCTCAAAATTACAGTCTATGATGTTCAAAGATTCAAACTATTTTATGAAATTTTAGTTTAATAATTTAAATATATTGGTACATTACCTTAGTTTTATTTCAAGTTTTACTTGCATTTATTTCTTCCCCTTTCCCCTAATCTAATTCAAAGATCTGGATTCTAAAATCCTATAAGTTTCTTTATAGAATGCAATTTGGTCCCACACCTATAAAGCTTCCCATAGGAAATTGTTCACCAAGGTTGAGATCTTTAGGCACCAACATGGTCTTTGTGGTACCTTAAAGGTTTCTCTTAGTAGATAGAGATATCTTGGAGTGCCTTGTAATAAATTCAAAAAATACCTTTATGCATGTTTGATAGGTATCTCTTAGGAGATACCTTTAGGGTAGATATAGATACCTTAGAGGGCCTTGTAGTAGCTTCAAGAATACCTCTATGCATGTTTGAAATGTACCTTTTAGGAGATAACTTCAAGGTAAATTTGAAGGTACGAAAATGGCATTCAAAATATATTCTAAAAGATACCTTGAAGGTTCTTTTAGTACTTTCAAGGGTTATCCTAGTAGATAGAGATGCATTAGGGACCCTTGTAATACCTTCAATGATACCTTTATGCATTTTTGAAAGGTATATCTTAGGAGATACCTTCAAGGTATCCTTAAAGGTACTATATTTCCTTTCTAGTTATCTTTTAGTAGATACCTTGAAGGGTCTTGTAGTATCTTCAAGGTTTCTCCTAGTAGATACTATTATACCCAACATCCCCCTTTTATTCTTAAAGAAATGGGGAATCACTTTTAAATTTTGGCCTTGTTTATTAAACCTTTCTTTTATCTATATGAGCAACTTTATAATCAGATTGATCCTTAGCCTTTATATTTAGAATAAAAAAGCATGGTATTATACATTTTATGGATTAACTTAATTAATGTACATGATTGAAATTTTCTTTCAAGGTATCTCCTAGGAGATACCTAGAAGGGCCTTAAAAATACCTATGATGTTGATTGTAAAGGTTATTGCAAGGTATTTTATATAATTGTGACACCTTTTTATTTAGAAAGAACCATGATGCCAAATAATATTTAAGAAATACCTTCAAGGTAGCCTTGAAGGTACTACAATGGCCTTCAAGGTGTCTTCTAAAAGATACCTTGAAGGCTCTAGTAATACCTTCAAGGGTTCTCCTCATAAATAGAGATACCTTGGAGGGATTTTTAATACCTTCAAGGATACCTTTTTACATGTTTTAAGGTATCTTTGAAGGTACTAAAATTCCCTTCAAGGTATCGTATACCCTTGGAGGGATTTTTAATACCTTTAAAGATACCTTTGTACATGTTTTAAGGTATCTTTGAAGGTACTAAAATTCCCTTCAAGGTATCTTATACAAGATACCTTGAAGGGTTTTTTGGTAACTTCAAGGGTTTTCCTAGTAGATATTTTGAACATGTACATGATTGGAATTTTCTTTCAAAGTATCTCCTAGGGGATTACCTTGAAGGCATTTGTAGTAATTTCAAAGGGTCTCCTAAACTATACATTGAACATGCACACAATTATGATTTTATTTATAGGTAATTCTTAAGAGATACCTCAAACATACACATGATTATAATTTTTATTTTGAGGTATCTCTTAAGAGATACATTAAACATGCACACAATTGGAATTTTCTTTTGAGGTATCTCATAGGAGATACCTTGAACATGCATATGATTAGAATTTTATTTCAATGTATCTCCTAGGAGATACCTTGAAGGGCCTTGGAATACCTTCCATGTTGATTACAAATATCCTTTCAAGGGATTTGATATAACCATGACACCATTTTATTTGGAAAGAACCCTGATACACACAATTGGAATTTTATTTTGAAGCATCTCCTAGGAGATACCTTGAACATGCACATAATTGGAATTTTATTTCAAGGTATCTCCTAGGAGATACCTATAATATCCTTGGAATACCTTCCATGTTGATTTAAAATGTTATTACAAGGGATTTGATTTAACTATGATAGATTTTTATTTGGCAAGGACCCCAATGCACACGATTGGAATTTTCTTTCAAGATATCTCCTAGGATATACCTTAAACATGCACATTATTTGAATTTTATTTCAAGGTGTCTCCTAAAAGATACCTCAAAGGGCCTTGGAATACCTTCAATGTTTATTACAAAGGTCCTTATAAGGTATTTGATATAACCATGGCACCTTTTTATTTGGAAAGAACCTTGATGCCATCTCTGATTACCTATGAGAATGACACATGGAACTCCCATAACCAACCAAAATTAGAGGGCCCCACCCAAGAGGTCACCAAAAATATAAAGATTCCATATGGGATAGTACATAAAAGTCATCACACAAAGCTACATTTTGAGGTCCCAAGGATGATTTTTGAGCATGGGACCCCAACAATGTCATTACAAGGCACCTCTTCAAATTCAAAAAGGATCTATCTATGGATATAAGAACTGATAAGAGGTGCGTGAATGGATTTATAAGGATGCAATGAATGCTGAGATAGTCTTCAAAAATGTTTCAAGGAAGAATATTGAGCTAGAAATGAGGCTTGATAGGGAGAAGAAGAAAGAGGATATTGTGAAGCCCCAACTCCCACCAACTCATGGGAGCAAATTCAATGTTGACTATGAGGAAAAAAGATGAAGAAGAAGAATAAAATGTTCATATCATTAGGAATAGGCCATATAGACCTTCACTATAGGCTACTCCAAGTGGACAAAGCCTACCTCTGAGCTCTGAGCAAGGGGAAGCTGCAACCAGCTTGGCCCCTCTCAAGGTCATACACTTATCTCTATATCTATTGAGGAAGATTTCATATAAAGCTTTGATTAATTGGATCTATATGCCATTGACCTCAAGGAATCTCAATAGGGCATTTAGTTCTCAATGAATAAACTGCATACATTAACTAGGAGGAATATAGAGAAATTTTACACAAGGAAGAAGTTTCCCAGAATTACCATGAGAGGAGCAGTGCCCTACACTTATATAAAGTTATGAATAAGAGGTAGGAAGATGGAATCCAATAAGATAGAGTGTGTTTTACCCAACATCCCCCTTTTCCCATCAGGAAATAGAGACTCACTTTTTTCAGGTTTTGGCTTTATTATTGAGCCTCTCTTATATATGTTTTTTACAAATTATGGGAAAAAATTAATTATTGGTCTTCATACTTTGGGAAAATGGCATTGGTATTATGTATATTTCATAGACTAAATTTATTAATACCTATTGAGATTTTTTAAATATACAAGTTTTTCAAGACTTGTGTGATTCAGATGATTTTATTCAAATATTTTTACTCATCAGGCCTTTTGTTTGGGCATTTTGTTCAAACATTTTATCTGACAGGTTTATTTTTTAGGAAATATAAAAGAAGTAAATTTTGGATATTAATGTCACACAAACTAATATTCAATGAAAAATCCTATATATGTGATACATAGCCATCATATCATTCATTAATTTCAAATCAAACTTACACTTGAATTCTACTACTATCGTGAATCTACTTTTATCCTATGGGACAAAAATCCCTAGCTACTACCTACAAAGAGACTACGAGTGAAATACTAATTACGTGAGGGATAATTTTATTATCCAACACATATAACATGTGGAGGGAGATTTCAAACAACATATAGAGTGTATAAAGTAATGACATATTCATCTAAGGCATTTCAAGGAACAAATCCACCATCACCATACTCAATCAAGGATTTTACAAAATTTACTTATATAGCCTTTGACATTGCCATTTTTGATAGGTGGTACATAAATTATTCATAGGTATGATATATTTTTTTAGTTCTATAGATACATTCTCACTAGATGTAGATAATATCAGGCTCTCTGAGTGATTATTCATCATAGACTTACTTTTCCTAAAAAGATGAAGACTACACTTTACGACTGCCAAGCTAGAGGTGATGCCATGCATCGACTTCCTATGTGATCTATTACTCTCAGGAAGGATAATGGAAGATTCCTTCATCATTATAGAAATAAAATAGTTGTCTCATGTATTTTAGGAGTTGACTTCTAAGGGTACTTATCTTTGAGCATACCCAATGAATATTTTGGTAAGCATACGGGGGTGTCATGGAATAAAGAAAAAATAATTATGAAGGTGTTATCTTCATGGTTTCTACCTAAAAATATCATCACTTTCAAAGGAAATAAGACAAAGTGTAATGTTCTCATAGACAAATTTAAGATGGGAGTATGCATTGGCATGGATTTATCGAATAGACTCTATGGTATGTCAAGCATTCATTTCATCAATCTATATTGGGTGCCATTATTACATATGTTTTTGACTAGCAAGGCTCAATTTTCCCTAAGAGAAATAATCAGCTTCCACTTGAAAGAACAAATAATTCACAAAGATAAGCACCCCACATATGTGGGCCATTTTTATATGATGTCCTATTTGTTAGATGTTGTTATGGGAACCTCCTATAAAGTCATCAAAGAATTGTGGAGTCCAACCATGAACTACATCAAGAATTGTATTTATGACTAATTTCACTTTATGCATGTATATATCTACACCAATAACATGGTGAGGATATCAAAGGATGTCTACCCTAAGGTTTGGCAAACCATTCATGGTAAACCTATGCCTAAAATTAGAGAAAACATTGTAAAGATACTTGATGGTAGGGTAGATTATTTATTGTATCCAAATTTCACTATTATAATGATTTGGGGAAATAGATTTAACCCACTTTATCTCCCCATATATATTATAGATAAGCTGGTAGAGTAAGAAGTATCCTTTCAATTATGGTGGAGTATTGAATAAGACTTGTCCAAGAGAGCAAAGAAAAGTTCATTTTTTGTCCATCATGTATTCATAGGCAGAATGGTGTATACCATGAGGAAGTATTTTGGATAATTTGGTGGAAAGTGAAATAGATATCATTTCACCATGCTTCCACATAGTGATTAGGATCCACATGGTCTTATTCAGAAGCACTTAGAGGGACTCAATATCCCCTATAGCCATGATCCCTATATATATGACTTTATGTTTTTAAATTCAAAATATTAGGAGGATCTATTAGAAATGGAAAGGGTTATGGGACTGAAATAATATCATGTAAGAATGATCAAGGATGACCCTTTAGTCTTTGAAAGGGAATTAGACAATAAGAAGGTCCTTTATAAGGGATGGGAGCATATAAAATTTTGGAGATTATAGTTCAAAGAGCAAGCAAGATCCTCATCTCAATGAATCCCTTTGAAATTGAAGTTCAAGTATGTAAAGAAAGATCCCAATGTACCTAAACCCATAACTAGCAGGGGAGTATAGGTAAGAGATCCCATCAATTTAAATTTTGATGAGGAGGAGCAATCACAAGACAAGTTAACTATGAGCATAAATCAAATAAATACTACTATTCCCTAAGCACAAATTACTACATCTATTAGGATAAAAACATACGAGGTAGATGCATTAACCTAGCAAGGCTCCCCCACATAGTTGAAGACCCCTCTTATATATATAAGGAAGCCTATGACCCCTACAAGGAATCCCACAGTTGAGTCATCCCTAGGCTTGCTTGTTGTACCTCAACACTCAAAAAAAGCAAAGGGAAAGTTTCTTGAAATTGAACATTTTGAAGAGGAATCTGATGTTGAGCTTGAAAAGGCTAAGGCCTTGATTGAGCCTTGAAGCAAATCCAGTAGCAAAAATTCTCCCAAGTACCTAGTCTTTTATGACTGTTCCTTTATCTAATGTTTTAATATTTGGCCATGTTCTTATTTATTTTGTGTTGAGATCTCTAAAGGTGGAAGTGCCTAATTCCACCTCCATTGACCTCTTTGCCCCAACTAATTTAATTCAATTCCCCCTTATTTACCCAAAGGTTGAGAAGGATGTCTCTACCACCACCATTTCCTCATAATCCATTTCTATCCCATTTTACATGCCTAACTCCTTTATCCCTTCTAGCATTGCCACTATTATATCCTTGAAGAAGAAGAATATATCTAGAAAGGTGCATACTAACATGTCCACTCCATAGTTCCATATCTAATCCACTCAAATTTCCCTTCCCATGCCTTCCACCACCTCCATAGAAGAGACTATTGTGACAAGTTCTAGCAGGTGAAGGAAGGCCAAGCCCCAATTTTTCACAATCTATCCACTCCCTTAGTTTTGAGGAGTAGACTAGTCTAAGATAATTTATCCTTCCCTACCTAATGTCCTTGTCAAGGCACAGAAGAAACAACCACCATTTGAGGAGGTTTAAGAAGAGGTTATAGTTATAACCTTAGATGCATCACAACTGGACATTCCTCCCTAGGCTATAGACTTGAGAATCAAGGCCTCCCAATTACCTAACTTCAAGATCATTGAAATCCCTTACATTTCCACTCTATTTTACCCACCATCTATCAGAAATTAGAGGGTAAAGAAGAGGATATTATAACATGACAAAGGTAGGGAGATGATTTTTTAGGAAAGACAAGAAGTGTTCTCCCTCACCAAGAGGCAAAACAAGTAGCCAAGATAATCTCCCTATGTAAATTTTTTTATAGACCTAGCTCAAGCACATAAGGATGTTATAGTAACCATCATGAGGGAATAGAGATGGCTTGGAAATAACTACAAGCCAAGGTATAATAATTGAAATAGCAATCAAAGACTGCACATATCCTTGTAGGTGTAGATGTAGAGGTTTAATAAGTAGCCTCTAGATGTTACAACTCCTTGGAGGCATTGGAATTTATGTGGGCTGAATTGGCCCCTCATGTGAATAAAACTAATCAATTATTTAGTTCTTTGAGAGATGATAGTATGAAACTAAATATGATAGTTACATACACAGGCAATAAAATGTATAGTCATCTACACCTTATGACACCACTTGAGGCATCCAATACTCTCAATTTGGTTGTCATTAGGCAAGAAGAAGCCTAAGAATGGTTATAATCAATTGGGGCTTTAATCACCAAATATTAGACACATGAGACACAAGTTCTCCAAATTTTGGATGATTTTAAGTTATTATGAGTAAAGGATGGCACATACAAATTGATCAGTAAGATTAATTTTTATAAATTCATTTATGAGGCAACTGATAACTTCAAACAAAGTATACAAGGCTTTACATTGGAGGAGATATAAGCTGAGTTAAGTACTACTAGAAAGGTCACTGAGGTGGAGATATTCAAGAATAATTTTTGAATGATGAAGGTTGAACATGCAAAACTCCTCATCCAAGTTAATAGTATCCACTAATCATTTTTTCTTAACTTGAACATCATATGATAGCATCATGATGCAGCAAAAAAGTGTTACAAAGAGAATGAGGAAAAGAAGAAGCAGTCTCAAGCTGATACTTCAAGTTCTATTTCTATGTTTGTAGATTCTAATTCTACCACTCCAACCACTTGATCAACTAAAGTACATGTCGTTATTTAGATGACACAACCTTAACAAGGCTAAGATTTTATGCATGTACAATTTTATAATGGCTCATCTGAAAGATACCAAACTTATTTTGACCTATGATCTTGGACTTTAATTAGATAAACCAAGACTAATTGGCTTGTGTAGAGGTATAAACCCAAGAAGAAGTAGAGAAGAAACAAAGACAAGAACAACAATAGTAATAAGCCAACCAATAACCACCTCCAGGCACTTATAAAATATTATGTTTCATCTTGTAAATTCAAATGAAGAATATTCCTTTATAATGTAACATTTTAGCCACTTGGTTATATTTGGGTGCCTTTTTTGGGCCCACATAAACTTGTCTTAGGCATTTTTTGATCCTATAAATAGGGGTTTCCCCCTCATTTATAACTGTAAAATAGTTTTTACCATAATGAATACAAGGAGCTAAATAATTCAAGAGTTTATCTATAGTGTTCTCTTGTGTGTGTTATATGATTTCATATTATCACACTTTTATATGGATAATATTTTATTTTCTTGAAGCTAATTTGTTAATAACACACATTATATGCATTTATTAGCTTGATTTTAACACTAGGTTGACTAATTTGATAGTATACTTTCTCTATTTTTTTCTCATTTATAATTGAATGTGCCATGCAATTTACTATGAATGAGTCATTTTCATGCAAAATATGTTGTTATAAATATGCATTTACTTCTTATAAAGCTTCAAATACATTTATTTAGCTTTGAGCATTATGCTAGAGTTGGTAGATGCTAGTTTTATGTGTTTTTGCCTCAAAAGCTAGCAAAATTGGTATCTTTGATCATCTTAAGAAAAATATCTTTTATACCCTACCCTACTCACTCTTGGATCCACAAATGAATCAATTTATCTTAGTTCATTCTATGAATATCCATTGTTCATTTACATTTTGGGTAATAATTGAAAAATATTGAAATAATTTTACAAAGATTAGCAAGAATAAGTGTTACTGCATAAACATTTGTTGTCCCTATAGTAGGGTCTGCAAGTAGAATTTCAAAGTGGTGATCACATCTCTACTATTTGTTCTATTTATAGTATTAGTTGTATAAACAACTCAAGTCCCAAGTCTTATAGGACTTAAAATTGAGTTTCTTACTTTTCCCTTATTCCCTAGTGACACAGGGAGCACAATAAGTACATCAAAAATCCCAATAAAGTAGACTTTAAGAAATCAATCAAGTGTCTTTGAGACACCTAAAAGATTGGTTTCAAGTAAAAATATTCTATAGTCATGGGTCTGGTAGTCTTAAGACCTTTTATAGGCTTGCAGAGATTGTTTGAACCATCAAATACATGAACTATTAAGATGAATAACCTTAATATAAATCTCAATAAGGATACATGTGAGGTTCAAATAGGGATAAAGAAACTCAAATGTACATCTACATCTAGCTTCAAGAGCACTGCTATAGTCAAGTGGGTGAACCATGCTTAATGAAGACTTCAAGGGTATAGACTTTCGAGTAGGATAATGAGATTGTTAAGAGGTCATCATACATAGATCAACTCATGGGTACTTTTTATATTGAAAAAACTCCCAAAGCATATTTAAACCTTGTCATAGTCTATACAAAGGATATCACATCATGCACAGTGGCTATATATGAGAGGTTTTTTTTCATAATGAAAGAATGGTGAACATGTGAAGATAACAATCTAAAAGGAATACATTAAGTTATGGACTTTAGAGGAGACCTCAAGGATCTAAACTCAGTTAAATATTAAATTCTATGAAATATTCACCTATAGCTACTTAAGGGACTCAAAAAATATGTTGAGAGTCGAGACATTGAAGTACTAAGGTCTTGCATATTTTCAAAGTTCATAGGATCTTGTTATGTTTGAATAATAATTTCAATTTCTTCCTTACTCTTTTCATCAAAACATCTAATAGGTTTAGTAATTGATCAAAAATTCACATATTTAGAGGAGCTAGCCTCACAACTAGAGGTTTAGTCTAGATACATGCATCCCATAGCCTTAGATCATTCCAATGTTAGTCCAGATATAAATCAAATCTAAGCAATCTAATTTCAACTAGGTACTATTTGGGTTGCTAATAGAAATCAAAAGAGATCTATTGGTCTTTGTTGTTATAAGGGAACTTTCTTTTCTACCCTACCTTACTCCCTGCTTTTGAAATTTTTTACATGAATCACTTTAGATTAATGCTCTTTGTGTATATCTATTTGTTTGTTTAAAATTTTAGCATCATATTGGCAAATACAAAGCAATTTACATCATAAAAAATTTAGGTAGATTGTGTCACTACCATTTTCTGATTGTCCCTACAATAGGGTTTGCTTGTAGACTAGAAGGTGGTAATTTGTAACCACATAATCTCTCTAAAAAAATTGAGTGAATCCCCAATGTTTTATAGGACCTACACTATAATCTAATAAATATTATTCTTTTGTTTGCATTACATCCTTGACACAGACACACATCAATAGTCTGGAAGAACCTAAAGAAGAATCTAAATATTCTCACTCTATTATTTCTTATCATGCACTTTTAGGTATTAGTACTCTTCCAAATATTAAGGTGGTTGGTTTCTTCAAGAAATATAATTTGACTATATTTATTTACTATGGGAGTACACAAAAATTCATCAATAATAAGTTGGCTACTCAAATGAACTATTTCATTTACCCATCTCTAAAATTTCAAATCCTAATTATAGGTGGGGGTATATTCAATTGTTCTAGTAAATTCCATATTATAAAGCTATGGGAGACTACCTATTATATTATCTTATGTTTTCTATTATCATGGATGGGGATAACATTTTTTTGGATTGTAATAGCTCACCACTTTATGCACAATTGAGATGAATTTTGAGTAACCTTTCATGTTCATTCATTTAGAAGGAAGGATATTTTAAATTCATGGTTTATTGGATAAATATATGAAAATGATTAGTTTTCACTAGATGATGAAGATGATCAAAAAGGTGCAAAGAAATTATTGTGCAATTATTTTCCATAGAATTTAAACTAAACAAGGAGATTACTGATATTGAATTACAATTGGTGGAGTCAACCCATTTTTGTCTTATATACCCACTTGAATCCTTTAACCTTTTTTCATTTTATATCAGGCTTTACAGTAGGGCTCACTACTACCTAACCCAAGGCCTCCTTGAGCTTGACACACATTCTTAAAAATTGTACTATTTTTTATTAAAAATTGATTGAAGTATATACATGCAAAGTATTTAGAATTATATTTATTGTATTGTTTTATAAAATTTTAGTGTTATAATTTGAAAACCCTATTTTCCCAAATAATATTCATGTGTGCACTCCTTCAGTAGAAGGATCATTGACATCACAACTGGGTGCGCTCCAATAGGGCCAAAAATATTACAATAATTCAGGTAGACTATCTGAATCTTAGCAATTTCATAACATAAAGTTCTAAATAATGAATAAAAGGGCCAAGTCAATACAAATAAATCACACATTTTAGATAGAGTAAAAATATATATTGAACATGATTAAGATTAAATACCTAAAAATAAGGATCTACAGAAATGATAGTAATAAATATGGTCAATGCTTTGGACACTCTAAAACCTGCTCTATTTTGATTTGACAGTGCTCTATAGTGTATGTTAAAAAAACTAAAAATATGTAGGAATAATAATATATCTGGTCAAACATGTTCAGTGTTTTTTTTTCCTCTTTAAAATGTGTGAAAATTATATGGACCCCATTTTACAAAGTAAATTTGAATTTTAAAATCATTGGGGACTCCCACCTATTTCTGAATACAAATGCACCTCAGGAGTAGTCAAGTTGAATTGAAGTCAAGTGATATATTTAATATATTAAAATGATATTTATATATATTATGTTAAAATATATAATATTTATTTAAAATATATATACTAAAAATGTATATTATATAATGTAATATAATATTATAATATTATATTATATAATAATCTTTTATATTATTATTATATAATATATATGTTAAATATATTTTATAATTCAAACTATATATTATATATTTTAGTATTATATATTTAATATAAAATATATAATTTATATATAATATTACTCAATTTAATATATATATACACACACACACACACACACACACACACACACATATCATGACATATAATTTATGCATATATGTATTGGTGAGAGGGCTTATATAAAGTGAAAGAGTGTAAAATTATAATTGATAGTTAAACCTAGTAATTCCAAACTCTTGATAATGTCAAAATATTAAAGTTCATCTTTAAATATAATTGTCGGCACATACCAATTAGGATCTGAATCACCATGCAATGATTTAGTCTATAATGGCTTCCATTCTTCAATGTAAAGAGATAGCCTCTTGGCATGTAACCTCTATATCAAAACTATAACTCCCTTGGTTTCAATTAGGGTGCATCTATATTTGTTGGATGAGGAGCTTAATTGTGGTTGATCACATTTTGTCTTGGTGATTACAATGGATAAATTACTTTTGTTACAATGGAACTAAGAAAATTAAAAGAAACCAAGAGGAATTTTATGTTTAGAAATTAGATAGAAAATTAAAGTGGACATATATATTCCAAAGACACCATATATTCCATGTATACCTATTATGCCTAGTGATGATGCATTCTCAAGTATACCACCATACTCTTGTTTCTCCTAAAGATACTATTAATGTTACATCTTAAAAAAAAGTGGATGAAATTCCACTTAATATTATGCAAGAGCCTATTTATAAATCATTGCCATCAATTCCAAGTTCCATGATGATAATTTTACTTCTATTTCCATGTTTGAACTTCTATAATTTTCATTATAATATGGTCTTGTAGTGTATTATTGAATATTTTATAATGAATCTTATGATCCCCTAGATGTCATCCAAAACCCATGGTAAGAGACCCATCAAGTGTAATTTGTTGGGACTCATATAAGTCTTGAAGATTATATCACAAGGAAAAGCATATGTTAGTAGAATGCATATGGCCCTAGTGGAAATCACAATATGCATTCTCATAATAGTAATATCCCTATGGAATAGGTTTAATCATATCAACCTATAATAATACCTCATTTTAGGGAGAAGTATGAGTTGACACTCAACCAACTTCTTAATAGAAGCACCATAGGCTTTGTGAATCTAGTATTTTTTGTGTGTGGTGCATTCTATAATAAAGCTTGATGTGGTGCTATCATGTTTGTTGTTTTATTGGTATCATGTTTTGGTTCATTTAGATTAACTTTATAAGATGGCTTGATATTAAATTTTGTATTGTATGAGGCCAATGTAGTGGTTGCATACTTTAATAGCTTGTTTAATACAAGGAGTTAATCATTTCTTGGTCATGCTCAAGGTCACCCTTCATGTTTCTCATAAGTAGAAATTTTCAATGCCAAAAATTATGGTGGCAAAGGTTGAAATGATACCTCTAATGCAAGAGGGTTATGCAAGACATATTATGAATCAAGCGGGTTATATTTGGATGCCTTTCAAGTATTCTTCTCAATGAGAGAATTTTTTTCCTCCAATACTTTAATCATTTATAATGAGGATTGTGAAGAATCTCCATCTTGATTAAAATTATTCATTGAAGTTGACATCAAAGGGGATTAATATGTATTCCCACTTTATGTATGTTAAATGTTTGATGTGATTAATGGATGTGAAAGAGTAACATCCTCTGTATTAGTCTCTATTGTATTTGATATCTAACCATGTCAAATGTCTATTATGATATTAAATTATTTAAATTAACTGATTGAGTCAGAAGTATAAATTTAATAAAGGTGACTCACTATCATAGGGATTTGAATTGGTGAATTTTATCTCAAAGGCATTCCATGAGGGATAAAAATTGAGTCAAATCCCTAGTAGACAATTTCATAATGTAAATTAATAAATATAAATAAAGTTATTTAATAAGAATAATTATAATATATGATAAAAATTTGTAATTATTTTTATATTTAAAAATTATGTTTATTATTTATTTTTATTTATCATGTTTAAATATTTAAATATTTTTACTAAATAATTTATGTTTAATTTTTTTTCCAAAGTGGTTAATTTTTGCCTCCTCATAAAATAATTTTTTTTGAATGCAATGTTATTTTACTAAATTATTTATTCGTATTCAAGTGGTGATAAATAGAATAAATAAATCCATACTGATAAAAATATCTAAACATCATCATAATTCCATTACGAATAGTTTGACTATTTTTTACAAGTCTAAATCTCTCTAAATTTAGATAAGGTTCTATCTTCAAACCATAGGAATAACAAGAATCCATCTGCCATTTACGAAAATGAACCATGCTTATTTTTGTATACAAGTCCACATTTAAATCAATTTTAATTACTTGGCATGCATGTTAAGATTTATTTATATATTCCACTTGAACTAGTACAATAAAATGTTTAGAAACATATTTCATACTTAATATAATTTTGACTACTTCATGTGCCCTTGATATTGAATTAAACAACCACAAACCATTCAATTAGTGGTAGTTATCTATGTTTCATCTAAGAATTCATGAAAGTGTAGATCTCTAATTATGGCTTGTAAATATGAGTTATTTCATTTGACTAAGACTCAAAATAGCAACAATTATCAAATGGTTGTGTAGCATTGACTAATTAAGGTTTTTAGTAAACCTCATCCATATGCATATTATAATACAATAATGAACTAATTATAAATCACATAATATATTTATCATAGTGTCATTCCATGTTACATCCTTCCAATTTACATGCCTCTCCATAAATATGAATATAAGAAATTAACACACCTATAAGTATATGAAGTAAAACATCACTAGCTATTTAAAATCATGATAGGAAGCCATAATTTAGTTAGGCATTGGAAATATTGTTTTATTTATTCAATACTACCACAAGAAGAATATATGGTGGGCCTATTGTGAATCTAGTATTTTTTTACGTGGTGCAATCTGTAATATAGCTTGATGTGGTGTTTTCATGTTCATTGTTTGATTAGTATCACATTTTGGTTCATTTAGATTAACTTTGTAAGATGGATTGATGTTAAATTTTGCATTAGATGAAGCCAATGTAGTGGCCCCATACTTTAGCTTGTTTAATATAAATAGTCTCATTTCTCGATCATGCTCAGGGTCACCCTTCATGTTTCTCATAAGTAGGAAATTTTATTGCCACAAAGTGTGGTGGAAAGGGTTGAAATGATACCTCTAATGCAAGAGGGTTATGGAAGACTATTGTGAATCAATAAGGCCATATTTGGTTGCCTTTTAAGTGTTAATCTCAATTAGATAATCTTTTTCTTCCAATGCTTTAATCATTTGTAATGAGGATTATGTAAAATCCCCACCGTGGTTCACATTATTCATTGAAGTTGACATTAAAGGGGATTAATATATATTCCCACTCAATGTACTCTCAATATTTGATGTGATTAATGGACATGAAAGAGGAACATCCTTATTCATAATCAAGTGGTGATAAATAGAAGAAGTAAATCCATACTAATAAAAATATTCAAACACTGTCATAATTCCATTAAAAATATTTTGACTATTTTCTACAAGGCTAAATCTCTCTGAATCTATATAAGGTTATATTCTCCAACCATAGGAATAGCAATAATCCCTCTACCATTTACCAAAATGAACCGTGCCAACTTTTATATACAATTCCACCTCTAAATCAATTTTAAAATAGTAACAACTACCAGATGGTTGTGTAGCATTGACTAATTAATTTTTTTAGTAAACCTCATCCATATGAATTATTATTATAATACAATTATGAACTAATACATCACATAATATAAAAATTATTAATAATCATAGTGTCACTCCATGGTGCATCCATCCAATTTCCATGCTTCTCCATAAATGCAAATACAATAAATTAACACACCTATAAGTTACATATGAAGTACAAGTTACATCACTAGTTATTTAAAATTATGATATGAAGTAATTAATTAAGCATTAAAAATAAACTTACTATAGCTTCTCAATAATACCACAAGAAGATAGGGTGGACATATGTGACCCATAAAAATTATCCATAATCAAGTAAAGGACAACCATATTCTATATGATTAGTGACATAGTGAGAGAAATGTTGAAGCCTCACTCAAGGATGTGATTGGATTCTTTTGATGACATGTGCCTTATGATCAAATAATTTGAGGCTATAATTATATTTATGTGCAGAGTTTTAATAAAATAATGAAATTCAAATAATAATATGTAGAAAATAATTACAACAAGGTCAAATGTATGTATGTACGTATATACAGATATAATTCTTAAGGGAATATAAATGTGAACATAGGGGTTCTTTTGTCAAGAAATTTATTAAAACAAATCCATATTTATACTTAAACATAATTTACAAATTTGACTCACACCTTACCAAGTGTTGCACAAATGAAATCACATTAGCAATGCCTATGTTTGCTCCTACCTGTATAGATGGAGGAGTTTCAAATGAGGTCAACAATAAAACAAACAAAATATCATCATCATCATCATCATCATCATCATCATCATATATATATATATATATATATATATATATATATATATATATATATATATATATATATATATATATATATATATATATATATATATATATATATATATTCAAAACAACCTCTATATATAAACATCAACCAAGTAGCTATAGTAATATATGAGCTACAAGATAGTTCAAAATCTGGATAGGAAAAAGATGGTATTGTCTCCTATAACAACCAAAACAATTACATATATATTATCATAATTTATTATTATGTAAAATAATTATTATCATTTAAACACTATTTATAATTTAATAGGTCCAATAAAAAAATTACATGTCAAATTTAAAATATAATTGCAAAGATGTAGGCAAGATTTCCAAACCAAATGTATGTTCCAAAAAATCATAAATGAGCAAAAAAGGCAATTATACTAGGAGGTGCTCCCATTTAAAATTGTGGTCAACACAAGTCTTACTATACTAATTAATCCCCATATATCTACCATTTCCAAATACTAAAAATTGTAGAAGCTGAGCTTATGATACTAGGTGTTGTGTTAATATGGCTTTCATTGACATCATAAAAACATTGTATGAGTGATTAACCCTCCAAAAATGGCCCCAAATGTAGTCTTAGTAATAAATCCATCAAAGACGGCCCTAAAATTCCATTTCAATCGCATCCATGTTTTAGGCTATGAAAATGTGCAATGATAGTTAGCCATCATGTTTCTTGTAACAGGGGTCAAAACCATATCATTTATCCAATTAAAAACACTAATTGATAATTTAACAAGTCTAACAAAAAAATTACATGTCAAATTTAAAAGATACTTGCAAAGGTGTAGGTGATATTTCCAAACCAAATGTATGTTTCAAAAAATAATTTACGATCAGCAAAGGCAATTATACTAATAAGTGCTCCCATTTAAAATTATGGTCAACACAAGGCTTACGATACTAATTAAGCCCTATATATCTACCATTGCCAAATACTAAAAAGTGTAGAAGCTGAGCTTATGATACTAGGTGTTGTGTTAATGTGGCTTTCACTTACATCATATAAATGTTGTATGAGTGATTAGGCCTCCAAAAAGGGCCCTGAAATGTAGTCTTAGTAATAAATCCATCAAAGATGGCCCTGAAATGTCATTTCCATGGTATCCATGTTTCAGGCCGTGAAAATACACAATAACAATTAGCCATCACATTTCTTTTAATAGGGGTCAAAACCATATCATATGTTCAATTAGAAACACCACCGTAATTAGTTTACCTTAAATCCTTCTCCTCGTATAATTTAAGTTCTAGTGCATAGAGCACCATAGGATCTATATTAATGTGGTCAAGCAGTAGTGTTAGTTGGATAATATCCATGTCCACTCTCATAAGCATCAGTATGGGAAAATTGGATTGTATGTTACATGAGGGTATCAGTAAGTGTGTTAGTGTATGTAAATTATCAATCTCTACAACATCCTTCACTGTAGAGAGGATTGTCTCAGGCTAAAGTGGTTATTTGATAGAGATTATCACAGGTTGATTAGGCACATGATATGCACCCAACCTATCCTATCAAAAGCCTTTTCATTGGCTCTAAAAACTCTTACTAATAAAATTAATAAAAAATTTCATTCAAGATATTAAAATTGCATTAAATTTTCCTCAAAAAATATGAAGTAACCTCATTGTTGTTAGAATGTGGGACATCATAACCATCCACCATTAGTCCCAAAAATTCTCTCTCATAAATGAATGGTGGCAGTAGTGGATTGGGAAATGTTTGAATTACATTAGAAGTGGCACATTAGTTTAGAGATTACTAAATAATGATAATTTTTTTCATTTTTATCACTCAAACTAACTGCTAACAATTTGACATTATCATACTATAGGAATTATTGATCTCTCTTTATAAGATTTTCATCTATCAATTTGACATGTTACCATTTAATCAAATTCACCTACAATAAGTTAGGGGTCCTATGTTGGGGGATTGCTAATTATTTTTTAGGGGGTGATGCTGAGAAATTATAGGATTATTTTTCCAAATTTACATTCCTACATTCTTTAAAAAATTATGCAATATACATTGCTCAAAAAAATTAGGAGTATTTTATTTTTTTAAAATTTATTTGAAAATAAATAGATAAATATGATTGGATACAAAACTATAGTTATAAAAAAGTAATTCATATTCTATGAAATAAAGAGTTTCTAATATTATATTATAAAAACTATAGTTGACTATAGGTGTGTGAATACATGCATCTTAGTAACTATGTATTACAAAAAACTGCCAACCAAACCATGGTATATACGAGTGAAAAACACCAACTAGTCTTGTATATGAAAAATGATGAACACATCTCTAGCTCAATTTACCACACCTACAATAATAAACACCAAGAAACATATCTCATAGTCAGACTTCAAAATTGAAGTTAGTAAGAATCATTCTGGTTTTAATAAATTGGATAAATAAAGCAAAGGATCTAAGTGGAGTAATAAACTCATCGAAATAGATATTCATTGGTGCTTAATAAAATTTAGTTTAATTTTAATCTATTCAATAGAATAATTACGTATCACTAATTTAAATTATAGCTCAAAAGACTTGATATTTAACTAAAATTTGATGGTCATTTTGTAAAGTAGAACATAGATTCCTTTGTATAATTTGTATGTAATTTAATAGTTTGTAGACTTTTTATAACCAAGTTTAAAGGGCTACAAAATTAATCATTCGCATTACTTAAAATTAATTGATTGCCCATCTACTTTACTATAAATTATCCCATGCCATGTGTCATTTGTAACATAAAATTTAACACTTATGATACATGATTTCAACTTCATGATACATGATTTCAACTTTTAATTTAATTCTTACAAATATTAATGTTTGTAATATTTTCTCTTTGAAGTAATCTACCTCATCTATTGCACACATGGTGAAGCATCGTAGAGTTTTAAATCCATATCTACGAGTGTATTTTTGACCACGTAATGTTAAATGAAGCAAAAACTCAACCCATTTTCATGCTATGTGGCATTATATAATACATTAAAGGCATAAAAATTCATTTAATTTTGTTAAAAAATTAATATTATTTTTGTACTATTAATAATTTATAGATATATTATAATTTTTCTAATCTTGATAAATGAAGTTTTTGTGATTCTTGTATTGAAATATTTTTTTCAAGTGTAAAGTTGCTTGGCTTACAGTTTCTTGTTTAAATTTAATTTTGGCCATGTATTTTTTAATTATCATTTTTTAACTAAGTTTTAAGGGATAAAAAATGTCATTCACATTACTTGAATTAAATTGATTGTCTATCTACTTTACTACCCCATGTCTCATGCCAAGTGTCATCTGCAACACCAAATTTAATGCTTCATAATACATGATTTAACCTTCCTGATATGTGATTACAACTTTTAATTTAATGGCCATTGCCTACCAAACATTATTAATGTTTGATAGATTTGATTTTCAAAGTAATCTACCTCCTCTGTTGTGCATATGATGAAGCACCATAGAGTTTTACATCTATACCTGTGATCACATTTTTGACCCCATAATGTTAAATGAATAAAAAAATCAGCACATTTTCATGTTACGTGGCATTATAAAATACGTTAAAGGCATAAAAATTCATTTAATTTTATTAAAAATATAGTCTTATTTATGTACTATTAACAATATATAGATGTATTGAAATATATTATACTGAAACATACAATATATAATATTGATTAATTAACTAATGATAACATATATATTATATGATATAATATTATTGATTAATATGAAAATATACTTTACAAAATATATAATTTATATATAATATTAATATATAATTAATTAGTTTAATATGTGTGTGTGTGTGTGTGTGTGTGTGTGTCAATTATATTTATTTAATAAATAATATAATTTGTGTTTGTATGTGGGTAAGAGGGGTTATGTGAAATGAAAGAGTGTAAATCAAGAATTAAACCTACTAGTTATTCCAAACTTATGACAATGTCAAAATAAGTTCATCTAAAATAATTATGGGTGCAAACATATCAGGAT
Source organism: Torreya grandis (assembly GCA_037957365.1). Lineage (NCBI taxonomy): Eukaryota > Viridiplantae > Streptophyta > Pinopsida > Cupressales > Taxaceae > Torreya > Torreya grandis. Next base: position 5,529,393 of record JARHVA010000311.1, read on the forward strand.
CTAAATAACCATTTAATGCTTTAGTCTACAATGGCTTGCATTCTTTGTGGAAAGAGATATCCTCTTAACACAATCTCTACATCAAAATTGTAACTCCCTTGGTTTTGATTAGGGGGAATCTGTATTCATTAGATAAGGAGGTTAGTTGTGGGTGATCAAGGTTTGTCTTAGTGATTTTAATAAAGAAATTGATTTTGTTACAATGATGCTAAAAAAATAAAAAGAAAACAAGAAGAATTTTGGGTTTAGAAATATGATAAAAATTTGAAGTGGACATATATTTTCAAAATACACCATATATTCTAATGTATATGCCTATTATTATACCACCACCACTTGTTTCTCCTAAATATATTAATAATTAATAATGTTACACCTTCAAAAAATGTGGATGAAACTCCACTTATTATGAAAGAGCCTATTATTTATAAATCATTACCATCAGTTTCAAAGTTTCATGATGATAATTTTACTTCTATTTTCATATTTGAACTTCTATAATTTTCATTATATTATGATCTTATAGCAGATTATTGAACATTTTCTAATTTTGATGATCCCCTAGATGTGATCCAAAAACCATGGTAGTAGACCCATCAAGTGTAATTTGTTATGATAAGTTTGTTGTTATTTTATTGGAGTGAAATTCCCTAAATTATATAAATCTACATTTAGATACAATCTATAAATGGAAATTCTATATATAGAAATACTATATATAGTATGTGTTCTGAGGTAGACTGTTTATGCCCTTACATAACCATAATTTAGATAAGCACACAAATTCTTTTCCCAAGGGGTCTTTGATTTACTAGGTACAATTTTGTGTCACTTATTTTAATTACCATTTTGGGTTCAAATTCATCTCCAAATATTAGTTTGTAAATTCAAGAAAGGTGACTCACCCTCACAGTTATTCAACTTGGTGAATTAAATTATCTCAAAGGTATTCTAAGCGGGGGGCTAAAAATTAAGAATTCAAATCTCTTCTATTAGATAATTTTCTTATGTTACATCTTCAAAGAATGTTGATGAAACTCCACTTATTATGCAAGAGCCTATTATTTATAAATAATTACCATTGGTTCCAAAGTTACATGATGATAATTTTACTTTTGTTTCCATATTTAAACTTATATAGTTTTCATTGTATGTCTTATAATATAATATTAAACATTTTCTAATTCTGATGATCCCCTAGATGTGATCTAAAACCCATGGTAGGAGACCCATCAAGTATAATTTGTTAGGACTTGTATAAGTTGGGGATTGACCAAATATGATTAGAGGTTACTTACAGGTGTAGGGAGAGATATGATTTGACACTCAAATAACTTCATAATAACAAGCACCATAAGCTTTATGAATCTAGTATTTTTTTTGGTGAGATTCATTTTGTAATAAGCTCATTATGGCACCATTATGTTCATTGTTTGATTGGTATCACATTTTGGTTCATTCAAATTAACATTGTAAGATGGTTTGATCTTAAATTTTCATGTATTGGTTGAGGCTAATGTAGTGGGCCCAAAGTTTACTAGATTGTTTAATGCAAGGAGTTTCATTTCCTGATCATGCTCAGGGTCACCCAATTGTTTCTCATAAGTCAAAAAATTTAGTGCTACAAAGTGTGGAAAAAAGGGATGAAATTGATACCTTTAATGAAATAGGGTTATGGAAGACATATTTTGAATCAAGAACATAAGTTGGATGCCTTTTAGGTGTTCTTCTCAATGAGAGAATTTTTTCCCTCCAATGCTTTAATCATTTATAATGAGGATTATGAAAAATCCCCACCTTGGTTCCTTTACCTTGATTTACAAGATTTTTTCTCAAACACAAATCTTAATATCTAAAGACATCTATAAAATAATTTAACTCTAGTATATAGTAATACATGGAAATCTATTTATAGACATACTATATAAATATAAAGTGCTCTTGTGATAGCTGGAAATGATCTTAGTCATAATATAATGGACTAATCAATCATCAAAATGCCTTATAAATGCTTTTAAAATGAGTCAGTAGCTGAAAATGGAATTGATCATCTTTGGGTATACCAGTTAATCATCAAAATGCCATTGAAAAGCTTCCCAAATGAGTATGTTGATATATATATATATAATTTCCATTTATAGATTGTATCTAAATGTAGATTTGTATGATTTAAGGAATTTCATTCTAATATATATATATATATATATATATATATATATATATATATATATATATATATATATATATATATAGTAAGTGTTTTGAGGTAATTGAAAATGGTGTTGATCATCTTAGGGTGTACCATTTTGTAGTAATCTAAATCTACTCAAACATAAAAATAACTAAGTAAGATCTAGATATATTATAACTAAATGTAATAGATGAATTCACAATTCAAATCAACATTATAATTCTAGATAAATTCTCTAAATCATGATTAAATAGATTATGAAAAAAAGAGGATTGGATTGATTACTTATACTCAAAATTTTGACATGATGTTGGCAAGATCATGGACTATTGATGATGGATTAGATTGGCATGAAGACTTTTAATTGCTTTAATAATTGGACATGGATTTTCTAGATTATTTGTAGTCAGATCCAATGGAGGAATGGAGTTGTTTAAATAGAAAGATGAGGGAAGGATCAATGGTTGAGATTCAAATTTAGCTTGGGGAGATCAAGGGTTAGGGATTATTCATGGAAGCCTCTAGATTTAGTGGATTTTAGAGAGGAGGGGTGAGAATAGAGAGGATTGTAGAATTGGATAATTTTAAAATCCTTTTAGGAATTAATTAGGGACTAGGGGTGTAAGAGAGCCTAAGAATAGGCTAGTGTAGGTGGGTAGGTGGACCATGAGAATTTAAAATTATCAAATAATATATAAGTGGGAATTAGGATAAGGTAATGGGGATTTAGGATATTGATTAATTGATTGGTAGGGATGGATAAGGTTAGTAGATGGAAAATAATGAAGGGGGACATTAGCTAAATATTTAAAAAGGGGTGATAAATTAGAAAGATGAAAGGAGATAATCTAGATAAGTAGAATTAGTGTTGACTAATAATAATATTAGTGACATTAAATGGAGAAAGTAAATTTAGATGCATACATCTTGGGATATACTAGCTAATGATTAAAATTCCCTTGAAAAGCTTCCAAAGAGATATAATTAAATCTTGTGTTTCATCAATAATATAATTTATAAAATCTTGATAAATGAAGTTTTGTGATACTTGTATTGAAGTATTTTTTTCAAGAGGAGTAAAGTTGCTTGTCTTACAATTTTATATTTAAATTTAATTGATTTTACATGGATGTTATTTTTTCATGTATTTTTTACCCCGATATTGGGCTTCAAAGTTGAAGTACTTGTGGTGTTGGCCGAAATGTTTAACCCTGACTTTGCATTGAGATATCACACGGCTTGTTGTCATGAATAAAACGTTAATGTTTATAGATTGCTATGGTGTAGACTAATTATTCCCTCACATAACCATAGTTTAGATAATCACAAAAAACCCTTTCCCAAGTCCAGGTCTTTGAGTTACTAGGTATGATTTTATGTCACTTATTTTAATTACCGTTTTGGGGTTGAATTCATCTCCAAATATTAGTTTGTAAATTCAAGAAAGGTGACTTAATCTCACATGTATTTGAATTGGTGAATTAAATTATCTTAAAGGTATTCTATGTGGGCTAAAAATTAAGGAGTCAAATCCCTATTAGACAATTTAATCATGTAATTTAATGAGAAAATATAAATACACTTTTTTAATCAGAATAATTATAATAAATAATAAAAATTTGTAAATAATTTTATATTAAAAAACTATATGAGTTTATTATTTATTTTTATTTATCTTTAGATCTTTAAATATTTTTATTAAATAATGTACATTATTTAAATTTTTAATATTTTTAAATATATAAATATTTTTTTTAAATAATATTATATGTTACATATTTTTATAAGTAGGTTTCACATATTTTTATATATTTTTATAAGTAGGTATTCCCTTTGGTTTCACATATTTTTATATTATATAATTAAAAATTATCATGTGCTTCAAAATTAGGGTTAATTTAATATTTTTCTCTTTCCAATATTTTTTTTCAATTTTTCTCTCCCTTTTTAGAAGGCCAAAAAATATTCTTTTATTAACTGTTAGGTTAACTGTGGCATTAGTGGTGGAATCATTGACCCCATTTTTCACTATCATTTTTGTAGGTCCTTCTCAGGTATTTAATCTATGTAATTTATTATTTTACTATATCTAAAATGTGGAATTTATTTGGATTGACATGACCCTTTTATTCATTATTCATTGCTTTAAGTTATGAAATATTTGAGATTCAAATAGAACTAGATTTTTGTTATGAAATGGTTGAGATAATGAAATGGTGGATATTAGGATTGTTTAGCACTTACTTATATTCAATAGGGACTTAAATGGTGAATGTGAGGGAAAATTAGACATTTTTTATTAATTGTAAATAAATAATGAAATGACTGAGATAATGAAATGGTGGAGATTATGATTGTTTAGTGCTTACTTGTATTTAATAAGGACCCAAATGGTGAATGTAAGGGGAAAGAATTCATTTTTATTAACTTTAAATAAATAATTAATTGGTCAAGATAATGAAATGGCAGATATTAGGATTATTTAGTACTTACTTCTATTCAATAGAGACCTAAATGGTGAATGTGAGGGGAAAGTAGAAATTTTTATTAACTGTAAGTAAATAATAAAATGACCAATATAATGAAATGTTGGAGATTATTATTATTTAACACTTAATTGTGTTCAACAAGGACCCAAATGGTGAATGTGAGGGGAAAGCAAACATTTTTATTAATTATAAGCAAATATTGAAATGGTTGAGATAATGAAATGGTGGAGATTAGGGTTGTTCAACACTTACTTGTATTCAATAGGGACCCAAATGGTGAATGTGAGGGGAAAGCAGACATTTTTTATTAACTATAAGCAAATAATCATAGTAAAAAAGTGTTGTGATGTGAGAGGGTTTCAATGGTTTCACCCTATCTCTATCTCCTTGCATCATTCATATGTTGACTCTATTCAGGATATTATGAATTGTTTATGTTTTAAACTAAGTTGAAAAGTCATTTTTTGGCCTATCCCAAGTTATTATTATTTGAGTTAAATTGTTTCCATTTTAGACTGAGTTGAAAATTCATTTTTTAAGGTGGAAAAATTTTCCCTCATGATGCATCATAAACTTTAATGAATGAATGATTGGATAACACCTAACATTATTATTTTGGGTGGTGAAATTTTCCCTCATGCTTCGACATTATTGGGTAGAGGGGTCCCATGCATCATTATATATTTAAAAAATTCTTATAAAATGTATGCATCTTAAAAATAAGAGCAGATATTATTTAGAGAGAAGTTTTTGAGGGGTGAAAATTAGTAGGGGTTGAAGATTTGTACGATTGTTCCTTTTTTTGGTTGCCAGCTATTATTTACATCCAATCAATTTTTTTTTTTTTTTTTAAAAATTCTATAAAAATTCTCATAATTTCTCTCAGCAACATGTATTACACATAATTTTTGTAGTCTTTGGAGAACATCCAGATATCTTTAAAGCATCTAGTACAAGTCTTTGGATCACCCTATATAGGTCTTTGGAGCATTCCTAGACTTATTTAGAGCATCCTATGTATTTCTTTGAATCACACCTAGATCATCTTTGGATCAATTCTAGAGTGTCTTTGGAGTGTCTTCTGAGCATTCAATCTTTGGAGCTTGCTTGTTGAATCCTCAAAATTATAGCCAAAGGAGTTATAAAAAATATGTGTTTTCTTCTCAAAATTACCCCATAATTGAGATGTATTGTTGTACTCAAAATTAACCCATTCCTTAGGATGTATTTCTATACTCAAAATTACCCCATCTATGGGATGTGTTGCCATACTCAGAATTGCACTATTCATCCAAGTTAGACACAATAATAAGGTAAAGAATAAACAATAAATTACATGCAAATAAATAGCAAATTGAATTCATATCCTACTTAGATCAGAGTTTAACTATTAAATTCAATACAATATATAACCAAACACAACACTTTCTGGATAGTTTTAATAACTATAATGAGTTATATGAAATGTTCATCATTCCTCTCCCACACTTTTACCTTTTTCAAGTCCTCCTATAAAGAAGTGGGATGACTGATCCTTAATCCAAATTTCTTGATTCAAACCTTTGACTTAGATCATAAACTTCAAAATTATGGCCTCATTCATGGTGGCCCCTTGGCAAGAATCCAAGATCTTTGACAATTATATGCACCTAGGCTTCAAATTTAACTTCTGTTTGAGAATTCCAACACCACCATGGAGATAGAGGACATAGAATGATAGGAGGACTAAACCTCATCCCAATAAATACATTTGAACCTCTTTCCTCTGAGAATCAAGTGATTATCTAGAAAACTACTTTGGTTTTTCTTAGACTCCATTAAATATTGGTAGGGTTAAGGACTTCCCTACACTTCAACTCAATAGGTAATGTCTCTTACTTAGCAAGACTTGCATTCAAACCATTGGCACAATGGTGGTTTATAAAATATCTAAAAATATAAATATTATATCTCAATATCTCATGATACTTGTTCTTCATATACATATGATACAATGGTTAAAAAGAAGAAATAATTTTCTTTGCTTCTAGAAATTGTGGTCTCATGAATAACTTAGTGGTTCTTTGTAATTCTATAAATCTATTATTGGCATGTTTTTATGTCATTTGGTTCCTTAGAGTGGAGAGAAATTCATGAAATTATGTCTCTCCAATAAATAAATTTATCATAAAACTAGATTGATATCCTAACAACAAGTTGAAAGTATTGAACTCACAAATGGCATCTTTCCTTTCTTTAGTGATCTTTAGAAAAATGTCCATAAATACATGCTAATATTCAATGATATGTGAAAAACCAAGGGAAATTAATTGAATCTACCCTTTATAAAACTAATCCTATTATAAAATAACATAAACTGATGAAGGTTGCCTGCATATTAATAGTTTCTCAGAGATAGCACAAATGTGTTAGATAAAAGCCCGTGCTTTCTATAATTGTAGTTGGAATTCTACCAACTGCTTCTAATAATTCTTAAATTTGCATTTTCATCCTTAAATTTTTTAATTTTCTTCTTGGTGATATGCTAGACATATATTATTTCATGTAATGGAATAGGGAAAAAGGGAATAGTTCTTGCTGGACCCTCTATCTAAACTACAATCTCTCATGTTTCTCTTTGCATGGCCTAAATAGAGGCTTGTAACTCAGACTTTTGAGTGGAGAGATCTATTATTCAATTAGTATGTTGGCTAGGCTTTATATTTCAATCAAAAATACTTTTATCTTAGATTATTAATCAAATTACACCTATCAACATTGGCATTTTACAAATCAGTAATCTGAGTGTCTTTGATAGCAAGAAAATTATTCAAATTACTCAATTCTTGGATCTATAAAAACATTAAATTGTGGAACATAGTATATTCAACTTGTATTCCTTAAATAATTATTTATTGTTCACTAACTCTAGTAACAAATTCTTCCCACCCTTATTTCAAATTAGAAATCATCAAGTCCTTACCTTTCAAAGTTGAACGAAAAACATCTAACTCTATTTGTTGCAGTCTGATTGTTTCCTCATGGCATGATAAAGCCATGACATGCTACAATTATTTTTATTCATTAATATAATGTGTAAAATATGGATCTAATTTAATCAAGGGTTCCTTACCCTTATCAACAATAAAGTGCACAAGATGCTTTACTTCTTGAGGTACAACTTTTACTAGGGTTCCCTCTATAAATACAACTTCTTTTATGGCATTCACATATTGTTATTCTTCTTCATGTAAGATAAGATGATGAATACATAAAAGTTTAGTTAGAGGAGGATGAGGAGGGTCTAAATAAATTCCCATTTTTCACTTTGATATATGGTGTAGTATCTTCAAAACCAATGGTGACATAGATGGTCATTCTACAATTTGAACTATGGGTTATTCAATCCAAATTGTAGTAGGAGAGGTAGGGAGTGGTGCCTTTTTGGTAGGAATTGGAGAAAATTTTTAGAGAAAAGTGTACCAAGCCTTTTCACCCCTTGGTTTATTAAGAAAATAATGGTGACAAATGAGCATAGCCAACTCATGATGGCAAGTAAACCCAATACCTCATCTTATCTTTAAAGAAACATTAATCAGAGCATTGTGAAGGAAATAAGGAAGATTGATCTTATATTATTCTTGAATAACTCCTTTCCTCAATTGAAGAATGAGTTTCATAACATATCCACCCACTAATGTAAATTGACCATCACAAGTGATATATTTTATTATCCAAAAAGCAACATTTTACCAAGGTTGAGGAAAACTTTCTCTCAAAATTCCCTTGGCCACTCTTTAGGGGGATTTGGCTAGTCTGGGGTGTGGCTCATTTCCTTTAACAAACATATAAATTATGTCAAAAAAATTTATCTTTTCAATACCAACTACTTCATCCTTAGGAATCCCAAATAGAGCATTGATTATAGAGGGATTTACTAGAATGTTCTTCCCTTTGATAATAGCATGATCTTAATCAAAATTTTCATAGAATTTTTTCACAATTTATTCATGGAATCCTTGAAACATTTTTAAGAAATTCAACCAACCTACTATTTAAAATATGTCTCTAGCTACTTCATATTACAACAATGCATTAGACGATTATGGTTCACTTTTTTCCTTTCTCCCACCCATCTTCAGAGCAAGCACTATTTAATTGCAAATCTGACTATATTGTAAAAACATAGAGCTCAAATTTTCATAGGGAATAGAGGAAGCAAGAGTTTAGAGATATGACACAATAATTATTGGTAGAGATAATGTAAAAATGAATAGCAAAGTAGGTTATATGATGTGATTATGATAACAATGATGGTGATAGTTATGGTTATCTCTTTGGAGCATGTGGCATATAATGGGAATGTGATTTATTTGGTGAAGTAGTAATGATGTGTCATAAAGGTCATTATTGGTAGTATAGGGAGTAATAATCATAATTAATTATAAAAAAAGTCTTAATTAACTATAATTTTATAATAAAATATGGACACATGGCACCTTTTGATTGTCTCATAGATTCTCAAAATATAATTTTTCATGATGAGTAATCTATTTCTCACACGTGGTAACACTCAATTTGTAGTGATCTCTCAGGTGGTGCCTTTTAATTCAGATACCTTGAATGGAAAATCCACTATTATGCCTATTTTAAAGGTATCTCCTAGAAGATACCTTAAATGATAAATCTACTCATATGCATGTTTGAAAGATATCTCCTATGAGATACCTTGAAGGTATTACAAGGGCCTTCAAAATATCATCTCGTAGTGCCTTCTGTGTAAGGGAAAATTCCACTTATTCCTTGAAGGAGAAATCCACTCTTGTGCCTATTTGAAAGGTATCTCCTAGGAGATACCCTGAAGGGGAAATCCAATCTTGTGTATGTTTTAAAGGTATCTCTTAGGAGATAAATTGAAGATATTACAAGGGCCTTTAAAATATCACCCATTAGTGCCGTCCATGTAAAGGAAAATTCCACTTGTTCCTTGAAGGAGAAATCCACTCTTGTGCAAGTTTGAAAGGTATCTCCTAGGAGATATCTTGAAGGGTAAATCCAATATTTTGTATGTTTTAAAGGTATCTCTTAGGAGATACATTAAAGTTATTATAAAGGCTTTCAAAATAACACCTAGTAGTGTCTTCTATGTAAAGGAAAATTGCACTTATTTCTTGAAGGAGAAATCCATTCTTGTCCCTATTTTAAATGTATCTCCTAAGAGATAACTTGAAGAGGAAATACACTATTTTTCATGTTTAAAAGGTATCTCATAGGAGATAAATTTAATGTATTACAACGGCCTTCAAAATATCACCCAATAGTGCCTTCTGTGTAAAGGAATTCCACTTGCTCCTTGAAGGAGAAATCCACTCTTGTGCCTATTTGAAAGGTATCTCCTAAAAGATACCTTGAAGGGGAAATAAAATATTGTGCATGTTTGAAAGGTATATCATAGAATATACCTTGAAGGTATTACAAGGGCCTTCAAACTATCACCTAGTAGTGCCTTCTATGTGAAGGAAAATTGCACTTATTCCTTGAAGGAAAAATCCACTCTTGTCCCTATTTGAAATGTATCTCCTAAGAGATATATTGAAGTGTAAATACACACTTTTTCATGTTTGAAAGGTATATCCTATGATATACCTTGAAGGTATTACATAATCCTTCAAAATATCACCTAGGAGTGCCTTCCATGTAAAGGAAATTTCACTTGTTCCTTGAAGGAGAAATCCACTTTTGTGTCTATTTGAAAGGTATCTCCTAGGAGATACCTTGAAGGGGAAATACACTATTTTGAATGTTTTAAAGGTATCTCTTAAGAGATACCTTGAATTTATTATAATGGACTTTAAAATATCACCTAGTAGTGCCTTTCATGTAAAGGAAAATTCCACTTATTCCTTAAAAGATAAATCCACTCTTGTGTATGTTTGAAAGGTATCTCCTAAGAGATACCTTGAAGGGTAAATAAAATCTTGTGCATGTTTGAAATGTGTATCCTATGATATATCTTGAATTTATTACAAATCCCTTTAAAATATCACCCAATAGTACCTTTCATGTAAAGGAAAATTTCACTTATTCCTTAAAAGGAGAAATCTACTCTTGTAACTATTTGAAAGGTATCTCTTAGGAGATACCTAGAAGTGGAAAATTATAATTGTTCCTTGTAGGAGAAATCCACTCTTATGCCTATTTGAAATGTATCTCCTAAGAGATAAATTGAAAGGTAAATCCACTCTTTTTCATGTTTGAAAGTTATATCCTAGGAGATACATTGAAGGTATTATAAGGGATTTCAAAATATCACCCAGTATTGTTTTTAATGTAAAGTAAAATTCCACTTGTTCTTTGAAGGAGAAATCCACTCTTATGCCTATTTGAAAGGTATATCCTAGGAGATACCTTAAAGGGTAAATCTAATATTGTGCATGTTTGAAAGGTATCTCATAGGAGATAACTTGAAGGTATTACAAGGGCCTTCAAAATATCACCTAGTAGTGCCTTCCATATAAAGTAAAATTTCACTTATTCCTTAAAGGATAAATTCACTCTTGTTCCTATTTTAAATGTATCTCAAAAGAGATACATTTAAGGGGACATCCACTCTTATGAATGTTGGAAAGGTATCTCCTAGTAGATACATTGAGGGTATTACAAGGGCCTTCAAAATATCACCTAGTAGTGCCTTCCATGTAAAGTAAAATTCCACTTGTTCTTTGAAGGAGAAATCCACTCTTGTGCCTATTTGAAGGGTATCTCTTAGAAGATACCTTGAAGGGAAAATCTACTCTTTTACATGTTTGAAAGGTATCTCTTGGGATATACCTTGAATATATTACAAGAGCCTTAGAAATATCACCTAGTAGTGCCTTCCATGTAAAGAAAAATTACACTTATTCCTTCAAACAATAGATAAGAACCAATGCTATAGAAGCAGAGTAAAGAAATAATAGAGAACAATAAATCTCACTCAATTTGACACATAATAGTATATCTTCTTCAATATGGGTAGAAAAATACCATACAAAAGGCCCAAATGGTATAATATAAAATATTCAACCTTCTTATAAAAGAGACCTATTAAGGTCATGAAATGAAAATCAACAACTACTGTTACTTATATTCTAGAACTAACTATTACAAACACCATGTCCCATGTGTTGACTTGGTGCTACTATTGGGTGAGATAAGAATATTTCAATAAAGAGTGAGCATCAGGATGCCACATGGTAGTAGTGGGATGAGTTGAGACTAGCCAAAAATAACAAAGGGAACTTGGGAAAGAGGAGGCTAATATACCATCTACCAAACTCACCAAGCACATCCATGATAAAAGCTAGCTATCTCAAAACTTCAAAATGTGGATAATGATCCACAATTCTTGGTGACCTGAAATGGAATCTACCTCTATATGGAAGAACCCAAAATTTTTGGTTTTGTAGACTAGTCAAGGTAAATCTACAAAACGTATGAGGTCCATCAAATTTATAACCTCAAAAGAGAAACCTTTAAAGGCATCCACTCCTCTTCCATGGGCTGAGTATTTTTATTTATAACTTCAAAGGATCTATCCACATCAATAATATCCTTAAAGGAGATGTTACTCAAGCTTTTTATTACTATTAACATCTAAAATTATAGATGGGTAAGAAGCTTCAATATGGTCTCCACCTTAGAGACACTTGGAACTTGACAAAGAGACATGAAGATGATCTGGTCATTCTATTTCTTCTCCAGTAGTTCTTTTATTTTATCCTCTAAGAGGATGGTAATGTTCATAAGGAATAGAGAGGGGAGTCTCAAATGGACTAGATGTTTGATTCACCCCTTCATATCCTAGACTACTTCATCTAAGTCATCTATAGATTCTTTGCATTTTGACACTACCTTGTTGTAGCTCAAAAAATCATTCACCTTCACCACCACCCACCTTTAGTCAAGAAACCCCATTTATTAAAGTATCCTATCTATTGTGCTATAAATATTCTTGACAAGGTACTACAAATATTGAACCTTTAGGAACATGAAGTCAAGAACCTAATCTATAAATACACTCACTTGTGATCTCAACTAATGGGAATCCACAATGAACCCATGCACTCGCTTCAATTTTATGGTCATGATTTTGATCCTTTACTATTAGTATATGTATAATTTTTAAACCATGGGGAGGATACCTATGTCTTGGGAGTAGGTGGTGAGGTCATTCTTTAGTTGCTAAATTTCTTGGTCCTTGGTTCAAGACTTCTATTATAATTATAATTATGCACTTGTAAAGTCTAAGAGACTCTTATGGGTCCATGCGAGCTTGATTTATTTCTCTTATAGATTTTTCTCTGTGTCTTACTTATCCTTCTTTAGGCCATCTATCTTGATCTCTAGTTCAGCTACTTGAATATGTAGTTAGGCCCTTTGATCAACTTCCACCTAGAAACTCTAATTGGTAACATGGATCTAGAATTTAAAATGAATTTTAGTGAGATATACATATTTGTCCTTGGCCTTAATGTTGAGGTGGTTGATAGTATATTTTTCCCTAACTAGTTCTAGCTTTCTCTTTTCCAACTGATGGGCTACCTTGATATAGTCCATAGTGATAGACTTATATGTTTCTTCTATTAAGTAGTTCTTATTAAAAAGTTTAGCTTAGCTAAGGTTGAGGCTGATAATGTGTATTGAGTAGCCCCTTAGCTAAATTTATCCTTGGTACTTGACTACTTTGGGTGCCATGTGTGCGATAATTAGAGATTGTAGTGCTAGGTCAAAGAATGACCACATATGAGGCACCACCAGGGTGTTAGCCATCTTTCCTCTTATTTTATATATTTGACCCTCTTGATATTTTATGGTATTTTCCAAATATTGATGGAACTACTCTTGTGATTAAATGTTTTCCCCCTGTGAAGGGGAATCCCCTATGGTAGATCAAAAGGAATGGTCACTCATTATTGTGAAGTAGTAGATGTTATTACCCTAGGGATAAGAAAAATAAGGGTAAGGGTGGAAGGAAAGAAAATCAAGAGGCTACAAATAGGAGTGGTGGGAAATTATGCCATTATGGGTGTTGATGTGGTGGATGAGGGTGGGAGAGTGAGAAAAGGTGTAAAAAAGGTGATTGGTTGGGTAGTTGAGAGTGGCACTAACCTAATGGAAACTGTATAGGGTAAAGATGGAGTGAAGGATGTAGAAAAAGTAGAGAGAAAGGGATGAGAAAAATGTACCTTCTTTTGAAGGGGAATTTGGTGGAGGGATGGAATCTTATGCCTTGTATTTGGATTATGATGGCTCTACCTTAAGTTACCCTGAATAAGTTTGCTACTATTATTGGGAAATCAAGTGTGGATATAGGGGAGGTGCCTAGGTCATGGGCCTTTGAATCACCACAACTTATTCTTCTTCTTCCTCTTGAGGGATGTCCTCTTCCCCTTTTGATGGGGTATCCTCCCCTTATTTTGATTCTTTGACTAAGAATTTCCTTTTGTTAGGGCCTCCATCACATGGTGCTCATCCTAGAGTTTTTCAAATGCCTCATCTATGTCCACATCTTCAAATTTTGGCCCTAAATTATAGATGTCCTATTTATATTTATTTTAGGAATCTATCTTCTCATTTCCCAAAACCCTATAAATTAGTTACACTCTCAGTCCCCTTGTAATTTTCTTCATGGGGTCAAACTCTTGAACCAATTTATAAAAGGAGTCCCATGGCTTGTGGGTGCCTAAGATCTCAAATAGATCTGCATAATATTTTATGTCCTCAACCAATGGTGAACTTTTCCCTTTAAGGTATGTCTAGGGCTCATGAGCAAATAGAGTGATAGTTTTCAAGGAGGCTATGTGACCAATCAGATCATAGTTCCACTAGTCATTGATTTAGTCAAGGCCTAGCTCTACTAGCTTGAACTTTAGTAGGCACCCCTATGACCTTTTCACCATTGTGACATCTCCCTTTGTAAAGGGGGTGTCATAGATGACCTTATTTTTATGGCCTATACCATAAAAAAATTCCACCACATTGAGTTGATGAACCAACTCTAGGGCCAGGGTGCTATCTATGAGCAGGTATGGGAGCCAGAATGGCTCCTCCTTAAACACATGGACCAAGATAAATGTGAAATTAGCCCCAAAAAAGTAGTCAACTAGAGTTCTAATACCAGTGAGCCATGACCTTTGGCTATATGTAATTTTGGAAATGATGGGTTCTTAACTAAGGTCAATGAGAACCAAAGATAGGAAACACTCTAAAAATTCATAGTAATCCTACATGATCGATAGGATGTAGGTCCACACGAAGATGGGGATCACCATGTTTTGAAGGGTGCCTATTTCAATGGTGTTGTTATTAAAATATAGAGAGAATAACCTAAAGTTATGTTACATAATTATGTGGAGGAAGGATTAATACCTAAAGGTATTATGTGCTAAAAAACTTTCCACCTCATTATGAATGGTGATCACAACACCTATAAAGTCTATCTTGTAAGCTTTTTCTTTACTTAATATTTTCAAAAGGAAGACCACACCTAATTAGAAATCCTAGATGTCAACATTTTAATCCATCCTAAAAATTAATGATAGCATGGAAAGGGAGTCCTTCATATCCTGTGGTGTAAAGCTTATGAGAGCGATCAATAGAGGAGGTGCTTCAGTGTAGTTATTCTAGAGGACTAAAATTAATAACTCTAGCTTATGGGTACACATGTCCCAAACATTATATAAGCTCTTTATACTACATACATTAGTGTTGGGGTCACTTAATAGTTATATCATCCCCCTTATTGCATTGACACTAATGTACACTCTTTGGTGGTTGCTTGTAAAGACACTAGTGTTGGCATCACATCTTTCTACACACAAGGATATAATTTTGGGGCATGGTTGTATAATAGGCACGATGCATTGAACCAGTGTGTAGCTCTAAATCCTATGCTCAAATGACTCAAAGTCATTGTCATGAATATTCTTGACCATGCAGGTATGGGTACCCTCCCTCAAGCTTTTTTGGTTCTTGGCCAATTTGGGATTGAAGATCATATCTATATAATAAAGGACCAATTAGGGGTCCATGTATTTCCCCTTGATGATTCTTTTCACAATTGGTACTTTAGGATTTGGCTATGCAAGTGTGGAAGCATAAGATTTAATCCTAATAAATGGTGTTAGAGGGCCTTCATGACCACCTAATCCTTAGGTTCTTTGTTTTCTTATATATCTTCCATCATTGGATGATGTACAAGTTTCCATTTTACAACCCTTTTCAATAATTCTCCCTTTATGCTTAAGGAAGGTACAATATATCAACTCCACTTATAATTATTATAATTCTTGCTCAAAATTATATGTTCAATATGCTCTATTTAATTACTCAATTCACTTTTGTTGGGTGAATATTTTGTCACCAGCTAACTAATGAGAAAAATAGGTCTCTTCAACCACAACATAAGGAGATTGGTCAGCCAAATTTCCAAGTTTACTACATCAGAGGTGGACAAATCTCTCCACTCATCAAGGGGAGGTTCCTTATAAATATGAGGAGCTATATACTATATATATAAGTAGAAAATAACACTCAGGGGTAGGACTACACCATCCATCTCTCTTTTTTTAGAGATGATATTCACAAACAAAGGAGACATCCTGGTGATAATATTGAAGGCACTTCTCTTCTTTCAGAAGTGGTCTTGTAGTAGGGTGTAAGAGTTCTTTCTGGTGGGTAACTAATAGGTAACAAAGTCACAGTAACTAGCAAGATGAAGTATAACACAAAGTCTACACCTCAACTACACAAGAGTGAAATATGAAGGACAATGAGGGCAAAAAGTTTTCCCAAGGCCCTTTACATAGGAATATAAAATAGACAAATGCACTAAAGGTAATTGTGGTAGCACAAAGTCTCTCCATAGTTGGCTTCAGGACACCTTCCTGATTACTTCTATTGATTTTGCTTACTTCATTAACTGAACAAGAATGCATTTAGAAGATAGACATAAGAACAATCTCCTAAAAATGACACAAGTTATGAAAACACAAAGTCTAAAAGTAATTTGCTTTCTCATTCAAACAAAGAAATATGATTAACAATCTGAGCTCAAAGTCTCAGTAATCACCTCTCAATTTTTGTAGAGTTTTACTTCCATAATCAAAAAGATCTCTTGTGCATAAATTAAGAGAATAAAATATATAGTAGCCAAGAAAGGCTTGGCACTTTGTTCCATGGAGCATCCCATGTTGCATTCACTGCCTTGAATGCATTTTCAATTTTGTCAAGGGACCATGCTGGAACAAGGTGGCTGCCTTAACTGTGGCATGTCAATTCATCTCAAATGTCTTCTCCTGGGCCTGGGTCATCTGGTCTATCACCTAATATCTACATAACTATCCACTTCACCTTTACTCCAATGGAGACAAACAAGCCATGCCTTCAATGTTTGTAAGCTCAAATATCTACTTGGTGGACTATTCCACCTATTGGAATAACTTCTACATAGATATTTCTAGTCTTTCCCTCTTTTATATTGCAATTTGAGCTCTTGGGCTATCTTGTCCCCTTTTGGCTGGCTCTTTTGGCTCTCTCTTTAGATGTTTACTAAGTTCATTTTTAACTTTTGTCTTCTTTAGCTTGTCTCTTCCTGGTTTTGTCTTTTCCTAGAATTTGAGCTCTCAGGGCTAAATTCCTAACTTTGTTGGCTCCTTGCATTCTTCTCTTAATGGTTCTTCCTTTTGGCCTTAAGGCCTTTGAATGCATTCAGATCCACACTCAAACCTTTAAAGATCAATGGTTATTTCATTTCCATAAAGTTGATGGTTATAGGGATGTCATCAGATGTCTAGATCCCAACAACTAGTTCATGGTGCTTAATATTGACATCCTCAGGCCCATCACCCTCCTTGGCAATTCCCTTGGATTTCTTGTTTGATCCTTCCTAAAGGGGAGGAATCCCTTCAAGGTCTTGAGAAAGGCCCATTTTATGGTTGATGAGAGCCCCCCGCAAGGGTATTTGCCCTTTGGGGTTCTTCGGGTGGTCTTTTTTTATTTAGGTGGATTCCTTCGGACAAAAGTCCAAAGGAATTCCTTAAAACTTTTTGTCTAAAGGAATTGCCTTACATTTCTTTCTCACTGGTTTTTATTTCAGAAGGATTTCTTCAGACAAAATGTTTGAAGGAATTCCTTCAAACATTTTTTTTGAAGAAATTCAACCGTAGCCTTTTCTTCTATCTTTGCCTTGTTCATTTTTCCAAAGAAAATCTTACCCTTTCAGCCTTTTACAACAATCCATTTTGCTCATCACATGCCATCTGTAAGGGCACTCACCTTTGGTTCATTGCCCTTCGCAAGGGTATTTTGGCCTTTGGGCTTTATGGCACTCCTTTGAACTGACTGATTTAATTGACCGAATGAACCAACTTTGGTTTAATAGTTTAATGGGTTAATCTTGTGTTCCACTCATTCAATTAACCGTTTGAACCAACCGCATTGAACCAACCACTCATTGAACCTTTGAACCATTGAACCTTTGAACCATTTTGGTTCAAGGTTCAATGGTTTAATGTTTCAAGCCTTCTTATTTTCATTAAGTGTTTTGAATCTATTAAACTTGTTGAAGGGGTTGAACTTTAAACTTTTGATGAAGCGTTTAATTCCTTAAGCTTGCCAATGTCATTAAACTTTTGAACCCGTTGAACCTTTGAACACATTGAACCATTTTGGTTCAAGGTTCAACGGTTTAATGTTTCATTCCTTTATTTGAAGCTTGCCGATGTTGATGCGATTTTTGGTTGAACCTTGAACCGTTGAACCAATCTTGAATTCACCTAAGTGGGGAACTTGTTTCTTTTCTGTAGAGTCTGTAGAAATGAACCTGTGGAGTTTGTAGAAATGAGTCCATAGAAATAAAAAACCAACTTATAGAGTTCATAGAAATGAGTCCATGGAACCCAGCCTATAGAGTCTATAGAAATGAGTCTGTAGAACCCAGCCTGTAGAGTCTGTAGTTTTCTCTAAGTCTCTCGAGCTTTGAAAGAGTTCATATAATCTAGCCTGTGGAGTCCATAGAAATGTATCTGTAGAGTCTATAAAAATGAGCATGTGGAGTTCATAGAAATAAGCCTGTGGAGTCTATTAGCTAAAAAATCTTGAAAAATGGAGAATTTGAATGCCTAGAACAATTTTGAGAAGGGAAGATAAAATTTTTGCCTATAGGACCAAAATAGTTCATGTTGTCCCAAAAAAGAGTGATAGATTTTGGGAACAACAGCTAGCTCTAGTTGGGGAACTTCCTTTAGTTGAAAACTTGGAACAATTGAGGGAAGTAGAAACCAAAATCTCCAGTGCCTTTAAGTATGCCATTGGGCTACAGAGTCATGCTACCCAAAAATAAAGGCACCAAAACATGAAAATGAATAACACAAAATAGAACCAAAGACTATAAAAATATACATATGTACAAGTGAACTTATCTGATACTTTAAGAATTGAAGTGCTTCAGATGCTATCCATTGTGAGAAAAAAAGGGTGTGACATCTTGATACTTTAACAAAAAACTATTTTCACCATTGAGATGATGGATAGTAAACAGACCTCTCCAAAGGGAATCAAATTTCCCATGCATTCCCTTTGGTTCTCTTCTCTTGTCCCATAACAAGACTTGATTTTCAATTTGGAAATCATGGTTTTTTGCTTTTTAGTCAAAAAGATTCTTCACCAAACTTTGATGTGTAGCAATTTAGTTCACCACCATAGTTCATTTCTCATCTAGTTCAGTCAAGCACATGATCATCTTATTGATGGAGATTTCATATGTCTGATCTTTGACTACCTTAGCCAATTTCAATGCTAACAATTCTAGGGTGATTGGTATCTTAGCATTAAGACCATAAAGAAGTTGGAAAGGTGACATACTAATTGCTCTCTTGGGTGTAATTCTATTTTCCCATAAAACATCAACCAATGCTTTATGCCATGTTCATTGGATGTCATCTACCAGCTTCTTGATCATAGTCACCAGGTTCTTGTTGCTTGATTCAGCTTGGCCATTCCCTTATGGAAAATAATCAAAAGAGTGGGAGAGGGTAATCCCATAGTAAAAATAGAATTGAGTAATCTCCTAGGAAGAGAAACAAGTTGCATTATTT
The DNA here is from genome assembly GCA_037957365.1 of Torreya grandis. NCBI lineage: Eukaryota > Viridiplantae > Streptophyta > Pinopsida > Cupressales > Taxaceae > Torreya > Torreya grandis. The sequence goes on from JARHVA010000311.1 coordinate 5,549,189, forward strand.
GTGACAATCTTGGTTAGGACCCCAAACTTGGAAATAATGTTTTCCTTGAGAAAATTGCACACAACTTCTGAAGTAACATGCTTAGTTGGAATTGCTTCCACCCATTTGGTGAAGTAATCTATGACCATGAGGACATAATCATATTTAGTGCTTGAAGATGGGTTTACAACATCAATAAAATTGATTCCCCATTATTGAAATGGCTTATTTATGACCACTGGCTTGAGAGGTAGAGCAACTAACTTGGGTCTTCCTATGAATTGCTAGCATAGTTCACATCTTCGTACCCATTTGTATGCATCTTGAAATAAAGTAAGCTAGTAATACATGGCTCATAGAATCTTATGGGTAGTTACAGGAGTAGAAAAATGTCCTTCATAGGCTAGATTATGGAAGGACTTCAAAAGGTAGTTCTACTGCTCTTTATCCACACAACGAAAGAACACTCCATCAAGGCTCCTCTTGTACATACCATTGTCTCATAGAATATAATTGGCAGCTTTCAATCTAACAGTCCTCCTTTCTTTATGAGACAAGTGAGTGGGACACTCACCATAAGTAATAAAATGAGCTATACTTGAATACCACTTATTCATGGTGGAGATAAAGAGGATTGTTGGCATGTCTTCCACTTCTTTTTCTTTATGCCCTGCTTCTTCAAGTTTGTTGTCAGCCATCAATTAACAAAGGCCTTTTCCCCTCACAAGCTTTGTTGGTTTGATAACTAGATCAAACTCCTAGATTTTAGCAATCTAATTCCCCTTTTCATTCCAAACTCCTGCTAAGTTAGTATGGATTTGACTATGGTATCAAAAACTAGGGAATTAATGCATGAATTGAGGATGTAAAAATGGAAATGATTTAATGCCTTGATCACTGCATAAACATGCTTCTCCATGTTTTAATACTTTAGCTCATGAGCTTTGAGAGGATAGCTCATGAAGGATATGGGAGATTCCATATTTTCTTCATTCTATTGAACCAAAATTACTAAAAGTGTGTGTTCAAAAGCATAACTATACATTGTGAAATCCTTGGTATAGTCTAGACAAACCAAAATTAGGGCATGGGTAATGGCTGTCTTGATGTCTTCAAATGTTGACTTGCCTTTTATAGTCCACTAGAAATTATCTTTTCCCTTCATCATGTCCATAATGTGGCAAGTCTTCTCACCAAACTCAGGGATGAACCTTCGTAAAATATTCACTTTTCTAAAGAAAGAGTGAACTACAGTCTTACTTGTGGGCAGGGTAAGTTCCTAGATGGATTTGACTCTTTCTAAGTCAATATCTATGCCTTCTCAGGATATAATTTTCTTTGAAAGTTTCCCTTTCATTACTCCAAAAATAGACTTCTTGGGATTAAGAGAAATGCCATTCTAGTGGCAGCATTCTAGCACTTGTTGCAAATGTCACACATGATCAAGGCAATGCTTGGAAAAGATGGTTAAGTCATCAAGGTATACCATAATGAAATTACCCATCTCATCTTTAAAATCAAGGTCCATAGCTCTCTAAAAAGTGGTACCAACATTTATCAAGCCAAATGGCATTCTTTGATATGCAAATGTGCCCCAAGGCATGGTGAAGATAGTCTTGTGCTGGTCTACTTCACCAACTTCAACTTGATTGTATCCTAAGAAGCCATCTAGCATTGATAACATCTCTGAACCGGTCACTATCTAAAGAACTTGGTCCATGATGGGCAAAGGATAGTTATCCTATAAGGATGACTGATTCAAGTTCTTGAAATCTACACAGAGGTGAATTTCAACATTCTTCTTCCTCACAGGAACTATGTTTGCAACCCATGTGGAATGATGGATTGGAAAATTTATCCTAACATTCAGCTTTTTCGTATTTTAGATAGAATAGTACCTGATATCTTTGGATTGTATTACCTAGATTTTTGCTTGTAAGGCATCAAATCACTCTGAAGAGGAATTTCATGGCAAATTTCTTCAGGTCTAAGTGACTTCAGATCATCAAAGGAGTATGCTAGGACATCCATGTACTGGCAAAGCAGAGCAGTGAACTTGAACCTCTCTTATGGGGTGCAATACTTCCCAATGTTCACCATCTTAAGATTTTATTTGGTACTCAAATTTATTTGATCAAACACTTGAGAGGAGCTTGAATCTATTTATTGTTGTTTGATGAACCTGTCATGTTTGTCAAACAATTTCTCAAGGGAAACCAATCCTTTTAAGATTTTATTTCCTTTAAGTTATAGGACTTCTTCACCTATGTCTAAACTTGTTTCAGGAAGTGGTTCACTACCTTCAAAGTGAAGTTGTTTAAAGCTACCTTTTTATTCTAGGAAGGCAATGATTTAGTTATCACCATTGAACACTTGCCAATGATTAGCATTGTTAAGCACACTTGGTCAAAAGACCAGTTTAATAGTGTACTTATATCCCTTAAAATTAGGGTGAGGAACCAAGAGAGGTTTTGAAATAGCTAGTGCATCAGCTTGGTCATTAAATTCCCTGAGTATGGCAGAGATGCTGAAAGCATCAAAGCTTTCAATTCGGTCCCAAACTAGATTGTGGTAGTGATGCAATCTCTCATTTTTGGTTTGATATAGGTTCCTTACCTAATAAACTACCAGTTTAACATCTCCTTTGGCATGAAGGAGTTTGATGCCTTTATCATGAGTAGCATTCAATCCAAGCAATAGAGATTTGTATTTAGCTATGTTGTTGGTGTTATTGAACTGTAATTTGTATGATAAAGGAAAAATATCTCCTTGAGGAGATATCAATAAAATCCCAGCTCTTGAACTGGTAGAGGAACAATTGCCATCAAATTTTAGAATCCATACCTCATCAAAAAATAATTTTTCCATATATTTTTCTTCATTTGGAAGGGGGGATCCTTTTGTGTTTGCATTGCACTCTATCCTATCTTGTGATATTCCATCTGAACCAATTTTTAGACTATCATTTTTAGAAGTTTCATCAACTAAAACATGAACATCCTCTATGGTCAAGAATAATTACCCATGTTTGAAGACTCAAATAAAATTTGAGCTTCAGTCATTGATATTTTAATGACCACATATTTTGCTTCCTTCTCATGGAGTAGCCTCTGCATAATGCCTTTGATATGGATCCTCACTTTAGATAGGCCCATGCTCAAATCGCCACCAACATCCTTACAAAAATTCTACCCAAGAAGGATTTCGTATGAGGTTGGGACATTAGCCACCAAGATTGTCATCTTGATTCTCTTTTTTGGGAATACTACAAATGCAAATTAGGCATCCTTGATTTGTCCTAGTAATGGCACTTGTTTGTTCTCTATGGAGAAACATCTCCCAAATGTCTTGGTTAGTGTGAGACCAAGGGATTATGTCACTTTGGTAAGCATGACATTGTCAAATGCAATAAAATATATGATGCAATTATTTAGTTGGTGTCCATTTATCAGAAGGGAGACATAAAATGGTCTAGTCCTCCTAGGAGTAGCATGAGGAATAGTGACAAGGTTATTCTTGGTAGATGTGTTCTTGGGGGGATCACGAGTTACCTTCAAAATTGCTTGTCCTATAGGAACAGTTTGGTTCTTTACACATTGAACCAACTTATCTAATTACTTAGGGTTAGATTATAGGAATTCAAATTTAGACATTTGAATTTTGGTTTTCTTTATATGGTTAATTATGTCGAATGTTTGAAATGGACTAGGAACAGAGGATGGGAGTTCATCCTTTTGGTTTTTGGGAGGGGGAGGACTAGTCTGTGAATTTGAAGTAGAAGGTGTAGGGATGTTTGATGTACTTACCTTTCCTATAATCATTGGGTCCTTTGGCTAGAAAGGCAGAGTGGTTCACTGCTTAGCAATTGAAATTATTGGTTGAGGTCACTCCTCTATCTTTTTTTATTAGCTTGCTAGGCTAACTGATTCTTAGACTGGGTGAACATAGTGTATGATCCCTCAGCTGCTTTACCTTCACTTCTGGGTTCATCCTGGTATTTTAGGAAACCAATGTTATAGTCACCAGCTAATTCTTCTCCCTCTATGAAGAGATTAACATCATCTTTTGGGTTCAACTTAGGCTAGAAGGAGAAATCTAATTCTGCTTCAAGATATCCAACTACTAAATTGGTTGGAGGTGTTTCAATGGCAAGGTTCCCCTAAGGGGGAGGAAGATGATTTGTTTGCCCTTAATTCTTAGTAGCATTGCCTTGGTATGACTGATTGGGGAATGTCCTCCTTGGTATATCTCTATATGAAGGAGTAGATGACATCCCTTGTGCCATTTGCTTTCTAAGAGTGAACAATTCATTTGCCAGCTTCTTCATCATTGGATCAGTGGTGGTTGTAGGTGAGTATTTAGAAGATGAAGAGGATTTACCTCTGTTAAGATCTCTCCTTATCTTTCCTACCAAGATAAGGTCATCTTATACCTCAGTAGCCAAATCCTGAGCCACAACAAGGTCTATGTGGCCAACCCATCTTAGAAAAAAACTCACTTCAGGCAGCTGTAAGTTGATGAAGAAGCATTTGAGGTTTTTACGTGTTGGCTGAGCAATTATAGGAATCTGGTTTCTCATCTTGTCAAACTTGGCAATGGAGTCCCTCATAGGTTCATGAGGTTATTTCTTCATCTATAAAAGCTAGGCCAATAAGGCATGCACATATTCTATAAGCTTGAACCTTGATTTGAATTTGGCTTTAAGAGTGTCCTAATCCATTACTGATCAAGCCTGTAGATGGTAGAACCAGTCTGCAGTAGCACCTTGTAATGTTTCCACAAACAGCTTGACAGCTACGTTTTTGAATTCCACACCTATCACACCACAGGCTATGTTGAAGGATATAATATGTTCATCAAGATGAACTCTCCCATCACTAAAGAATTTGGAGTAATTCTTCCTTGAACTGTGTGGAAGCTCATGTAGAGGTGGAGTAAGATTGAGTGGACCAAAAAATTTACCCCAGGGGCCTTGAACCACCATGATTTAATTATGGAAATGGTGGATAACAAATTTGGGTTGAGTATGTATAAGCAAAGCTCTGTTAATAGTAGAAAAGGAAGCTCTGCCTTGTGTTGGTGACTTGGTATAGATAGGAGGAACACTCTTGGATCATTGAACTTAAAGTTGGGGAGGAAACAATTTGAAATTACCCTACTGCACCAACTCAAAAATAAGGTCAACAACACCTTGGACTCTCTAGCTTCTAGTATAGCATGGAGTTGCCAGATTGTAGAATAAAAATGGGAAAGAATTGGCCCTACTTCAGCTTGAAGCTTGAGGCTTCAAACTATGTGCTCTTTCCCCAGCGAAGTTGCCAAAAAACTATTGGGTGAATATTTTGTCACCAGCTAACTAATGAGAAAAATAGGTCTCTTTAACCACAACATAGGGAGATTAGTCAACCAAATGTTCAGGTTTACTACATTAGAGGTGGAAAAATCTCTCCTCTCATCAAGGGGAGGTTCCCTATAAATATGAGGAGCTATATAATATATATATATATAAGCAAAAAATAACACTCAGGGGTAGGACTACACCATCCATATCTCTTTTTTTAGAGATGATGTTCACAAACAAAGGAGAAATCTTGGTGATAATACTGAAGGCACTTCTCTTCTTTCATAAGTGGTCTTGTAGCAAGGTGCAAGAGTTCTTTTTGGTGGGTAACTAACAGGTAGTAAGGTCATAGTAACCAGCAAGATGAAGTATAACATAAAGTCTACACCTAAACTACACAAGAGTGAAATACCAAGGACAATGAGAGAATGAAGTTGTCCCAAGGCCCTTTACATAGGAATATAAAATAGACAAACACACTAAAGCCAATTATGGTAGCACAAAATCTCTCCACAGCTAGCTTCAGGACACCTTCCTAATTACTTTTACTGATTCTACTTATTTCATTAACTAAACAAGAATGCATTCAGAAGATAGACATAAGAATAATCTCCTAAAAATGACACAAGCTATAATAGCACAAAGTCTGAAAGTAACTTGTTTTCTCATTCAAACAAAAAAATATGATTAACAATCTAAGCTTAAAGTCTCAGTAATCACCTCTCAATTTTGGCAGAGTTTTGCTTTCATAATCAAAAAGATCCCTTGTGCATCAAGTAAGAGAATACAATATATAGTAGCCAAGAAAGGCTTGACAATTTATTCCATGGAGTGGACCATGTTGCATTCAATGCCTTGAATGCATTTTTAGTTTTATCAAGGGACCATCCTGAAATAGGGTAGCTACCTTAACTATGGTGTGTCAATTCATCTCAAATGTCTTCTCTTAGGCCAGGGTCATCTGGTCTATCACCTGATATCTACATAGTTGTCCACTTCACCTTTACTCCAAGGGAGAAAAACAAGTCATGCCTTCAATGTTTGTAAGCTCAAATATCTACTTGGTGGACTGTTCCACCTACTGGAATAACTTCTACATAGATATTTCTGGTCTTTCCCTCTTTCCTCTTGTGATTTGAGCTCCCAGGCTATTTTTTCCCCTTCTTACTAGCTCTTTTGGCTCTCTCTTCAGCTGGTCATTGAGTTCATTTTTAACTTTTGTCTTTTTTAGCTTTGTCTCTTCCTGGTTTTTTATTTTCCTAGAATTTGATCTCTCAGAGCTGAATTCCTAGCTTTACTGGCTCCTTGCATTATTCTCTTAGTGGTTCTTCCTTTTGGCCTTAAGGCCTTTGAATCCATTCGGGTCCACACTCAAACCTTTAAAGATTAATGGCTATTTCATTTTCATAAAGTTGATGGCTATAGGGACATCACCAAATGTCTCGATCCTAATGATTAGTTCATGGTGCTTAATCTTGACATCTTCAGGACCGTCACCCTCCTTGGCAATTCCTTTAGCTTTCTTGTTTGATCCTTCCTGAAGAGGAGGAATCCCTTCAAAGTCTTGGAAAGGCCCATTTTCTAGTCGATGAGAGGCCCCCACAAGGGTATTTGCCTTTCAGGGTTTTTCAGATGGCCTTCAGGTGGTCTTTTTTATTCAGACAGATTCCTTCAAACAAAAGTCTGAAGGAATTCCTTCAGACTTTTTGTCTAAAGGAATTGCCTTATGTTTCTTTCCCGTTGGTTTTTCTTTCAGAAGGATTTCTTTGGACAAAATGTCCAAAGGAATTCCTTTAGACAATTTTTTTGAAGAAATTCAACCTTGGCCTTTTCTTCTATCTTTTCCTTGTTCATTTTTTTGAAGAAAATCTTACCCTTTCGGCCTTTTACAATGGTCCATTTTGCTCATCACATGCCCTCCGCAAGGGCACTCAACTTTGGTTCACTGCCCTCCACAAGGGAATTTTGGCCTTTGGGCTTTGGGGCACTCCTTTGAACTGACCGATTGAACTAACTTTGGTTCAATGGTTCAATGGTTCAATCTTGTGTTTCGCTCATTTAATTGACCATTTGAACCAACCACGTTGAACCAACTGCTCATTAAACCTTTGAACCATTGAATCCATTGAACCATTTTGGTTCAAGGTTCAATGGTTCAACGGTTCAAGACTTCTTTTTGTTAAGTGTTTTAAAGCCATTGAACTTGCTGAAGCGGTTGAACTTTGAAATTTTGACAAAGCATTTAAATCCTTAAGCTTGCTGATGTCATTGAACTTTTGAGCCCATTGAACCTTTGAACCCGTTGAACTACTTTGATTCAAGGTTCAATGGTTCAATAGTTCATTCCTTTGTTTGAAGCTTGCCAATGTTGAAGCCATTTTTAGTTGAACCTTGAACCGTTGAACCAATCTTGAAATTGCCTAAGTGGGGAACGTGTTTCTTTTCTATAGAGTCCATAGAAATGAACCTATGGAGTCCATAGAAATGAGTCTCTAAAAACAAAAAACCAACCTACAGAGTTTGTAGAAATGAGTCTGTGGAACCTAGCCTACAAAGTCCATAGAAATGTGTCTATAGAACCTAGCCTATAGAGTATGTAGTTTTCTCTAAGTCTCTCAATCTTTGAAAGAATCCATAGAATCTAGCCTGCGGAGTTCATAGAAATGTATCTGAAGAGTCTGTAGAAATGAGCTTGTGGAGTCTGTAGAAATAAGCTTGTGGAGTCTGTTAGCTGAAAAATCTTGAAAAATGGAGAATTTGAATGCCCAGAACAATTTTGAGAAGGGAAGAGAGAATTTTTTCCTGTAGGACTAAAATAGTTCATGTGTTGTCCCAAAAAGGAGTGACAAATTTTGGGAACAATAGATAGCTCCAGTTGGGGAACTTCCTTCAGTTGAAAACTTAAAATAGCTGAGGGAAGTAGAAACTAGAATATCCAATGCCTTTAAGTATGCCATTGGGCTATGGAGTAATGCTACCCAAAAATAAAGGCACTAAAAATGAAAATGAACAACACAAAATAGAACTAAAGACTATACAAATGCACATGTACAGGTGAACTTATCTAATACTTCAAGAATTAAAGTGCTTCAGATGCTACCCATTGTGAGGCAGAGAAAAGGGCATGCCATCTTGATACTTCAATAGGAAACTATTTTCACCATTAAGCTAATGGATAGTAAATGGACCTCTCCAAAGGGAATCAAATTTTCCATGCATTCCCTTTAGTTCTCTTCTTTTATCCCACAATAGGACTTGATTTCCAATCTGGAAATCATAGTTTTTCACTTTTTAGTTGAATAGCTTCTTCACCAAAATTTGACGTGTAGCAATTCAATCCACTAACATAGTTTGTTGCTCATCTAGTTCAGCCAAGCACATGATCCTCTTATCGATGGAGCTTTCATATCTCTGATCTTTGACTGCCTTAGCCATTTTCAATGCTAGCAATTATAGGGTGATTGGTATCTTAGCATTAATAACAAAAATAAGTTGGAAAGGTGACATACCAATTGCCCTCTTGGGTGTAATTATGTCTGCCCATAAAGCATCAACCAATGATTTATGTTATGTTCATTGGTTGTCATCTACTAGCTTCTTGATGATAGTCACCAGGTTCTTGTTGCTTGATTCAACTTGGCCATTCCCTTGAGAAAAATAATTAGAAGAGTGGGAGAGGGTAATCCCATAGTAAAAATAGAACTAAGTAATCTCCTAGGAAGAGAAACAAGTGTTATTTGTGACAATCTTGGTTGGGACCCCAAACCTAGAAATGATGCTTTCCTTGAGGAAATCACACACCACTTCTGAAGTAGCATGCTTGGTTGGAATTGCTTCCACCCATTTGGTGAAGTAATCTATGGCTGTGAGGACATAATCATGTCTAATGCTTGAAGATGGGTTTATAGCACCAATTAAATTGATTCCCCATTTTTGAAATGGCTCTTCTATGACCACTGGCTTGAGAGGAAGAGCAACTAACTTGGGTCTTCCCATGAACTGCTAGCATAGTTCACATCTTCGTACCCATTTGTACACATTCTGAAACAGAGTAGGCCAGTAATACTTGGCTCACAAAATCTTATAGGTAGTTACAAGAGCAAAAAAATGTCCTCCATAGGCCAAATTATGGAAGGACTTCAAAATTTGGTTCTACTGCTCTTTATCCACACAGTGAAGGAACACTCCATCAAGGCTCCTCTTTTATAGGCCATTGTCCCAGAAGACAAAATTGGTAGCTTTCAATCTAATAGTCCTCCTTTCTTTATGAGACAGGTGAGTGGGACACTCACCATAAGTAAGGAAATGAACAATACTTGAATACCACTCATTCATGGTGGAGACAAAGAGGACTATTAGCATGTCTTTCACTTCTTTTTCTTCATGCCCTACTTCTTCAGGTTTGTTGTCAGCCATCAATTGATAGAGGCCCTTTCCCCTCACAAGCCTCATTAGTTTGATAACTAGATCAAACTCTTAGATTTTAGAAATCTAATTACCCCTTTTCATTCCAAACTCCTATTGAGTTAGTATGGATTTGACTATGGTATCAAAAACCATGGCAACAATGCATGAATTGAGGATGTAAAAATGAAAATGCTTTACTGCCTTGACCACTGCATAAGCATGCTTCTCTATGTTTGAATACTTTAGCTTATGAGCTTTGAGAGGATATCTCATGAAGGATATGGGAGATTCCATACTTTCTTCATTCTGCTGAACCAAAATTGTTGAAAGTGTGTGTTCAAAAGCATAACTATACACTATGAAATCCTTGGTATAATCGAGACAAACTAGAATTGGGGCATGGGAAATGGCTATCTTGATGTCTTCAAATGCTGACTTACCTTCTGTAGTCCACCAGAACATATCTTTGCCCTTCATCATGTCCACAATGTGGCGAGTCTTCTCAGTGAACTCGGGGATGAACCTTCATAAAAAAATCACTTTTTCGAAGAAAAAGTGAATTGTAGTCTTACTTGTGGTAAGGGTAAGTTCCTAGATGAATTTGACTTTTTTTGAGTCAATATTTATGCCTTCTCAAGATACAATTTGCTCGAGAAGTTTCCCTTTCATTACTCCAAAAATAGACTTCTTGGGATTAAGAGAAATGCTATTCTGGTGGTAGCATTCCAACACTTATTGCAAATGGTGCACATAATCAAGGTGATGCTTGGAAAAGATGGTTAAGTCATCAAGGTATACCATAATGAACTTATACATCTCATATTTGAAATTAAGGTCTATATCTCTCTAAAAAGTGGTGGTAGCATTTATCAAGCCAAATAGCATTCTTTAGTATGTAAAGGTGCCCTAAGGCATGGTGAAGGCAATCTTGTGCTGGTCTACTTCACCAACTTCAACTTGATTATATCCTAAGAAGCCATCTAGCATTGATAACATCTCTAAACTGATCACTATCTGAAGAACTTGGTCCATGATGGGTAGAGGATAGTTATCCTTTAAGGATGACTGATTCAAGTTCTTGAAATCTATGTAGAGGCAAATTTCACCATTCTTCTTCCTCACAGGAACTATGTTTGCAACCCATGTAAAATGATGGATTGACAAAATTATCCTAGGATTCAGCATTTTATATATTTTAGATAGAATAGTACCTGATATCTTTAGATTGTACTACCTAGATTTTTGCTTGTAAGGCACCGAATCACTCCTGAGAGGAATTTCATGGTGAATTTCTTCAGGTCTGAGTGACTTTAGATCATCATAGGAGTATGCTAAGACATCTATGTACTATAAAAGTAGAGAAGTGAAATTGAACCTCTCTTCTAGAGTGCAACACTTCCCAATGTTCACCATCTTGGGATTTTCCTTGGTACCCAAATTTATCTGATCAAACTCTTGAGAGGAGCTTGAATCCATTTGTTGTTATTTGATGAACCTATCATGTTTGTCAAACAACTTCTCAATGGAAACCAATCCTTTTGGGATTTTATTTCCTTTAAGTTGCAAAATTCCTTCACCTGCATCTGAACTTGTTTTAGGGGCTGGTTCACTATTTTCGAAGTGAAGTTATTCAAAGCTACCTTTTTGTTCGAAGAACACAATGATTTAGTTATCACCATTGAACACTAGCCAATGATTGGTATTGTCAGGCACACTTGGTCGAAAGACCAATTTAATAGTGTACCTATCTCCCTTAAAATTAGGGTGAGGAACCAAAAGAGTTGCTGAAATAGCTAGTGCATCAGCTCAATCATTAAATTCCTTGGGTATGGTAGAGATGCTGAAAGCATCAAAGCTTTCAATTTGGTCCCATACTAGACTGTGGTAGTGGCATAATCTCTCATTTTTGGTTTGATATAGTTTCCTTACCTGACAAACTACCAGTTCAACATCTCCTTTGGCATAAAGGAGTTTGATGCCTTTGTCACGAGTAACTTTCAATCCAAGTAATAGAGATTCATATTCAGCTGTGTTATTGGTGTTGCTAAACTATAATTTGTATAATGAAGAAAACATATCTCCTTGAGGAGATATCAATACAATCCCAACTTCTAAACTGGTAGAGGAGTAGTTGTCATCAAATTATAGAATCCATACGTCATTAGAAACTAATTTTTCCATAGATTTTCCTTCGTTTGGAAGGGGGATCCTTCTGCATTTGCACTGTGCTCTATCCTATCTTGTGCTATTCTATTTGAACCAATTTTTAGACTATCATTTTTAGAGGTTTCATCAACTGAAACATGAACATCCTCTGTGGTCAAAAAATAATTACCCATGCCTGAAGACTCAAATAAAATTTGAGCTTCAGGCACTGATGTTTTAATGACCACATATTTTGCTTCCTTCTCAGGGAGTAGCCTCTACATGATGTCTTTGACAGGGATTCTCACTTCAGATAGGTCCATGCTCAACTAGACACTAACATCCTTGTAGAAATTCTACCCAAGAAGGATGCCATATGAGGCTGGGACATCGGCCACCAAGATTGTCATCTTGATTCTCTTTTCTGGAAATGTTGTAAATGCAAATTGGGCATCCTTGATTTGTCCCAGTAGTGGCACTTGTTTTTTTCCATGGAGAAACATCTCCCAAATTTCTTGGTTAGTGTGAGACCAAGGGATTCTATCACTTTGGTAGGCATGACATTGTCAGATGCACTAGAATCTATGATGTAATTGTTCAGTTGGTGTCCATTTATCAATAGGGAGACATAAAATGGTTCAGTCCTTCTTGGAGCTACAGGAAAAATAGTGACAAGGTTATTCTTAGTAGATGTGTTCTTGGGGGGATCATGAGTTACCTTCAGAATTTCTTGTCTTACAGGAATGGCTTGGTTCTTTACACATTGAACCAACTTATCTAACTACTTAGGGTTATATTGTAGGAATTCAAATTCAGACATTTGAATTTTGGTTTTCTTTATATGGTCAATTATGTCAAATGTTTGAAATGGACTAGGAATAGAGGATGGGAGTTCTCCTTTTGGTTTTCTAGAGGGGGAAGACTGGTCTGTGAATTTGAAGTAGAAGGTGTAGGGATGTTTGATGTACTTACCTTTCCTGTAATCATCGGGTCCTTTGGCTGGAAAGGCAGAGTGGTTCCCCTCTTAGCAATTTAAATTATTGGTTGAGGTCACTCCTTTATCTTTTGTTTATCAGCTTACTAGGTTGACTAATTCTTGGACTAGGTGAACACAACGTATGATCCCTTAGCTACTTTACCTTCACTTTTAGGTTCATCCTGGTAATTCAAGAAACTAATGTTGGATTTGCTAGCTGATTCTTCTTCTCCCTCTATGAATAGATTAGCATCATCTTCTAGGTTCAACTCAAGCTAGAAGGAGAAATCTAATTCTGCTTCAAGATATCCAACTGCTGAATTGGTTGGAGGTGCTTCAATGGCAATGTTCCCCCATGGGGGAGGAAGATGATTTATTTTCCCTTGATTCCTGGTAGCATTGCCTTGGTATGACTGAATGGGGAATGTCCTCCTTGGTATATCTCTATATGAAGGAGCAGATGACATCCCTTACACCATTTACTTTTTAAGAGTGAGTAATTCATTTGCCAGCTTTTACACCATTAGATCAATGGTGGTTATAGGTGAGTATTCATAAGATGAAGAGGATTTACCTTTGTTAGGATCTCTCTTTATTTATCCTGCTAAGATAAGGTCATCTTCTACCTTAATAGCCAAACCCTAAGCCATAGCAAGGTTTATTTGGCCATCTTATCTTAGCAAAAAACTCACTTCAAGCAGCTGTGAGTTGATGAAGAAGCATTTGAGGTTTTCAGGTGTTGGCTAAGTAATTATAGGAATCCAGTTCCTTAGCTTGTCAAACTTGGCAATGAAGTCCCTCATAGGTTCACGAGGTTCTTTCTTCATCTGTGTGATCTGGGACAATAGGGCATGTGCATCTTCTATAGGCCTGAACCTTGCTTTGAATTTGGCTTTGAGAGTGTCCCAGTGCATTACTGACCAAGCTTATAGATGGTAGAACTAGTCTGCAGTAATGCCTTACAATGTTTTCATAAATAGTCTGACAGATACGTAATCAAATTTCACACCTATCATGCCACAAGCTATGCTAAAGGCTGCAATATGTTCATTAGGATGAACTCTCCCATCACCAAAGAATTCTGGAAAATTCTTCTTTGAACTGCGTGAAAGCTCATGTAGAGGTGGAGTAAGATTGAGTGGACCAAAAGAGTTACCCCAAGGGCCTTGAACTACCATGATTTGCTTATAGAAAAGGGGGATAACAAATTTGGGTGGAGTATGTATAGACAAATCTCTTCTAATAGCAGAAAAGGAAGCTCTACCTTGTGTTGGTGACTTGGTATGGATAGGAGGAACACTCCTAGATCGTTAAACTTGAAGTTAGGGAGGAAACAAATCAAAATTACCTTGCTACACCAACTCAAAAATAGGGTCAACAACACCTTGGACTCTCTGGCTTCTAGTATAGTATGGATTTTCTAGATTGTAGAATAAAAATGGGAAAGAACTGGCCCTGCTTTAGCTTAAAGCTTGAGGCTTCAAATTGTGCGCTCTTTCCCCAATGGAGTCACTAAAAAACTGTTGAGTGAATATTTTGTCACCAGCTAATTGATGAGCAAAATAGGTCTCTTTAACCATAGCATAGGGAGATTGGTTAGCCAAATGTGTAGGTTTACTACATCAGAGGTGGACAAATCTCTCCTCTTATCAAGGGGAGGTTCCTTATAAATATGAGGAGCTATATACTCTTTATATAAGCATAAAATAACATTCAGAGGTAGGACTACACCATCCATCTCTTTTTTTAGAGATGATGTTCATAGAAAAGGAGAAATCTTGGTGATAATACTAAAGGCACTTCTCTTATTTCAAAAGTGGTCTTGCAGTAGGGTGCAAGAGTTCTTTTTGGTGGGTGATTAATAGGTAAAAGGGTTTTAGTAACCAGCAAGATGAAGTATAACACAAAGTCTACACCTCAACTGCACAAGAGTGAAATACGAAGGATAATGAGGGCACAAAGTTTCCCCAAGGCCTTTTACATAGGAACAAAAAATAGACAAACACACTAAAGGCAATTATGGCAGCACAAAGTCTCTCCGCAGTTGGCTTTAGAAAACATTCTTGATTACTTCTATTGATTCTACTTATTTCATTAACTAAACAAGAATACATTCAAAAGACATACATAAGAACAATCTCCTAAAAAAAAACACAAGCTATAACAACACAAAATCAGAAAGTAACTTGCTTTCTCATTCAAACAAAGAAATATGATTAACAATCTGAGCTCAAAGTCTTAGTAATCACCTCTCAATTTTGGTATAGTTTTTCTTTCATAATAAAAAAGATCTCCTATGCATAAAGTAAAAGAATACAAAATATAGTAGCTAAGAAAGGCTTGGATCTTTATTCAATGGAGTGGTCCATGTTGCATTCAATGCCTTGAATGTGTTTTTAGTTTTGTGAAGGGATCATACTAGAATAGGACAGTTGCCTTAACTGTGGCATGCCAATTCATTTCAAATGTCTTCTCCTAGGCCTGGGTCATCTGGTCTGTCACCTGATATTTGCACAGCTATCCACTTCACCTTTACTCCAATGGAGACAAACAAGTTACACCTTCAATGTTTGTAAGCTCAAATATCTACTTGGTGGACTGTTTCACCTACTAGAATAACTTCTACGCATATATTTCTAGTATTTCCCTCTTTCTTATTATGATTTGAGCTCCTAGGCTATCTTTTCCCCTTCTGGCTATCTCTTTTGGCCCTCTCTTCAGCTGGTCACTGAGTTTATTTTTAACTTTTATCTTTTTTAGTTTTGTCTCTTCTTAGTTTTGTCTTTTCTTGGAGTTTGAGCTCTTAGGGCTGAATTCCCAACTTTGCTGCCTCCTTGCATTCTTCTCTTAGTGGTTATTCCTTTTGGCCTTAAGGCCTTTGAATGCATTTAGGTCCATGCTCAAACCTTTAAAGATTAATGGCTATTTCATTGCCATAAAGTTGACGACTGTGAGGACGTCACCAGATGTCTGGATCCCAACGGCTAGTTCATAGTGCTTAATCTTGATGTCTTCGGGCCTGTCACCCTCCTTGGCAATTCCTTTGGCTTTATTATTTGATCCTTCCCAAAAGGAAGGAATCCCTTCAGGGTCTTGAGAAAGACCCATTTTCTGGTCAGTGAGAGCCCTCCGCAACAGTATTTGCACTTCAGGGTTCTTCAGGTGGCCTTCAGGTGGTCTTTCTTATTCGAGCAGATTCCTTCTGACAAAAGTATAAAGGAATTGTCATACATTTCTTTCCCACTAGTTTTTCTTCTAGAAGGATTTATTTAGACAAAATGTTTGAAGGAATTCCTTCAGACAATTTGTCTAAAGAAATTCAACCTTAGCCTTTTCTTCTATCTTTGCCTTGTTCATTTTTTCAAAGAAAATCTTACCCTTTCAGCCTTTTGCAATGGTCCATTTTTCTCATCACATGCCCTCCACAAGGGCACTCACCTTTGGTTCACTACCCTCTGCAAGGGTATTTTGGCCTTTGGGCTTTGGGGCACTCCTTTAAACTAACTGATTGAATCGACTGATTGAACCAACTTTGGTTCAACGGTTCAACGGTTCAATCTTGTGTTCCACTCATTCAATTGACCATTTGAACCAACCACATTAAACCAACCACTCATTGAACCCATTGAACCTTTGAACCATTTTGGTTCAAGGTTCAATGGTTCAAGCCTTCTTTTTGTTAAGTGTTTTGAAGCCGTTGAACTTGTTGAAGTAGTTGAACTTTGAACTTTTGATGAAGCATTTAACTCCTTAATCTTGTCGATGTCATTAAAATTTTGAACCCATTGAACCATTTTGGTTCAAGGTTCAAAGGTTCAATAGTTCATTCCTTTGTTTGAAGCTTGTCAATGTTGAAGCCATTTTTGGTTGAACCTTGAACCATTGAACCAATCTTGAAATCACCTAAGTGGGGAACTTGTTTCTTTCCTGTAGAGTTCATAGAAATGAACTTGCATAGTCCATAGAAATGAGTCTATGGAACCCAACCTATAGAGTATATATAAATGAGTCCATAGAACCCAGCCTACAGAGTCCATAGTTCTCTCTAAGTCTCTCAAGCTTTAAAAGAGTCTATAGAATCCAGCTTGCGGAGTTCATAGAAATGTATCTGCAGAGTCCATAGAAATGAGCCTATGGAATCTGTATAAATAAGCTTGTGGAGTCTGTTAGATAAAAAAGCTTGAAAAATGGATAATTTGAATGCCCAATACAATTTTGATAAGGAAAGAGAGAATTTTGGCCTATAGGACCAAAATAGTTCATGTGTTGTCCCAAAAAGAAGTGACAAATTTTGGGAACAACTTTAAAATTCTTAAGGTGTTTAAGTGTTTGACATGAAGAGGAGAGAGATATTTATAGTCTCATACTTATAGTGTGATCATCATGTAACCTTTTTGAAATTGGGTGCCTATAAATGTGAAAAGTGGAATACATACTCGAGGAGTTTCTCATAAAATATTTATGATGATCATTATGGGGAATGATGTGATATGGAGTACCTAGACATTAATTACAAGGGGAGTGGGGTAGATTTTCCTTAAAGAATAAATCTACTCTTGTCCCTATTTTAAATGTATCTCTTAGGAGATACCTTGAAGGGTAAATCCACTATTGTGCATGTTTTAAAGGTATCTCCTACGAGATACCTTAAAGGTATTACAAGGGCCTTCAAAATATCACCCATTAGTGCCTTCTATGTAAAAGAAAATTGAACTTGTTCCTTGAAGGAAAAATCCACTCTTGTCCCTATTTGAAATGTATCTCTTAGGAGATTCCTTGAAGGGTAAATCCATTCTTGTGCATGTTTTAAGGGTATATCATATGAGATACCTTGAAGGTATTACAAGGGCCTTCAAAATATCACCTAGTATGGCCTTCCATGTAAAGTAAAATTGCACTTATTCTTTGAAGGAGAAATCCACTCTTGTCCCTATTTGAAATGTATTACTTAAGAGATAACTTAAAGGGGAAATCCACCATTGTGCATGTTTTATAGGTATCTCCTAGGAGATACCTTGAAGGTATTACAAGGGTCTTCAAAATATCACCCAGTAGTGCCTTCCACGTAAAGGAAAATTCCACTTGTTCATGTTGAAGGTATTTATTATGAGATATTTTAAAAATTCCCTTCAATGTATGACAATGTCATTCAAATTATATATTAGGATATTCTATCAAGGGCCTTGTATTTCCATCACGTTACCCATGAAGGTATTATAAGTCCCTTTAAGTAATCTTGTAGTAGATATCTAGAAGGGTGTTGTCATACATATCAATGTGTGTTTCACATCTAAGACTAGCATATGAATTAAGACAAGAAAGAACACGTTCATACATTTTACACAATAAAATTTATTTAATCATACAACCAAATAAATAAGCTTAATTACACAAATATTGGAAATAAAATACACAAACACATGAGTTGATAACTGAAATTGTTCCTTCTCTTATATATTGAAAATTCTCTAACCCTTTAAAACTATGGGTTACATGTGTTTAAATAAACTTGGGGAAGGGGTAGCCTCATCCTCAAAGTAAATACTAGATAGATTACATGTCATATTTATAAATTTAGTTCTAACAATGGACAAAATCATTAGAGTTATCTTACAATTGTTAATAACCTAAGTTAGCCTTTATAAAAATCATACAATGTGTACATGTTTAAAAAAATGAATAGGCAACTTTACAATATGGTTTGAACTATAAGAAAAATATAAATATAGAAATATACACTGCTATATAAATGTACATGTAAAAAATTGGACCTTCATGGCTATGTTGACATCTAGATGGATGCATGGACTTTAGTTGGCATTGTAACTATGGTTACTAACTTAGAACTAGAAGTGGCAAGTTCAGTTTTCTTCTTCTTCACCTCTATCTCAAGCCAGTATTTATGTGATACATCATTTTACTACCAAATTATGTCCAAATTAAAAAGAGGGAGTCTATGTACCCCATCAGCCTATCTTAGTAGATTTACATGCTCTACTTTAGTCATCTAAAAGTTGATCTTAAAGATCTCAACTTCAATCACCATCTTCCTAGCAAAGCTCAACTTGGATTCTATGTTTTCTAATGGTAGTCCTTATGGATTTTTCTTAAAATTGTCTGAAGCCTCCTGAATAATCTAATTAAATTTCATCTTATTAAACAACTTCCTTGTAACATCATTTACTTTGCATAATTTCAAATCATTCAAATTTTGGATAATGAGGACTTCCTACTCTTCATATTTGGGGACCAAAGCCCTAGCTACTGTCACCCATTCCCTAGCCTCTTATATCTTGATGATCACCATGTTGAGTGCATTGGATGCCTCTAATGGTGTCATGAGATCTAGGTGGATATAAGTCTTATTATTTATGTAAATAATTAAGATCTTCAATTTATTCTTGTCAGCTTTCAAAGAATTAAATAATTTGTGAGTATTGACAACATGGGGGGATAATTTAGCTTGCATAGACTCTAATGCCTTCAAATAATTATAATACTTTGATGCTACCTCTTAGACCTCAGCTTCAATCTTAGCTAGGATATGTATTATATTTTGTTGTTCTTTTATTTTCTCTAACTCTACCTCCAGTTCTTATCTAGTCAGCTCTATGCCTTTGTGAATTACCACCATGGCATCCTTATGTGCTTTAGCTAGAGATTTAAAGTCTTCACTTAGGGGGATTTCCTTAAATGCATATTTTTTCCTTTGGTCAAAGAAAATATCTCTTGTCTCTCTTAAAAAATTAATTCCCTACTAATATCATCTTCTAGCTTCCTCTTCCTTACCCTCTAAATACTCCTAGATGGTTTATCAAATAAAGTCATAATATATGGGAGATATTTTATTTTGAAGCTAGGAATTTGAGAGGTCTTGGCCCTTAAATCACTGGCCCATAGTGGAATTTTCAACTAGTTAAGGTATATCTCCTTTTTGGTTTTGACCACAACTTCTTCTTCAACTTCCTCATCTAGTTGTTTCTTCTTTGCTTCTTTGACAATTATGTTAGGCAAGGAAGGCCAAATTATCTTATACCAATCCAAACCTTCATATTTATGGAGTGGATGAATTGTGATAACCTATGTATTTTCCTTCTTTCCTTTGCTTGAGCTAGTGACAATGGTTTCTTGGGGTGGAGTTGTGGATGGCATGGGGAGAGTAATTTGGGTGGATGAGACATGGAGCTGGGGAGTGGCCATGGCTATTTTGATCTTCTTGGATGCCCTTTTCCTTTTCAATGATCTAACTATGCTAGTACCAAAAGGAATATTGGAGTGGCCGTGAAGGAAGTGGATGGCATGGTGGTCTATATAGATAAAGCCTTTTTACCTATTGTGTCTTCCATAGATGGTGTTTTTTCCAACTCTGCGTCTTCCTCCTACACTACTACTTATTGGGGAATTAAAGGTAAGCTTTGAGATTGATCTATTATATGAATAAATATGGGGGGATTCCTAGGCTTCCTTTTGTAATAAATAGTAGTCTTAAGCTATGAGAAAGAGCCTTGATAAATTGAGGTAGATTATTTGTGTGTCGCTACCCTTGAAGATGTAGATTTTTGTTCTTGGGGGGTATCCACATGCATTTAAATTTCACTGGTAATTGGGGGCTATTGTCCTTTCTCTTCCTCATTAGATGAATCTAGATTGATGGGGTCTCCTAGAGCTCCCCTAGGATCAGGTTCACTCACCCCTATTTCTTCTTGATAACCTTCAAATTGAAAATAAGATCATATGATGTATTTCTTTATTCCTTGGACTATTATATGGGTTAGTCCTTCTAAAAGTCTGAGGATGTCCATCCTAAAAAGAGTGAAATTCTATTATGTAATTCCTCCATAGTGATTGAAGGTTCTTATTAAATCATCATTAAATGATCCTCCTTCAAACCAGAAACCCTTACCCTTTCCAATACCTCATCATCATTCTATGTGTTCATGAATAAAAATTCATAATCATAATTGATGTGTTGGTAGGGGATACTATGGCCCTAAATGTGTTTTTGGATGTAGTCATGAGGATCCCAATAATTGCGTGGTATTATGGGCAAATGATAACTCTTTATTTTGCCACCCATGTCTACAAAGTGATTTATCATTGTGTATACCATCTTTCTAATGACCATATGGTTCCCATAGACCATGCTTTTCTTATTTTTGAATAGGTGCTCCTCAATGCTCCACCAGAGTTATAATAAATTTCTTGCTTATCCTATTTATTAGGTACATATTTTTGAAGGCTAAAAGGATGAAATTTATGCCTAGAAATCATGATAATAGTGTAGTAGGACATAAAAAATAATCACCTCTTCCAAATAGTGTCTTCATGATGCTTGCTCTAACTATGGGCATTGGATACCCATGGATTGCTTGCCAGACTTGAGGATAAACATCATCAACAATCCATTACATATTCTTGGTATAAGCATAGATATACAAAAATTGAAAATGATCATAAATGCAATTTTTGATACAGTCGATAGCCAGGCTCCATAGCTCATTAAGGAATTTATATACTATTCCCATTACAACATCCAAAAGATATGACATCATATATAAGCGGCCCACTAGAGTGGGATACTTGTCCTTATGAATGATCTATTATCTTAGTTTGTAGCTTATAATTTCACCTAGGGTAAATGTTACATCATTGATCAACATCATATGCAACAATGGTACCCAGTCCAAATTGAGGAAATGGATGTTGGGCATTCCATAGAGCCTATTGACAAGTGTCATGCCAATCCAGACTCCCATCTTGAACTTATTTATTAGAGTGGAATTTTTTCCTTTGTATTTCCTAGTTTCCTTGGGGAGAAGCCATGAATTCAACACCTTTTCTATAGTATTATATTGATTCCATAAAACTATCTTGTATTTGTTAAAATAAGCATCTAGTGTTGGTAGTGATAAATACCTCTAAAAATATGCTCTAGATATGCATGTCATATCTATTTGGTTATACATGTGGTGTATAAAATAATCATGTGTAACCTTGACTACAAAGAATAAGTCTCAAAAGAGGTCAATGCATGGCATCACCTCAGGCTTAGCCACAATCGAATGCAATCCCTATCTCTTAAGTGCTAGCAAGTCTATGATGAATAATCTCCCTGAGGGAGACATATTTATATATAGTGAAAACATGTTAATAGAATTGATAATGTCCCATAATTCATAGTAGATCCCATACTTATTGTTCAAAATGGTGCCATCATAAATTGTGCTCTTTAATTTGGTTAAGTCCTTAATAGAAAATGGTGATCATAGAATTACTCCCCTAAATGCCTTAGATGAAGATGCCATTGAAATTATGTATAGTGTTTGTAGTTTATTTACATTATCTATGAAAAATTCTCATTTCCACTAGTCACTTGTTTACTTATAATAGTCTCACATGTAACTAAGGCTTTTCTTGCATAGGATAGTAGTTGAGTTCAAATTTATTCAAGATCAATGAAGACATAAATGGATGCTCATCATGTAGATAGCCTTTAGAATTCAATTTTAGTTTGTTATAAATTCCCAACATTCACATGTTTCATACTTTGTGCATATTTTATATCTAGTTAGTTTAGTTGGCGAGTATCCTTAACAAGTATCAGGAAGTATTTTGCTTTATTGGCCAAGTATAGCAATATTTTGGTATTTGGGAATTAGGAGTTGGGTTTTGTGTTATGACCAAGCCTACAAAATATTCAAATAAAAATTTCAAAAATAAAGGCCAATACAAAAAACTCAAAGACTAAAATCACTGATAAAATATAAGTCATTCAAAACATTTGTTTTCACAAAATGTCTGATGCAAAAACTCTGAACAAAAAAGTTTGAACACTAAAATTACCGAATAAAAATTACAAAGACCAAAATCCATCAAACAAAATCTCTAAACAAAAAACTTCAAGACCAAAATATAATAATAGGGCCCAATCAAAATGTCCAAAAACCAAATCCTAAATATAATTCCTTTGAATAAAACTAAGTCCCAAAAAGGTCCTTTAATTTATCACTTAGTAGTGCCTTCAAGGTCAAGGAAAATTTCACTCATGTGCATGTTGAAGGTGTCTCCTAGGATATACTTTCAACATTCCCTTTAGTGTATAAAAATTCCCTTCAAATGATCTCCTATGATATTCCTTTCAAGGGCCTTGTATTTCCTTGATGGTATGGAAAATATATTGAATGTAATTATTATTCTATACAAAATGATGCAATGATGGATTCTCCTTGTGTAACTCTCTCTTGATGATCTTCTAAGGTCTACTATTTTGATGGGTTTCACATTGAATCTTAGAATTAAGACACATTTAACCCTTGACAATATCTATATAAGACCTTATACATAATAATTAAAGTATTATTAACTACCTTATTTAATTGAAACACCTATTTACTCATTGAGTCCTTTCTACACCACAATATTGATGGGTAAGTTTCACCTCAAGGTATCTTCTCTGAGACTCTTTCAAGAGACTTATAATACATTAATGGGTGACTTGAAATTATCTCCTTGAGGGTAACATGAAGGTATCTTAATGGGTGATTTAAAATTATCTCCTTCAAAAAATTTAACTTTGGGAAGTTTCCAAAATAGGGGGAAGGGTAGAGGAAAAAATAAAGTCCCTGTGGTCTCAAGATTTACCTTTGAATATGGATTCTCTATGTACAACTATTTTTAGAAAAAATGTTTGTTGTGAGTATGTGTTGAACACACACAAACAAACACAATTAAGTAGTATGGGAAAGTTTGATATAGGAAAACTCAAAGATCTAGGCCAAAGGTTGCTCCTAGAAGATACCTTGAAGGAGAAATCTACTCTTGTGCCTATTTGAAATGTATCTCATTGAATCCCTTATATACCTAAATAATTTTGGGAAAATTCAACCTCTAGGTATTCATTAATTGTAATCCACGTTTTGAAGTTTTGGGGTAGTTATCCTTTTCAACGTGGACATGCTCAGTGAAGTTTGGTAGGTGGTGTATCTATCTCCTCTTTATTGATTTCCCCTTCTTAATTCTTTAGCTAAGTCTTAGTCCATTTTTTTAATAACATATGTCATCATGAAGCTCCTTAGGAAAGAAGGGAGTTATTATTTAAATTAAAGGTACACCATTGGTCAAGGGAAGTGGGCCATATTTCTAACAAGAATTCTATAGGTAGTTTGGAGGGAGAAACGTGTCACCACAGTGCTTCTTCTAAGCATTGTGTAAATCCCAGAGGTTTCTTCACAAATCATAATTTCATCCCACATCTGTAAAGCTTTCCATAGGAAATTATTCATTGAGAGTGAGATTTTTAAGCATCAACAATATCCACTAGGATATTCCTTCATGGGTAACTTGAAGGTATCTCTTAAGAGATACCTTAAAGATATTACAAATCTCAATAACACTGGGAAAGTTCAATCTCAAGGTATTTAATAAGAGATTCCTTTAAGGGCCTTGTAATACCTTCATGGGTAACTTGAAGGTATCTCCTAAGAGATACCTTGAAGATATTAAAATTAATATCAATGTAAAGGAAAATTTCAAAGGTACAACAAGTTAATTATTTGGATCTAAAACTATTAATGTAATAGGAAAAATTATTAAACTAAATTGAGGTTAAAAGAGCATGTGCATAGGAGGACATAAAATGTGCACTCTCCCAAGTATTGAAAGGCCCTTCAAGTTATCAAGTTATCAACCAATAGTGCTTTCAAGTTGAAGGAAATTTCTACTAGGAGATACATTTAACATCCCTTTGAATGTATGACACCACCCTTCAAGGTGTCCACTAGGAGATTCCTTCAAGGGCCTTGAAATACACTTTTAATACCTTCATGGTTAAATTGAAGGTATCTCCTATGAGATGTATTTTAATAAAAAATCACTCTTGTGCATGATTTAAAGGTACCTCCTAGTAGATACCTTGAAGGTACGTATTGATGGGCATTTTGACACATATTAGAAGCACACTTCCCCCTCATCTTTCTCCTTTAAAACAAATGTTTATGGATTGCTTTGCCCATCAGTTCATATTAGTTGGTACACATATAATTTGTTTTTGGTTATCATACCTTATTAATTTAAGTTCAAGTTAATGTATATATTACAAAGATTTAATATGTATTTTGTATTGTAGTTTAGAATTAACATTTGTTGATATAAAATGAATCACTACTTAATCATTAAAAAATCATGAACCAATGCAATATGAAACTTGAATTTTACAAAATACCAATATTTAAATCATTTCAATTTCTTTACATAATTTCTTTAGGTGAAAAATGAATTTCCACACTTAAAAGGCAGAAGAAGGCCTCACTCTAAGATAATTTGGATTAAAGGTAGAAGGCCTCACTCCAAGAGAATTTGGATATAGTGCCATTTAAACTACCAAAACTAAAATTAAATCCACATCAACATCTTCCTTTTTATGGTGGTGACAAAATTCCTCTTATTGATTGGTATTTTGAATTTTTTAGTCTACCAAACATGCATGCATATATATACTTGTTTAGTAATACATCAGGAAAAGAATCTTCTCTGATTGGAATAATCCTTGCCTATGATAAGGATGAACTTGAAGATTCCATTCAATTCCAACTAGAATTATGAAATGGATAAGAGGGAATTCTCCATCGAACTATAGCTATTTTCAATAAATTTACACATAGTAAAATGGAATTGATAAAAAATATTTTTTCTCCTTCTTGTGAAACATTTGGGTTTCATTTGAATAGTTATGATAACTTTCAAATGTATAGGTTGATAGACATAAATTATTTGATTATTATAATACAAAATATGTTAAAATTAAAACATGAACAAGGGGTAACAACTTTTACTTTCTACCATGCAAACTTGTATTTAAGTACCCTATAGTCATCATAGAAAAAACATTGAAGAAAATAAGGCAAGAAAGGGAAACATATTTGTATGTAGATTTGAAATAGGTCATACAAGTACTCACACCAATGGAGAAAAATAAGATCAAATAAAATGTTAGAACGCTTTTGTTGACACAAACTTCTGATCAGACACACAGTGAATTCTCTACATAGTATATTTTCTCTAGCAATTATGCCTTGAACATTCTTGTAGAGTTCTATGAATTGGGGGATGATAATATTAAAATAAAAAATATAAATGAAAGAGGGGTGAATGATATAATTAATTAATTTGTAAAACATAATGAGGTTTTAATGATGGTTGTTTTGTTAATTCCTTTTGATCCAAGCAACCCTCAATGTATTATTGAATCAAAGGAAGTCCTAGAAGGTATGATGGAGAAAAAAACCGTAAGGTTCAAAATTATAGATGGCCAACACATAATTATAGCACAATAGAGAATTATTTTAGAAGAGGAATATAACTCACTAGCATTGAGAAATAAATGTTTTGTTAAAAGGGAATTTTTAAAAAAAACTTGTACTATGTTCCATATTGTGCACAAAATATGTAACCAATATAATGAAGCCAATAAAACAATTTATAAGGATTCATTTATAGAAAGAGTTTGATCTAAACATAACCTTATCCAAATAAAAGGTTAGAAGAAACTTGAAACAAGGGAATAAAATATGAAATAAATACATGAACAGGATAGACACATGTTCACACAAATGAATTGTTCAGTACAACAACTACAATAGAGAAAATGGATTATTTTCATGGAACAACCCATTTGGGATTGTTTTGATAAGGTGTTTGATTTATTTAAAAGTGGCACTTTGGTTCATATAAACAAGATTTAAATATGATTAGTACAACATTACTTAGAAATATTCAATGGATTTTACACAAATAAAAAATAGAACTAGCAAATTTATTGGAAGAAAGGTATATTTAGTTCTTGAAAACCCATGGGTACAACAACATGGATACTTGGTGTAAAAAGGTGAAGATGGAAAGTAACATATTATCAAAAATTAAAGATTATTTTGGCAACCATGATTTGACACTACCACCAGACCAAATAATCACACCTAAAGAGGTATTGGAGCATTATATAATTTATGCAAAAGGGTTTGGTAATTTGTGTGTCTTGAATGAAGGCATTTCAAAAAATAAAAAAGGTTGGAAAGCATTATCTTAAGATTCATTAAGCATATTAAAAAATTATCTCCATAATGATGGAGGTCAGCTTCCTGAGATAGATACAAAAAGATTCAATGACCATTATGAGCCCCCATGTCTTTGGCCATCCATTTTAAAAGATTTTAGTGAAATATTCATTCTTGGTTTGAATGCTGATTTTATAATTATTGATCTTTTGAATCTCATTGAAATTTTTAAGGAAGAACATCTTCACCTATTTCTTCAGGAATTGATTGATAAATTTATTTTTGGGTCCTTCAATGTATTCATCATCCAAAAAATAGAACTTTTTTTTAACATTCAAACCTCTCTCAAGAATCTGCATGTTGGTGATTTCCATTCCATACAAGATATGGGTGTCATACTATGGGGTCTAGATAGTAATGGATTCAGTTGGAATCATATTACATGTATCAATTTTTGTCAAGATCCTGCTCATTTTTAGCTGTATGGTTTTAGCATCCATTCACAATAAATTATATTAGAGGAAGGTTTTGACATCTACAAAGACATACGAAAATTTCAAATGATTATTTCACACAAAACAAGAAAGCCATTCAAAAATGAACTAGATAACATATTTTTGGAGAAACTTATCTCTACTTTCAAATATTTGGATACATGTGACATGCTAAGGGTATATACAAGAGTTATATTGATGTGTGCTTGTACAAAATTACAATTAAGTTTATCTTGCATTATAGAAAATGAAGAACAAATAATTTTTAATGTTCAATTTCAAAATTGTTTGACAAATTCAAATCAACTTATACAAGAGTAACCGCTTCAATTAGTACTAGGTGCATAACATTTTTAATTATTTAATTGTTTCATTTTCCAAATATAACATCTTAAGAATCTTTCTATGTGAATGCTTTATTTTTCAATCCTAATAGCTTAGAAATTTTTTGATGTGTATCATTAATGGCATTGCATGCAAGTGAAGAAATAATAATAACAAAAAATCATATCAATGAACATAACACATTGAAAGTTGAATAGAGTAAGATAAAATCATGCATATTTTTTAAATTATATAATTTATTATTTATCAATAATTAAGAATACTAACAGAATATTTCTTCACCTGTTTATGTCTCAATTAAAAAAAAATCACTACACAACTCTAGAACTTTGTGTGTCTAACACAACAACCCATGACACATCTTTGTAGGTTGGCACCTCCATGAGAAAAACACAAGGCAAAAATCTACAACAGGAAACATTTTTAAAAATACAAATATCAAATCAATTGATGATGAGAATTTTTAGTTACTACATTATATAATACCTTGTAGGGAATAAAGAACCAAAGGTTCAATGAAAGAGTGCACCAATACAAACTATAAAAAGGCAAAAAAAGGTGAAAACCCTTTTTAGTAAATGTGTAATTATACAATTTCATACAATTCTAGAATATATTAATTATCTTTATTTATTTAAACACATTATAATTGATTTTTTTATGGACAAGAGATTGTAGAAGACAATAAAATATAGACTTGCATCAACTTGGGATTTGGAAGTGTGGGTTCATTTTATTATTGTGTAGACTTGAATGTGGTTATATTTACCCATTAAAATGTTGTTTACTTGTTTAATTTACCCAATTTAAATTAACATAATATGTGTTATACTATGTCTTCAATACAATAAATTTTAATGCAGAGTATCCATGTGTTCTTTATCAATTAAAAAAAAGGTATATTATGCTAGAAACAATTATATTACTATTGATTTAAACAATTTTTATTTGATTTGTCTTATTTTAAGTATATGAAGGGGGTTAAACTATTAAGGTTTATATTCATTTGAATTTAATGATAGTGAACTTCGGCCTAGAAGAGTAAATCTTATTTTATTTGTTGCATATAAATATGTATTGGTATGCATAAGAACAACTAATAATTTCATTATTGTAAGAATATATATGTTGGTTCATCAATTTTAAATTCCTATCAATGTCTATGAGAAATGATTTCTTGCAAAACAGGATTGTTTTAGAAAATGATAAAGTTATTGTCAAGTTATAAGGATTCAATGTGAACATTTATATGCATATTAATGTTACAAAACTAGTAATAAAAATGGTACATTAATGTATAATGAGTATAGTTAAAATGTGTCTAAGCATGTATTTATTTTTATATGTGTTTATGTGAATCTTTATAAGATTAAATAAATGCAAAAAAAATGAATCAGATGAAATGCATTATATTTTTATGTTACAATAAGAAATGCAAATAAAAAGTGCATCAGCAACCAATCTAGTAACATGTAAGACATTTTATTAGAAAATTTACATGTTATATTTATTATAATATAATATTATTAATAAATGACTCATTTCTTTTTTAACAAATTGTAGAGATTTCAAAGGAGGAGCTAAAACTGCCTTCTAAAAAATAATTGATTTTGGGGTTGGATGACTTATTATTTGTTGTGCACAAAATAAAAGATATGAAAATTCATGATACGAGAAAAAAATAATATTATAAAATATAAAATATGTCATAATACATTAGATATCATTCCAAAGAAATTTTGACGGTGGCACTGCAGCTTTTTTCTCATGTCGACATTTGGTCAATGATAAAGGACAATCATTTGAGAATACTCATTCAAGCCATGTGTTACACAAGTTAAAATTTCATTTTTTTTTTGTGGGGAAAGATATTCTAATTCTTTCAATATAAACATAAATATATTGGATGAAGTTATTTTTAAAGGGACCTTTGGAAATGATTTTTTGATTGCCAACACATTGTTCATTGATTCTAATTCTCAGAATTGTGTTACAAATAAAAAATTGAAAATGATTTATGTTATGTCAAGTAGATATACTAGAAATGGAATTTATAAAGATGAAAAATATTATATAATAAAAATGACGTCCATCATCACATTATTGGGAAAAATAAAAAAATCCATGCTAACAGTTGTGAACCAATGTTTATAAATATGTAACTTCACCATATTATGATTCTTTCAAATGTATTTATTGATTATAAACTATAATTATATTAATAAAAATTATCATCAATTTCATACAAATAAATTTTAAATTATTTCAAATACAATTCAATTAATTTCAAATTAATCGATTCTAATTTAGAATTACTTTGATTTGGTTAAGTGAAATTTAATTTTTAATAGTTGGAGATTCCTTGGAAGTATTGAATTAGGTCCAAGTTTCAAATCTAATCCCCCTTCAATGGATACTCCATAAATTTATCAAAAAAATACCGAAGTTGATCCATTAGTATATTGACACTTGCTCATGAAGATCTTGCCAATGAACAACAAACAATTCTCATTAGGTATATTATTACATAGATGAACTAATTGCTTATTATGAAGTTACAATAGAAGCTAATTCAAAGGATTAATGATTAGTCTAAAGTCCCTTAAGGGTTCCATAGTTAGAAACATTACAATCTATTCAAAATGATATGCTCCTAAATGGTTTGAAATAATTCAATTTATTTGCAATATAGAAAACATATTCATGGAGAAAATATTATCCACTCCACTTTAGTGAGTATAAGTTCAAATTATTTAAAATAGACCAATTTAATTTAAATTATATATGCTCAAATGGTTTGAAACAATCTAATTTATTTGGAATATACAAAATTATTTTTTGGAGAAAATCTACTTGAATCACTCCGCTTTATAGATAAAAGCCTAAATTATTCAAAATAGCCCAGTTTATTCAAATTAATCTATGCCCAAATACTTTGAAAGAGTTTGATTTATTTTTAATATAAAAATGTATTCTTGGAAAGAATTCTCTTCACTCCACTTTAGAGGGTATAAGTCCATATTATTCAAAATATCCCAATTTATTATAAATGATCTATGCCCAATAGGTTTAAAATACTCCTGTTTATTTGGAATATAGAAAATTTATTTGTGGAGAAAATTTTCTCCACTCCACTTTATTGGGTATAAATCCAAATTATTCAAAATAGTCTAAGGCATTCAAAATGATCTATGCCCAAATGGTTTGAAACAATCCAATTTATTTGAAATACAAGAAAATTATTTTTGGAGAAAATTTTCTCCACTCCACTTTAGTAAGTATAAGTCCAAATTATTCAAAATAGTCATTCTATATTTAAATTTTAATTCTAAGTGAGTTCACAACTGACGTAGATTTAAGAATATTATTTTATTTTGTTAAAAACCAATGTAATATATTATATATGTTTTTTTGGATGTTAATTCTCAAAATTTATGGATAGAAGATAGGAAAATATTTTATATTATAACCATCCTATTTTATATGGGATAATATTATACCTAAGGGATATATAAATTTTGGCCATATCCAATGTTTTTAATTAATGAATATTCACATAATTTTTCATAGGCTATAATATTGTTATGTAATATATATTTATAATTAACCATATGAATATAATTTTTGGATCTTTGGGTAAGTAACCTAATTTTATCTTGCACTTCTTGGATAGATTGTTGAATGAATGCATCCTTAGATGTAGTAGCATGTGTAAGAGCCATTAAATTATTAGCATTAAATTTTATATATTTTATAATTATTGTGACCCTAAAAGCATAAAATTGGAGGAATATTCAAATTTCTTAATATGCATAATTACTAAAGAAATATGGGTGTAATTATCTAAATATAGTATAATTATATTTATTGAAAACACTAAGAAAATGAATAAATTGTCTTGTTTTGGGTTTGTACAGGAATAGGGTGGGATATATTTGTTAACAAATTTTTTCCAAAGGATTATGATTTCTTAGATATGGAATTATATATTTTACATCTACTTGGACAAGTTTGCACTTTATATGGTTCTGCTATTGCAACACTATTTTTGTAGTGAGGATCTATATTATTATTATTTTTTATGTGATAGTTTTCTCATTGCGACTATGTCTAATGAGGATTCCTATGTGTTTTAATGTCTACAATTCCATGTAAATATTTTTTATGCTTTATCTTTACTTCAAACACTAGTTATGCATTGTAAGATAGTTATAATATGGGGGAAATGGTGAAAGGGAAGGGTTTAGATAACCTTAACCACCCCATATGACTAAGTTATGTGTATACAATACTCCAAATATATAATTAAATCCAAATGTATTTATCCCTCCTAGTTGAGTGTGTAATTTTGTGTAATACTAATATGCAGTGCAATTCTATGCATGGATTTTAACACTTGGAGACCTATGATTTAACCTTGAAAATGGTATTCACACTTATATTATGGATTTATCCATTTAGGCATTTCATATTTTGTAGCTTTAGGATAGATCCTCTCAATGTGTAATGTGATTTTAAGTGATAACTATATATGTGTCAGATAGATGCTAGATCAATGTTAAATAGGTAAATTATTAGGCTTGATAGGTTTTTATAGTTAAATATTTGGGAAATTTTCTTAAAACATACATGTGAAACATACAAGATGGAACTTTTAAATAACTTTAATTTTGGAAACTATTTTTAAAGGGCATGGGGATAATTTTAACTTAATTAGACAAGTTTGTAATGGTAGACTTTTCTGAGAGGCAGAGACCTATCTAGAAATTATGTTTAGTGACCTGAGACTAGGAAATAGTTTGATAATGATATTAAAATATTTGGGTAAATACAAATAATATTTTGTGTAACAATAAAATCATTTGGAAGGTCAATCTTGTATATGGATAAATGTCTCTGAGGAATGGAAAATAAGATTCATGTATGTGAGCATAAGTGAAATAGGTTAATTTTTAATAAAATTACACATTTACAAGTGTCTAATGCCAAATACGAGTGTCTACATTTCCCCAATTTCATTTTAATAATGGAATTTATAGAATAAAAGGTGATACCTGAGGATAACCATGAAGGTTGTGCTTATTTATGTACTATGTGTTATGTATTTCTCCATGCAAACCTACACTAAACTATTTAAAATTAAATATTTATTTATGATATTGAATAAAAAAGTAAAATCATTAAACATATGTGAAATGAAATATAAAGGAACAAATACACCAGTGTGCATATTGACTAACTATCTTATGAATACAATGGAGAATGGAGTGATCATGCCTCTTGGAGATGCTTATGTAAGAACATGGATTGATTTGAATATACCCCAACCTTAATTTGAAAAATAGAAGTGTCTAGATGTTAAATCACACAATACTTAAACCCCACATAACTCATTATATTTTAGTAATATAATCCAATTTGGTTCTAATGAATTTGAGAAATACCTAAATGATTCCTGAGTATAATTTATTATTTGTGATGAATATAATTAATATTGAGAAAATAATGACATGATTTTCCATTCCATCTAGTAGACTGAGTAATATAAATCATACAACATGTTCTAATATATCATGATATGTATGAAATTATGAACATATGTCACACATATGCCCCCATTTTAATAATATATGTAATATGAGTTCTATAAATCTATGTAATAATCTCACAAATATTATAAAATTTTTGGCATATTACATTCATATGCATCTAATCTAAGTCAAACATATCATAATCCGAGTAAAATTATTAATAACTTGCATAAACTTGTACCATGTTGAAGTAATTTTCATCTAAAATCTCTTTTTGGTAATTGTGAAGGCTTAGTCTATAATATAATCCATTATATATGCCCCCATTTTAAGGTGAGGAATTAAGACTATGAATTAGTCATATCAAAATGAGTTAAACACATCATGTTATATAGAAATTCTATAAACAGAGTAAAGCACATGATAACATGTGCAAAGTATGCCATCTTAGTAAGAATAAAACATTTGATTATGTATGAACATACATCTAACATGGACCCAAAAAAATAAATTGAAATCCAAAGTTAGGTTGCTTAAATAGGGTTTGTAAAACACAAAACCCTTAGGAATAGGTCTTCTTGAGTAGATCTCATAAGAAACCCTATGATCCCTTACTAAATATTAAACTTAGGATGTATAAGAGTAATGATGTATTCCTATAAAATATAGAATACATGTGTGTGCAATTCATCTTTCTCATAATATTTACTAAATAAGACTCACTCATAAAGAGTTTCCATTTTTTGAAAGAGTAGTGTAAAGTCAACTCTAGACTTTAAGGAATGTTCAGATATCTCAATAATTTCTCTAAAATATGGTATGATTAAATAATTATTAAAGACTAAATAGTAATAACATACTTAATTATCTTAATTTATGTATAGGAGAAAGTGAAAATGTAATCACACCATAAATTAATAAAATTTATCTTTATTTTATTGTTGTTATAAAAATCAAACTACAACATAACCATATAATTTAAGTGATGTAGCAATATATTCATGATATTCCAATATTATCATACATCAAATATACATAATCACAACATAGTAAAATAAGATGTTAATGGCACAATAATCCACATTTCATAATCAATTGATACCTACCATATGATGCTGCCAAATTGATTTAATTACATTTGACACTTAGGGTCATAACACCTTTAACAAAATCTACACCATCAAGGCACAAGTTTTATAGATACAAATATCATATTCATATTACTTAAAAATAAACTCATTAAGATAACTTTCATTAAGGTAACACATAGCTATACATCAAAAACCATCCACTGAATGAGTACCCACCAAATAAATTATGATGAATGCAATAAAATTTTGAGATAGAATATTATAACACAATAAAGAATCTCTCCATGAAATTTAGTATGTTATCATCACATACATTCCATGTTAAAATATCATGGAATCCAAAACATCCAACCCACTACTCGATTAATTTCCATGCTCTACATCCAAAATTACAAGTACCTATTATGCATCACTTGATTTGATATTTGTAATTTATATTAAAATAAAGTGCATAAAGTCTTAATTCCCCTAATTTTTGACATACAACATAATTATATCAAATTAGAAAATTATTGTCAACATCAACTTTAATATTTAAAACATAAGAGTATTATTAACACTAATTTAAACATCATGAAAGTGTCATATAAACATAATGGTGAGAAAAAGACATGTTAATTAATTGATAAATATGAGTAGAGCCCAAATAGTTCCCATAATGAAATCATGACATAACTTAATTTTTTTAGCTTTCCACACATACTTCATAATCAATTGACTTATTTATGGATACATAGTTATAATAGCTATTCATCTATTTAAATATTTCCTTTCTCAATCAACTGTATGCATTGGTAATTTAAAAGAGTTTGAATTCCCCAATGGAGGTCAATTCATAACTGAGACCAAATTTTTTTATATATTTTTGATATCATGAAATCTCATTAATAAAAAGATCTACAATCCACTTCACACCATATCTATAATGAAATTTTTTTTAACATACAACTCTATCCAATCAACTGTAGGTGTTTCACAATTCTTTAACAAGTTAAATTTTTATTTGGAATGTCTTATCTATGAGTACAACCAATGAATCAATTCATATCAATCATTTACCCATGACAACAAGAATAGTTTATAACTATTTTTGTTAGTAGTCTTCAATCTTAAAATCCAAATTTACATAGTCAAGACCTAATGAATATTGTTCTAATCCAATATATAAATTCTCCAAGATTCCATTACTTATGAAATAACACTAATTAAATCACTAATTTGTGAATATGAATCATAAATTCATGCATTTAAATTCCAATATTTTGTCATGTCCCCTTTTTCATGGACATTGACAGATTTGATGATTGGCCTATTATACGACCTTCGTAGGCTAATAGGATGGATAGAGGGTCATAATGGAGCTTGGATTGACTTTGATTCACAGGATTTCTACATTTGATTTTCATTCGGGCTCTTTCAGACACATTTGGCCTGAGCTCCTACTTTTTAGGGATATTTGATATGCAGCGGAGCGCCTTTATTTTGGTATGGTCATATGCGGAATCACTCCCTGATTCACCTGCTTCGATCGGTTTGAGGATCTGACGTATATTGAGGGAGATATTAATATTTGATTGATTTAATCAAATATTAATTATTTGGTCTCATTAATAATTAATTATTAATTATTTGCTCTAATTTTAAATTAGAAACCCTAATGCTAATTTAAGAAAACCCTAATTAGGGCAAGCATATCTTTTGAGGGTATAAGGGTTTCACATGGAGGCCATTAGGGATTATGTATGCATAGATTATTGATTATTGAAAATTGAAGTAATTCTTCTATGAAGACTGAGCCAAGGGTTCCAGGATTCCATTGCAGTGAAGAACGTTCCCTCTTCATTGTGTGTGATTTAGAGGCTGTGAGATATCAGCTGATTTATTGCCAAATTGAGAGATAGCTTCATCCAGAAGTTATTACAGAGATACAGATCTGAGAGATAGCTTCACCCAGAAGTTATCACAGAATTCCAGGGTTAAGAGATAACTTCACACAGAAGTTTATCACAGAGCTTTCCAGGTATTTTCTTTATTTAGTTTTGATCTAATAAGTCATACAGAGATAGATCTTGTGTTAGAAGCTATATTCGTGAGATCAGGGTATTCAACTATCAGGGGTTAAGAAGAGACAGGTTGGCAGCCGTACCAAGTCCGTACAGGTTCGTACAGATCAGTGCAGGAACCGACCTCGGCAGACAGAGGGTTTCAGTGACCGACATCGGTCGACTGAAGACCGACGTCGGCAGAAAGCTGACCGACAGTGACCGACGTCGGCGATATATCGACCGACGACAGCGCCTGTGTGTCGACACAGAAAGGCCGAGACTTCTAGAATTGCAAGTTATTTCCCAGTTTGCATGAATTCAGGGTTTTTAAGACCAGATTTTAATATTCTTTTATTTGTATAACAGAGACTCAATTGTGTAATCGTCCAAAAGAACAAGTAATGTGATCTTTAATTGCTATTGAGAGATTATACTGTGATTTGTGTATGCATGTTTGAATCTATTCTGCAAGTTTGTATCTGTGATCAGAGCTTTATGAGTTTATATATTCCCTGTTTGAAGGGGATATTACAGTGGTATCAGAGCTTTGGTCTTTGGTATCATAGTTTTGTGTCTTTCATATATCTCTATTGGTAGGGGATATCACAGTGGTATTAGAGCTTTGGTCTTTGGTATCATAGTTTTGTGTCTTTCATATATCTCTATTGGTAGGGGATATCACAGTGGTATCAGAGCTAAATTCCTGCCATCCTGTTGGGCACATCAGAACAAATGTCTTGCCATCCTGTTGGGTAGTTTGGGTAGATTGAATCAGCAAAGTATCGTAATGACTTCATATACTCAGAGACAGTGGGACAATGATATGAAGAAGCTGGAACACAGTTTGAAGCAGTTGGATGAAACCCAGAAGAGGATGAATGCAATTCTTTCATATCCTACATCCAAAAACAAACCCGCACGGTATATGACAGCGAAGGAGGAGTGGGAGTTAGTACCACCTCGAATTCAGAAGTTGTTGCCTTTTGATCGCTTTGTTAAGCATAGGAGAGAGCACTACAGATCATTTCGACGAAAGAGTAGCATGTCCCATGATTATTATGATTATGAGATAGGAGATAGTGAATATGATGATGAGTTAGATGCTTGCACTCAGAGTGTACAGGTGGGCTCAGATGTTAGTGCACTGAGGGTTGATGATCTCTCAACTATGGCAGAGATTGTAGCAGAGTCCCAGGATCCTATTATTGCAGATGATACTCAGGAGATTGCAGGGGACAATTTTGAGGACTTAGTTTCACCGGTTGTTTCTTTCCATATGGAAGAATTAGACAGGGATGCTACAGTTGTTGATACTCCGTCTGTTGATCTGAGCTATGGAGTTGATTCACAGAGTATGGATGGTAGTACTCCAGAGATCAGTGATTTTGAGTCTACTCTTTTGGACCATGCATCAGAGGAGGATTATAGGAGACAATCTAGCCAGTGCCACCATGTGTCTAGTCAGCTGAGAGTTAGTGAGCGAGACATTGCTACCGCTTGCAAGCATTTTGATGATGCTCGTCAGTTGTTAGCAGTATATGGATGGGGTTCTCCTACTAGCATTGAACAGGGAGGTAGTTATTTGTCCTTGACAGAGATCCACTCTTTATGGGAGGCTATCCAGATTCTGAGACAGGATTATATGCAGTTGGTCGCCGACAGAGATTATCTTATGGAGTGGGGTAGCACAGCATATGATGCATTGTTGGTCGAGGAAGATAAGGTGAGTGAGCTTACTCAGCAGCTAGAGGCGACTTCTGAGATTCTTGAGACTACGCAGTTAGCTTATGAGGAGTCACAATTTCATTTGGCTGAGATGACCATGGAGTTAGAGCATTTACAGTCTTCACCAGCCCCAGACTCAGAGGTTAGTACATTGAGTGTTGTTGGTGAGTACGTTCCTACAGTTGTTGCTGAGGAGCACGTTGATGAGGCTGATACACATGTTCAGGATTTGGTAGTACCTGATTCTGAGGAGTTTGAGATACCAATGGAGTCGAGTCTCCATATTGATTCTTCTCACACATTTGATAGTATGGTACAGTTGGTTGTGCCACCATTACAGAGGGATCAGTTATGGGATGGATTAACACCATCTTTTGTAGATGGGATTTGTAGTTGCCAAATACACAATCTACAGTATCGACACATCCAGGGCAGTTGTGATTTTAGAGATTGGTTGAGTTGTGTTCACCAATTTGATTATGGGTTCCTCTTTGTTTTACTTTTGATGATATTGCAGGTACTCACATTGATTCACAGCAGTGCAGAGCATAACTACATTTGGGATCCAGGTGGATCGAGTAGTTCATTGTTCTGAGATTGCTTGGGGATAAGCAATTTTCGGAGGGGCGGATTGTCATGTCCCCTTTTTCATGGACATTGACAGATTTGATGATTGGCCTATTATACGACCTTCGTAGGCTAATAGGATGGATAGAGGGTCATAATGGAGCTTGGATTGACTTTGATTCACAGGATTTCTACATTTGATTTTCATTCAGGCTCTTTCAGACACATTTGGCCTGAGCTCCTACTTTTTAGGGATATTTGATATGCAGCGGAGCGCCTTTATTTTGGTATGGTCATATGCGGAATCACTCCCTGATTCACCTGCTTCGATCGGTTTGAGGATCCGACGTATATTGAGGGAGATATTAATATTTGATTGATTTAATCAAATATTAATTATTTGGTCTCATTAATAATTAATTATTAATTATTAATTATTTGCTCTAATTTTAAATTAGAAACCCTAATGCTAATTTAAGAAAACCCTAATTAGGGCAAGCATATCTTTTGAGGGTATAAGGGTTTCACATGGAGGCCATTAGGGATTATGTATGCATAGATTATTGATTATTGAAAATTGAAGTAATTCTTCTGTGAAGACTGAGCCAAGGGTTCCAGGATTCCATTGCAGTGAAGAACGTTCCCTCTTCATTGTGTGTGATTTAGAGGCTGTGAGATATCAGCTGATTTATTGCCAAATTGAGAGATAGCTTCATCCAGAAGTTATTACAGAGATACAGATCTGAGAGATAGCTTCACCCAGAAGTTATCACAGAATTCCAGGGTTGAGAGATAACTTCACACAGAAGTTTATCACAGAGCTTTCTAGGTATTTTCTTTATTTAGTTTTGATCTAATAAGTTATACAGAGATAGATCTTGTGTTAGAAGCTATATTCGTGAGATCAGGGTATTCAACTATCAGGGGTTAAGAAGAGACAGGTTGGCAGCCGTACCAAGTCCGTACAGGTTCGTACAGATCAGTGCAGGAACCGACCTCGGCAGACAGAGGGTTTCAGTGACCGACATCGGTCGACTGAAGACCGACGTCGGCAGAAAGCCGACCGACAGTGACCGACGTCGGTGATATATCGACCGACGACGGCGCCTGTGTGTCGACACAGAAAGGCTGAGACTTCCAGAATTGCAAGTTATTTCCCAGTTTGCATGAATTCAAGGTTTTTAAGACCAGATTTTAATATTCTTTTATTTGTATAACAGAGACTCAATTGTGTAATCGTCCAGAAGAACAAGTAATGTGATCTTTAATTGCTATTGAGAGATTATACTGTGATTTGTGTATGCATGTATGAATCTATTCTGCAAGTTTGTATCTGTGATCAGAGCTTTATGAGTTTATATATTCCCTGTTTGAAGGGGATATTACAGTGGTATCAGAGCTTTGGTCTTTGGTATCATAGTTTTGTGTCTTTCATATATCTCTATTGGTAGGGGATATCATAGTGGTATCAGAGCTTTGGTCTTTGGTATCATAGTTTTGTGTCTTTCATATATCTCTATTGGTAGGGGATATCACATATTTACCTTCAACCTCTTAATCTAAAAATACTATAATACACAGTTGCTTCATTACATTCACAAATAACCGAGCTCATTATAATCAAAATAAGTATTAACAAACCATAAAACTATAGTATGATCATCACAAGTTTATCCCAAAAAAAATCCATATAGTTATAGGTATGGAAACTCACATCCATCCATATGAATAACCCATGATAGATACAAACCAAAAATCTTACTAGAATTTTAATACATAATCAATCACAATAAAAGTCAATAGACACCTCCAATACATTATAATCATTCCAAAATGATTGAATAGTGATAATTTAATATTCATGATCTATAACATCAACATGGATATATGAAAACACATCAATACATGGTAAACAATTGCATAAGTTAAATCTAGTGATTCACTTCACATGGTGCAATAAAATTAACCATATATCTTTTAAATGAACCAATATTTATAACATTATTATATATATAAATGAATATAATTCATAAATTGTGAATATAAATCTCATAATCATATCTACAAAATGTCCAAACTTTAAGACCAACTAATAGAGAATATAAACCACTTAACTAGTCCCATGATCCCCCCATTGGAGCCCCTAGACCACCGTAACCATCACCATGATGGGGAGTCCAACACATGATGTCAAGGCCATTAAATTTAAACCATGATTTTTGAATCATTCAAAAAATAAAACATGAAAATTGTATTCCCAGACAAGAATAAAAAAAACCCATCTCATGCCTTATTATTCTCAATCATAATACAAATATTACAAAGAAGTGTTTTGAGCAAGTTTAATAAGGGTAAGACCCAATTTTAGGTTTTTTAAATAATACAAAATATTCCAATAGAACCACCTTTACACAACCATGAGACCAAACCCAATAAATAAAATTCAACTCCATAGACATGAAGAAAATAATAAGCATACCCAAAATGTCAAAACCTATTTCAAATGACTTGGATAAAAAAATCATATCTATCCAAATATGAATCACACAACAAAACCCAATATATTAATTACTTATTCTTTGTAATGCAGACCATTTTACCTTCATATTTCTATAGTAAGGAACCAAAATCATGTTTTTGTTACCCTTTTTTCCAACAACATACCTAGTTTCTCATTTTTTTTCTTGCCATGCAAAATGAGTAGTAATAGCCACCTTCCACTTGAGTCATGGTGAATTGGATATTTAAATCCATGTACTCATGCTCCCCAAATTCTTAGGTTAAAAAATTTCATAATTAAAAATGTCTTAACCGACATAATAGTTTAGGAGAACTCCATTTACACCAAAAAAGGCAGACAATCTCTTAAGTGTTACGATGGCTATTAGGGTTTCATCCATTCATAAATTCCAATCAAAAAATAATACAATGGAATGTTCAAATACCCAAGAAAAAAAATAAAGCAATAAACCAAACCCTATGTCAATGACCACCATCATGCCAAACTCTTGATGATTAAATTCATTGATTATTATAATTAATTAAAACCAACATAAAATAATACGATGCAAAATGACCCCTTAACACAAGTCATTTTCATAGATCCATGAGGTGAACAATGGATTTATGATTCAAAATCATAATATTCAAGAAAAATAAAAAACTTTAAACCATAATCCTATAAAAGAATAACTTAGAAATACTTAGGTCAAACTACATGTTTAATGTCTTAGAATCCAAGTGACCATGCCTACTCATGAGTTTCATGCATAAAATCCTCTTTAAATATAAATGAGTCATAATCATAAGATTATAACAAAAAGGCATTCAGTTGAAAACAATTAAAATATAATATAAATCTTAACATAAGATAATGGAATCAAAATAACCTGCTTGATTATCCTTTTTTCAAGATAAATTCTTCACAACATGAATGTGAAATATTATAATAGTGGAAAAATAGATTTAGGATTTCCTTTTGGAAAGCTTGATAATGAAATACTAGTGATATCCTTCATACAAATATTGACAATGAATGGATTCATAAAAAAATAATAAAATACCAATTACATATAGTCAGACAATGACCAAGATAACCAATACATTCAACTAAAACATATTCTAAGAATATTTGTAAACTGATTGCTTTGTAAATACTAATTATATCATACCAATAGCCATTTTCATAACACCATTAATCATATTTTTTTATCAAACCTAGCTCATAGAAATCCTAAAAACACCAAATATGGCATTAATAGTCTCTATCTAGTAAGTAATCAAATAAACATAAATGTGTAGTAAACTAAAAGTTATATGAAAGTAATCTAACTAAATACAACATTGTTTCATAGTTATCTTGTTATAACATCATAATGAGTTAAGTCAACTAAAGATTAATGAAGATAAAATGTGATCACAATAGCATTATATAGTAATGCAAGGTCCAAGGTCATAATAATTAATAGTATTAAAATGAGTTCCAAAAAGGGCCATGACATCCTCTCCAACATAAATAGGAGTTATCCCAATAACTATGTAAACACATGAGGGAAACATTTTATAAAAAGATTAGAATCTTCCTAGGCATCACTTCTTTCATTGAACGGGTCCCATTGTACCAATATTTGTTTTACATGTCTATTTTTCAACTTAGTGTTGTGATGGTCAAGGATCATCATGGGTTCTATTATTACTTGCACAAGAATCCCTAATTTCATCACTAAAATCATGGAATCTCTTTTTCTATAGTCTAGTCTTCTATTTTAATCAAGTCTAGGCCTCTTTTTATTCATGTTCTAATTGAAAAGTTCCTTGACAAGTTTCAAGGTTGATGTTGTATTGGATTTACTCTTTAAACCATGTAAACTTAAAGTATCAAGTACATGTAATGGGTGAAACTAAGTTTTGTAAATTGGGTCTGTATTGATATAACTATATAAATTTGTCATAAATATGATAAGTATTCATTTGTTCTAGATCACATCTTTTAACTGCATTAAAGTTCCCACTTTCAAACCATTTCACCTCAAATTTATAAAAATCACCTCATTATTTCAAAATTTTCTACTTCTTTCCCTAAATAAATTTATCCATTTTTACTTTATTTTGGTTAGAAATAAATAGGCATTCATGAAATATTATTCCTTTACTTAGTTAATTTTTATAAAAATGGGTCTATTTGGCTTTGGGATTGATCAAATGACTAGGCATTTACAAAAGGTTTATTTGGGACTTAATCTCTTTTGAACTAACAGTCTTAAAAAATTTATTTCAAATTTATATTTTAACTCTAATGGATATTTTGGTTTCCCATGAACTGACACTAATCTATCTTCCCTACGAGTCCTTGGACAAGTAAAGATCTACCACTCATCACTTACTCACTTTCTCAAGCCTCTCTTGACTTAACCATTTTTGCCTAGACTATCTAGGCACCTAACAACCCTTGAACCTCCTAGATGCATGAGATCACACCATGTGGCATGATCCCATTTTTTTAGGACCCCAGTGTAGTCTATATACTTTATTATTATATTCAACCCTTTAAATGCCCAAGATCATGCCAAGTGGCATGATCCTAGTTATTTGGGCCTTCAAGGTGGCCCATATCTTTGTGAGTCTCTCATTAGGCCCTAGGTGAATGATATCTAGAAACATGTCAATATATGGTTTCACCAATAGGTTCCAACTAATTATCCCAACTAAGTGCTAAATCATGGCCCAGGTGAGTAAATGGATGTCATGTGGAATCATATGCCAACTAAATATAGCATTGGTATCCACATTAGTATTTCACCTACTTAAAATTGATGGTCATCTAGCCCAATAATAATGCCATAGAGTTTGCATACTTTTATCTTTAGACTAAATTATTGAATATGTTAAAGTCTTTGGATTCTAAGTTT
Organism: Torreya grandis; assembly: GCA_037957365.1. Taxonomy (NCBI): domain Eukaryota; kingdom Viridiplantae; phylum Streptophyta; class Pinopsida; order Cupressales; family Taxaceae; genus Torreya; species Torreya grandis. The sequence continues at coordinate 5,593,291 of JARHVA010000311.1, forward strand.
AATTTGTCAATTAAGAGGCTTGAAAATGACTTTTATTTTGTTTTTTACCTAAAAATACTTAATAAATAATTTGATTAAATTAATTAATTTTATCTTTGGAAAAATACCCATTTTCAATTCTTAAATTTAAAGGGTTTTTTCACCTTTTATTTCAAGCCTTATGCCTTGTAAATTTTTATGAAATTTAAACTCTAATGACTAGTTTTTATGTTAAAAATCTAACATTTAATTATCTATCTACATGTCCAGATTCACCAAGATATCTCCACATGTCATACTATTAGATCTTTAATTTTATATACTAATTTATAAATAAAGATAGGATTTTGACCCTTTAGTGATTGGGATCATGCCACATGGCATAATCCCACTTCTCCAGGCCCTCAAGATGATCAAGATAGAATGAGCACATAGTGGAAATTCTAGGTAAATGGGATGATGCCATGTGGAATCATCCCACTTTTCTACACCCATGTTTAAGTAATAGTAGTACAACAAGGAAAAGATTAAGCAAGTCCCCAAGATGATGCCACGTGGACTAATTTTAGGACTTTGGGGGAAATAAGACATAAAACAATGATTGAGGACTTATGAAGCCATAGGTGAGTGAGATATTACCACTTGTCAATATCTCATTATGCCATGGTCTAAATATAAATCAAGACTTAGGTGTAGTGTAGGATTACATAGATGATGTTATAAATCTCTTATTAGTGGATTTAAACCAAAATAATCATTGATAACTAACAATCTAAGCCTAAGTACTAGGGCGAGCAATTAACAAACAAAATAAAGCAAATGAGAAGACAAAATCAAACACTTTTACCTTCTTTGATGATTTAAATTTCTTGTTGGTATAAGAATAGCTTATGCTCAGTATGGTGAACAAATGGTATTTATGATGCTTGATGTTTTTTGGGTAGCACCTCCTCTTGTCCCCTTGGAAGTTGGCTTTTGGCTTGTATTGGTAATGAATATTTCTAGCAAGCACTTAGCTTTATTTGTTTACACATAAAAGCTTGGTTAAGAATGGTCATGACACTTATATTTATATGTTTTCAACTAAATCTAGCCTAGGTATAGTTAGGCTAGGGTTAATGTTGAGATTCTAAATGTAATTAATGATCCATTTATGGAGGCATGGCTCAACATTTTTTATTTATATGGTATTTATATTGATATTTTTTAATTCTTAACTTTGAGGATGATGATATCATCATGATGTCACACTTTATTAAAAAAATACCTTTTAGAAATTACATATTCAGTAATTCAACATGGAACTTTCACTTAAACATTTAATTTGATTTGCTTGGTTAATTAATTATGCTTAGTCTTTTGGTCATTCAAAGAATTGGGTTAAGTTCCCCACTTAATTGGTTGAAAATGTCAATTTACTTGGTCACGAGATAGCTAAGTATGAATTTGAGAATGTTTATTATCATGTATAGGGTAATACCATAAATAGGAATGCCATGATGTAATTTTAGGCACTTACGTCTAATGTGCAGATGAATTTAAGATGTTCAGTGATTTATATTCTTAATTTGCATAGTTTGGTAGAAATCAGTTTGAAGTCTATTTAGACACATAATTGGCCTAAAAGGAGTGTATACATTTTCCCCCTATTTGAGTATGAATTAAAATACATAGACATAGTAACATCTTATCAAATAATGAAAATGTCATTATGTCAAAAAAATTAATGTTTGCAAACATGCTGTGTTGAAAATCATAGGTTGATACAAGCCAAAAGTCATAGGCTAATTCCACAAAGGGTGGTTGGATGAGCCCTAGATTCACCCTTGAGGGAGTGAGTATAAAATAGTGTCATTGAATAGGCACTAAAAAATGGTAAATGACATGATCTATTTTTCTAAATAATGATTGTGCCTTAACAAGGCAACCTCAATCATTGGTATAATGAATTTACCCCAATAGGGTAGATATGAACATGATACAATTATATTTTGACCCAAGTGGGTGGTTGTGATTAGTGATATATCTAAATAATTTGTCCCATTATGTTAAATTATAAAAGGGATCTCATGCAATAAATCTAAAATGCAGGCTAATAATGAGGTGATACAGGGGATGGTATGAATTTGAGGTCCCTACTAGTATGGGGATGCACATCCTAACTAGTAGTGATTAATATTAATTAGTTATTTTATTACTATTTTTTTGGGTATGTCTATTGGGAATAAAGATTAAATACCATTAGCACTATCTCATCATAGATCATTTGTCCTGATTCTTATTGTAACATGTGACATTATGCATCATGGTTATAAATAAAACATAATAACAATGTGTGTCATATGCATGGGAAAACTTAATTTCTATGTAAATATAATAAAATTAGGTGTGAGATATGATCAATAAAATTGAAAGTGTAATGCTAATGTAATAAACTAAGTGTAAGAGTGGATACATATATTTATAACTCAAGTACAAGATATAACAAATGAAGACTTAAGTGTAAACATAATGTAATAAACCTAAGATAACCGAGGGGAAGGGAGGCAAAAAAATACAATCTAAATTCAAAAAGTAAACAACTCAAGCCTAAGTAGTAAGCAAGAATCAAGTGTAAACTAATTTTCCTTAAACACACCACTTAAAATTAACAAAAAGTAAAATGTGATAAACAAACTAGTTTAAGGCAAATGTAATAAATAAATAGAATACATAAAATCAATTAACTAAATACTTAATGACATGGTTCATGCATGTGTAATAGAAATTTTATTCTTGGAAAAGGGTTGTCCCTAGGCTATAGGAACAATGAACTAGGAATGATGGTAAGGTGGATTAAAATGATAAGGAAGGGGTGGCTGAGCTGACTCTAAATGGACTAGGAAATTGGATGTTGCTTACATAGTCCCATGGACATGAGTTCCAACATGGACTTTCAGCCAAATGTATTTCTCCCTAGAATTGGAAAAGAAGAAAAGTGATGATAATTCAAAGATATTTATCATATATAAATGATAAGAATAGGCTCACAAAATGGTGAGAGCATAAAAAAAGGGTGGTTCTCAAGATTGTGAGAATGTTAAGCATAGGAAATCATGAAACTGTGAGAGTGTGTTTTAAGCTAAAACCACACTAAAATAAAAAAAGGTGAGTGTTCACAAATGAAATTTTTTGATAATTCATAGTGTTCACTACATATAAGGCTTAGAACAAGAATACAATCATAAAACGGTGAGAGCATAAGACTATATGACTCATAAAATGACAAGATCATTTTTGAGACAAACCTAGAATAAGTAATATTCAATGAAACCAATAAATGAAATCAATTACCGAGACTAGATGAGCTGACCCAATACACCTTATGTATCCAATCACTACCTACATAGTCTTTTTGGACCTTAGGTTGATGTAGATCTCCCATAAATGAGAGGGAACACAATCAAGAAATTGTAAAGGCAAATGGAAATGGGCACGATGTGATCCATGTGAAAGCTTTAGTCATATTTATTGACTAGGAGATGCATGTCCTAAATTAGAATGGATATAAGATAAATGGCCTAATGTTTAAGGATTGTTTAGGATTTTTCTGGCATCTTTCCGTGTTTTTGTGGTTTTTTAGGTATCTCAACTCAATTAAGGATTACAAGATATAGAATGGGTTAACTCACAAAATGAAAAGAGTGATTTTTTAAGAGTGATAAAAAATAGAAAGTGTGGCTTAGGTTGCTCACAAAAATGGTGAAAGTGTGGCTTAGGATGCTCTCAAAATAATAAGAGCATTCATTTTAGTTTCTCACAAAACAAAGAGATCATTGGTTAGGGTGGTTAAACTAGCCTCATAAAACACTGAGCCCTACCTACATAGTCCAAATACACCTTAAACCACTATAGTTCACCCTACATAAAGAAATATAACTAAGTAACAACAAGTTAACGAATAGTAAAATGGCATAATGGTATAATGGTATAGAAAATTATAATGGTACAAAATCTATAAATAGTAAAGGATGTAATTTCTAAGCCCACCATCATAATTCTCAAAGAGATGACTACTTCTAAGAAAGTATTGGATAGTCCCAAGTCTAAACCACCTATTGAAACTACATCTAAACCCAACCACTGACATTTTTTGAAGAACCAATGGATCAAAATTAAGGTTAAAAGAGGGATGAGAGACTAGAACCTAAGATAAATAGGAAAGGTACAACAAGAAAGTCATATGGTATGGTATAGTATCAAAGGGATAGTCATAACATAAAGTAAATGATCTTCATAGATGATACCCCAGGTCATTCAAGTGAAAAAGTGCATGAGGTAGATTGTGTTCATTGGTTCATCAAGGTCATATCCTTCTAGTGTATCCAAAATATATGCCCAAAAACTATAGTTAGTAGTAATGATATAAAGGCCTAACCAGTTAGACTTAAACTTTAAAATTTTCTTATGTTTGAAATTTGTGTTTTTATGGTTTTCTTTAAGCACAAGATCACCGAGCTCAAATTATTTATGTTTTACATGCCTATTACATTGACCATATAACTAGTTTTGATATTATTAAAGTCTATTCATATATGCTATTCATTTTTCATCCAATAATTCCAACTCCTGCAAGCGATCTATTTTATAATCCTCATCATCAAGGATATGCTTTAGTGAGATGCATAGAGAAAGAAACTCAACATCAACACAAAGAATGACCTCAGTACCATAAACTAGGGAATAGGGTGTGAATATTATTGGAGTGTATAAATTGGTTTGGTAAGCCCAAAGTGTGAAAAAAAAATCAAGTGCCAATCACAACCAACATCATTGATGATATTCTTGAGGATCTTAATAATGGTTTTGTTAGATACCTCTACTTTGCCATTGCCTTGTATGTAATATGGAGTGGAAAAGTGTTGGGTAATATTATATTCATCACAAAGGGCTTTGACATCTTTTTTTTAATGAACTACCATTATCAAATATAATGTCAAAAGGGATAACATAACAGCAAATGAGGTGATTGAAAATGAATTTGGATATTTATTTTCCTATCACGTAAGCTAAGGGAAAGGCTTCCACCTACTTATGAATTATTTTTAGGTGGTATTTACCTATAAGGTTAATTCTCCACATTGAAAATGACCATGGTGTGGTCATTAGTTTGCATTTTAAAACTAGATCATGTATCAGATCAGCATGATTTTGACATTGTACACACATTTTTACATATGCACTAACATATACTTCCATGGTTGGATAATAATAACTATTATGTAATAAATATTTGGCAAGGATAACCCCACTATTGCGGGCCCTAAAAACCCCTTCTTAAACTTTCCTCAATGCTAATCCATATTCTACCAAGGTTAAATAATGAAGTAAAGTTTCATCAAAGCTTATACGATATATTTTATATCCAAATAATTTATAATGAGAGGCTTGGTGGATGAAGGATTTTTTATTTTTTTGAAATAGGTTAGGTGGAATGATTTGGCTATGAAGGTAATCATAGATTTTAGCATACCAAGTAGAACTTGGACCAAAAATATAACAAATCATCTCGATAGTCTAAGTTTCATTGATGGGTGAAAGAATATTTTCAAAAAGGAAATGATAATTTATGGCCTTATTGATCATTTGGATCATAGAGAAAATCATGGCCATGGCATATATTATTCTATTATTAGCCCAAGGTATATGCTCAAATTTAAGATTAGTGATTTTCTATTTGAAGGTGTCCACCATGAATTTATAAGGCACAAGCTTCTCATCCTTGGTCTAAAATCAGTCTATAACCTAGTTGATGATAATTTAAGAGTTTCCATAAATTATTATATGTTGGATATTCCATTGTACCACTAGACAAAGCCCTGTAATGAGTGATTCATATTTATCCATGTTATTATTATAAGGAAAGCTAATATGAACGGACTTGAGAATGAGATCCCCCTAAAGTGTGATAAATAAAAATCATTATCCTGATCTATGAGATGTGAAGGAACCATCAAAATAAAGTTTCCAATGTTTCTCTTCAGGAGGGGCTTATATTAAGGTCATGATAGAATCATCTAGAAACCCAAAGGTAATTGGTTGAGTGTCTAAAATGCAAGCTTTGATAAGCTGGTTTAAAAGCACCTATCATTTGATGGCCTACTCATTAACATAGTCAACCTAGAACTCACTTATAAGCATAACCCATTTATCCATATGGCCATGTAAATTTGTTTTTGATAGTAGATACTTGATCAGATCTACTTTGGCTATGATGATGGTCTTATTGTTAAGCATGTAGTGCCAAAACTTCTAAGCTATGAAGACAATGGATAAACAATAATTCTCTATCAATGTATAATTTTTATCATACATGACCAATGTGTGGATCAAGTAGTATATAACATGTTATTTTATATTCTCATCATGCTAGGCCAAAAGTACCCCCAAGGCATTTTCATTTGTAGATAGGTAGATTAGCAATGACTTTTCTAGCATATGTGGTAATAAAGTAGGTGGATTGGCCAAGTATTATTTTAGGTGTTTAGAGGCTTTTTGGTAGTTAGCATCCCATGAAAATGTGTTTCCATTCTTCATTAAGTGGGTAAATGGATTGCATTTATCATTTAGTTGAAAAATGAAGCACCTAATAGAATGTATCATACCCTAAAAACTGCATAGTTGCTTTGAAGTAAATTATGGTGGTATCTTAGTAATATCCTTAACCTTGGTTGGATCGAATTCAATTCCCCTATGAAATATAATGAAGCCTAGTAATTTTATTGAAGTGACACCAAAGATGCACTTTTTATGGTTAAGACTTAATTTGTACTCATGGAGGTGTTCAAATATTCTATGCAACATCTCTAGATGTCATACTCTGGTCTTGGATTTTCCCAAGATATCATCAACATAATCCTAAAAAATATCATGCATCATGTCATGAAAAATGCTAGTCATTTCACATTAATATGTGGAACTACCATTATTGAGGTCAAAATGCATGAATTAATAACAAAATGTTCCTGGAGGAGTGGTGAAAATTATCTTGTATTATTTTTATGGCATGATCTTGATCTAATTGTACCCTAAAAAACCATCAATGAGAGAAAACATCTCATACTTGGCTATAAAGTCCACAATCATGTCAATATTTGGTAGAGGAAATTAATCCTTTGGATATGCCTTATTGATGTTATGGAAATTAGTGCATAATTAGATACCTTCTAACTTCTTACTAATTGGCATAATATTATAGATCTACTCTAAATAATTGATGGGGAAAATGCATCTAGCCTTAAGGAGTTTTTCTAATTCTTTCTTGACTAATACGAAAATACAAGGATGCATTTTCCTTAGCTTCTATTTGATTGGCTTGGTATCAGGATGTACCACAAGGTGATGTAAAACTAATGAAAGTTCCAATCATGGCATATCAAAATAGGCCCATGCAAAAATGTCAATGAACTCCCTAAGAAGAGAAGTAAGTAGTTTACATTCCTCAATGAGAGACATGACTAATTTTATCCACTCTAGATCATATGGTGTTCCAATATTGAGATCAAAAGTGCTCTCCATAAGGAGTGTATAACCATCTTCAATGATATTTGGAAAAGATGTAAATTGGTGGGTAATATCAAACTCCTTTGGTCAGACTTGTTAGAGTATGTATTTCTCATGTTTTCTAGTCTATTAGTTAGGTATTTTTTCTTTTTGATACTTTATCCCATGTGAGTATTTATCCCACATTGATTATTTTGGATAGTTATTTATTTTTCCTTGCATAATTATGAAAGGGCTTCCTATTTTACTAACATCTCATTATGAATAATCATTTGACTTGCCTTGTTTTGCATCTCATTTGTTTGCAGATTCATGTGTGATTTTCTTTTTGTTAACTCTTCAGGTCTTCACTTCTTAGATTTTTTTTACCATTCCTAACATGGTACCAAAGCCTCTATATTTTAAACCATCCATTAAGCTTGAAATTTTTTAGATATTTTACTTCTACTTCCTTTACCATACATCCTCAACCTTTTTTTCCTCTTCGAGATTTAAAATGGTGTTGGAGAGGAACTTTCATTAAAGATTTGATGAAACTAAGTCAATTGAAGTTTTAAATAAAATGATTGTAGAAGGAATTAGACCTGTATAATTCTTGAAATGTATTGGATTTTTTTTATTTTTTTCTTAGCTTTAGAAATCTGAGTCAAAGCACTATAATGGAGAGACATTGGAGGAGAGGAGGTGGAGTGAGGGGTTTGATGAGAAGATAAATAGAGTAGTTGGTATTCTATTTAAGCATTGGAATTCATCTTATCAATGAAAATTGGAAGGAGGCATTTAAAGTCTGAGTGTGGTGAGAGAAGGTGGCATTAGAAATTTGAGTTAAAGTGTCATATACTAGCTAGGCATTGTAAAAGTATCATATATCTACCAACTAAGCAATGGAATTTTTGTAGAGGTATTAGAAGTAAGAACCCTCCCAGATCTATGTTAGATATTCATTTTTTGTGCATTTTGACTACACAGGTTAGCATGGAAGATCAGCGGAGGAATATTGTGTTGGAATTTTTCAAAAGTTGTTATGTGGAGGAGCCAAAGGTGTTGAAAGCTAAGTTGATCTAAGTTGTTTTGTTTCATATGAAGGCATTAGATAAGACATTGGGATTTTCATATTTTTATAGGTGGCATGGAGCACTTGGAGGAATAATGTAATAGAGTTATGATCTTGGATTGCGTGGAAGGACTAGTTTTTTTATCTTTTTTGTGACATTCTTCTTTATGGTGGAGCTAGAAAAACACATTGGCAGCCATCTATTAGGTGGTATCCTATATATACAATCACAAGAGCTTCTTTGGTATACTATAGGTGATATATAATAGTAACCCACATTCTTTCCTTTTATCACAGTGGAATATTCATTATTTTCTTTATTAATCTATAATTTTTTGCATCAAGAGGAAGTACAATTTGCTTACATGTGCAAAGAGATAATTGGGAGGATATTTTTTCAATTTGGTTGACTTTCATAAGTGCATGGTTTGATTTAATTTTGAATGAGTGGTTATAATCCTACATTCAATTCCATTTTGGTCACTAAAATCTATTTCTAGTGTATTGTTTATTGTTTTTGACCCATTTACAAGAATTCATAAAGCCTATAACTTTTCAACTGTAACTCAAAATTGAATTCCATTTTTTTCAAAAGTGTATGATTTTAAATTATCTATCCATATCTATCATTTTTTATTAAAAAATAATTACTTTATAAAGTGCCAAATTAGGGGAGTATTTAATATAATCTTTTAGGGAGTTGTCTCGATGTTGATTTATGCACATTTTTGCATTATTTCTACTCTTTGATGATACTATCATGTCTTATAATTTTGTTATTGATCATTTTGAGCCTTTGAATACACACAATTACCATACATGGAGACCTACAATAGAAACAATCATAAAACACAAAGGATTATGGTCCTTGATGAATGAAACCTAACCATAGTTGACAAGAGAGTTTGAAACATTTTAGCACCAATGTAATTTTGAATATTGTATGGGTTTAATAGGGACTTATGTGAGTGATATTTTTTTATTTAATTTTTAAGAGTGTAATACCTCATTCAAAATATGGGCTAAGCTAAAGGGTTTATTTGGGAAAGTAGATCACATGAGAGCCATGCAACTTGAAGTGGAGCTTACTTCACTCAATTTTGATAACTTTGCTTCTATTCTAGACTACCTCATTAATTTTAAACATTTTTTGACATAATAAAATGGGATTGGATGAGATAATAGAGATGAAGAGTGTGTGTACTTGATTTTGTCTAAGTTGAGTGGTCCATTCTAAATCTTTGCTTCTACCTTTTTCTCTAGCATGGATGCTTTAGGTACCGCATTCAAAATTACAAATTTAGATTTGTTTTGGGAAACTTATTAGGTAAGAATCCAAATTGTCTCACCTTGAGTCTTCCACCTCTCAAAAATCATTAGTAATATCACATCCTATGAACAAGGGAAAAATAAAGAGTATTAAAAAGAACACTCCTCCATATCAAAATGCACCTAAGCCCAACACCAAAACATCTAAACCCTAATCATCTTCCAAATCTAATAATAAGTATAACCTATCTTGCTCCTATTGTGGGGGGAATAGTCATTAAGAGTCTAGGTTTTTGAAGAGAATCCAAGCATTAGAGGATGTCATTAGGAAACACAAGATTTTTATCTCTACTCCTCCATCTCATGAGCATAAGAAAGCACTTAATGTTATTGGGAGATCATATCCACCTATTTTAGATATATGGGCTCTATATTTTGGTGTTTCACACCATATTAATTATTCTAAGGAGTCCTTTGTATATCTTGCTTTGATTTTTACTTCCAACATTGATGTTAGATATTATTCCTTTATTTGTATTAAATGAAAGGGTGACATACAGCTAGATGATGGTCACATCAATGATGCATTATATGTTCTAAAAATTATCACTAATATGATTTTAGTTTATTATATTTATCATTATATTTAGGGAAATAAAATGAATTTTACACCAAAGGGTGCTAAAGTTCAATATTTGTTAGACCCACACAGACTTATTACACAAGGCATTGTTAATCATGGTTATTGACTCTATTATTTTGAGGCATTTGATGATACTCATATAGGGATGTGTTTGGTTTATCAAGTATATTTTTATAGTAGGAATTAGTATGAGATATTTGGACACCTCAATTATAGATATTTGAATGAGTTGAGCACTCATAGTATGGTAGAGGGTCTTCCTACAGTTTCATGTGTTGATGGAGTTTGCCATGGTTATGAATTAGGGAAACAACACCAAGATATATTTCATAATAATATGTCCATGAGATCTTTTTCATCACTTGAGATCATGCACAATGATTTGATGGTATTTCATACTCCTTTTAATAGAGATAAGCATGTACTTACCTTTACTAATAATTTATTGAAGCATACTTGGGTTTATTTTATCAAGTACAAGAGTGATGTTTTTTATCACTTTAAAGTATTTAAGGATTTGATCAAAAAATAGTCTTCTAATTGCATAAAGAATATTCATATAGATAATGGTGGGAGGGGGGGGGGTTACTTTGTGATCATAGGAATCCAAGAAGGTAGGTTAGTATAGTATTAGTTCAAGCAATGAAAATTCAAATAAACACACTAACACTTACACTCCTCACCTAAATACTAAGGGGAAGCTTAATAACAAAAACCAAATGAAAGCATAACTAAAACATAAAAGAAAATAACACTTTTACCTTCCTTGGGTGCTCTAAATGCTTTGTTGAGTGGATTTCTTAGCTTCTACATCAAGAAGTTTTTGGCAAATGAAGAATATTGGCTCCTTATCTCCTTGGTACCATTGGTTTTGATGTGTCTTGTGATTTCTTGGTTAAGATTTTGGCATTATAACACTATTGATATGAGTCTCATGGAATAAATCCTACATAATAAATCTACAATATCTAAGCTTAGAAATGAAGAGCTATGCCCTTGTATTTATATCCTTAGGAATTAAATCTCATCCAAGGTGATTTAAGGTTAAGTTTAGGCTTGGAATGGGTTCAAACTAAATGTAGGTGAGTTAAAACTAACTCTGGTAGATTCAATATTTGTCAAGTAATTATGATTTACAATTTCTAGGCATGGCTCTCAAAATTAGATATTTCAGGATATTTTTAAAGATCTTGACAAATCATAAAGGCAATGATGAAAGGCTAGGATATTTTGATTTTTGAATTTCCTTTTTTATATATTCATTAATTTCAAATAGATAATTCAACTAGGCATTTAATCTTGTTTAACTTGTTAATTTATATAGATTATCCTTTTAACTCTTTCAATATTTTATTAAAGTGTGCAAGTGCCCCACTTAATAGGTCCATAGGCCAAATTGATAGTTGTAATTATACAAGGTGATTAGGGATGAATCCATGAGAGGTTATTGTTTCATATGATAAAATACCCCAATTATGGATGTCTCAAGATGATTATGAATTTTGATGAATAATGCATAAGAAAATTTGGGACTTTCAATGATTACTAAGCTAAATTTGTAATTGTTGGTAGCAATCAATCTGTAGTCTAGTCAGAAACCAATTTTGGCTAGTTTTAGGCATCTATAGTTTTCCCCTATTTGGGAAGGAGTTACAAGCTATAGGCACAGTAACATCTTCTAAAAGAGTGAAAATATCATGTATGTATATGACTTCAATGGAAATGGATGAATTATATATGCCCCCTCGAGGGAGTAGATGACAAAATGATCAATGATCAGTCCCTCAAAAAGAGGAAACGATGGGACTAAAAAGATAAATGAGGTGGAAAAGACTAATTTTCCCATAGGTACTTATAATTAGTGGTATATGGATCTACCTCAGTTGGGCAGACAAACATGAAGATTTAACCATAGGTGGTTAGAATCATCAGCATAGGTAGCACAAAATATAATTATTTGACCAAAGGAGGTTATAATAATTATCCCCTAGAAGGATTAGGGTAACAAGAGAATGATTTTCCCAAAATTAGTCATAATCATTAAAAGGAAAAACAATGATTTACCCACAGGTGGTTATAATAATTGACAAGATAAAAACATGCCCCAATTAGGTGGATAGAGATAATGGGTTGCCCAAAGATTGTTATAAGCATTATCATAATGAAAATATTCTCCAATTTGGTTGAATAAAGAAAATGATTTGCCCAAAGGTAGTTATAATCATCACCCTCCAAAGATATCTTAACATGATGATTTTCCCACAGATGGTTATAATCATTGGCATCAAAATTGGGATGAGATACAATGATTTGGCCAAAGGTAGTTATAATCATTCATACCATGATGATGGAAAATTAGTAAAAAGGATAAAGATGAATTTGGACAACCTGCTAGTATGGATATGCACATCCTAACTAGCAAGAGTTAAAATTATTTCATTATTTATTTACTCTATATTTGGAATGATTTGGGTAAATATATTATGGTCATATTGCTTGTAAGACTTCTTTAGCTGATTTTTATTGTAGCACATGATGATATGCATCATTATATAACACCACACCATGATAACTATATTAAAATATACATAAGGACTAACACATGATCCAATACTCAATCCAAAAAAATTCACTAATGATAAAATAATGTGGGCATATGAATATGGATAGACTCAATAATAATGCATAATAAATCATCCGATGAATGTATATATATTGAGTCAAATCACAATAATAAAATCAAATAAATAGGCAAACAAATAAACAAAGCAAACAAACAAACAAAAAACTTGAAATAAAAAGCAACATAAAGCATCTTGTTATTAACCAAGTCAACATATACACATGAAGGATCAATGAAATGATAAATGGGAAATGTTCCCAAGTAAGGAATCATGAAAAGGGAAGGTCACACCCCAAATATTATTGAATGGATTGGACCTAACAATGGATTTTTCCCCAATAGGATGGTTCGAGGATGACTGACCAAGTTTAAATAGGAAAAATGTTTTAGTATTTTGAAAATTTTAAATGTTTTTGGAATTTTGAGGTATCTTAACTCATTATATATTGATAATTGACCACTCACAAAATAGTGAGAGAGTTAGATTAGTTTACTCATAAAATAGCAAGAGCATATGGAAAAGAGGGACTGAACTAACCTCTATGTGAATTGATCATCACCTATATAGTCCTCTTAGGACCTCAAGTCAAAGTAAGTTCCACCCACACAAAAGGCAATGAGATCCAAATAGGTAACAATAAGTTCATGAATTTAGGAAAAATGGCAAGGTGATGTGGCAATGCATGGTAAAGGTGTTGATCCTAATTTGCCCATAGGCAGTTATAACTAAGAGATAATAACATAAGTTTTTCATACTAATTTTCCCATAGGTAATTATAATTAGTAACACAAAGTGGAATAATTATTTTCCCATTGGTGGTTGTAATAAGTGGCACAAATCAAAAGTAAATGAAATATAACTTTCTAGATCCACTGTCACACTACTTTCATAGACTATCATTTGAATATGGAATTCTTAAATTATTAAAACTGGATCAGAATCCCCTCATGGAAAGTACAATAAGAACCAAAGGAACCAAGATGAAAATGGGTAAGTAGGAAAGCTAAAAATAAGCTTTGGTCTATAGTAAAGGTATGGTAAAATGACATATGGTATGGAATAAAGAAGATGGTAGGAGGGTAATTAGCTATAATGGCAAGAGGGTTACCCCCAAGTGATAAGGTGAAATAAATGGCAACTTATGAATAATAGAAAGAGGAGGCAAATGACAAATGACAAGGTAAATAGAAAATAGAAAAGGCAAATGTATGGTAAATGATTTTGGTAAGGGTTCTATTATTTTTACTGATGTGGAGATGCATGTCCTTATCAATGTATTATACAACTAAAATAATCAATCATGTAAATTTCTATCCCACACCTTTTTTGAATAGCTATTATGTCAAGAAAATGTTGAAAATTTGGATTCCAATGATTTTTTTGTGATCTTTATTGGTCATTCATTCTATTTTCTTCAAACATTGAGACAAGATGTATTTGTAGCCTCTGTAAAAGAAAGTACAGCTAGGGATGGTAAATATAGATAAATAATGGATGATAGGTCTGATTTGGTAATGTAAAACTGGATGATAATGGAATGAATAATGGTTAGGTAACAAATGAAGATTAAGGTTTTTAGGCACACATAATGTTGTTGATTATAGACTTGACATAACTTTGGATGTGGTGGGGCCTAAGACTTCTACATATGTTCTTGATAAGACCAAATTTTTTTGTTGTTTGGTCTTGAGAGTAGCTACCATCTAATTATATTATAGATTGGAATATATATTGATGTTATCTTTGATTATGTTTTCATCGAGCAATGAATAACTATTGTGCTCAATGATTGGTGCCTCGATGAGGTTTTCATCAATGAAGTTTTCTTTATTGTCCCATATTCTTCTAAGAAGGTTTCACTAAGGAACATTGAATGTTGAATTTGTTTATCTTTAAATGCCTCCGAAAAGGTTTCACTAGAAGACGTTGAATTTGGATTTTGAATTCCCCCTAACACCTCCAAAAAGGTTTCTCTAAGATATTATTATTCTTCTGCATGAAAGTGGTCTTAGTCCCCTTGATATTCTCCAAATAATATGTCACCATAGATACAGTTCAACAAGGTTTTTCAACCCCAATCAACACTTGTGGGAGATGGAAGGTCAATATAATGGTTATGTTGGGTGATGGTAATGACATGTGGTAGGGTAATGGAATGGGAATAGGTCACATAATCCTTGTAGAAGATACTATGAGAACTTGTGTTGAAGATATAGTAATCATCCTCAACAATTGTAGAAGGATCTCAAATATATTCAAACTAATCTACAAGTCATGGGTAATTAATATTGTAACAACCATGAACATATTCTAATTTTGAAGCTAATTTTGACTCAATGGACTCTAAATCTGATGTTGAGACTAGTGTTGATTCTACTTTTGATGTTAAATATAATGTTAGTTTAAGAATACAACCTAAATTAAATGTTGAATCTTCATCTGGTGTGCATGCAATTATAATGATGTCTCATTTAATGTTTGGTATGGGACAAGTAATGGTCTATTATGCCATAATGGGGTCTATAGAGGACAATTTTCCAAATTAAGACTCATAAATGAGGGGAAAAAGTTAAAGATATAACTCCATAGAGACTAGCTTGTTAAGGGGAGGTCTTTAAAAACATGAAAATGGTCAAGATAATGATTTTCCCAAAGGTGGTTATAATCGTTAAGAAGTGAATCAGCAAAGACAGCTTGTTAGAGTGAGAATCCTTGACAATAAGGATAGTATGAAAAGGTGATTCATCATAAGTTGACTTATCAAAAATAGGTGTTTCAATAAAAACATCATGGATTAGTTGGTTCTCTTGGCCTTGGTTTATAAGTAATTGTAAAATACTAATTTTAAACATAGTTTGGTCTTCCAAGTATGGGCTCAATTGAAGATGTATTGATTGTCTTGGTTGTGGCTCAATGATCGACATGGATTTTCTATAGTGGGGGATAGTTGGCACTAGATTGATTGGTTACCGATCTAGGATGATAATTGTGACCCATCAAGTTGTGATTTCACAACCTTGTTGGGAGAATGATATAACATACTTATAAGGTCCTGGAATGGTAATGGTGGGGCATTATGGATCTTGGTTGTTTTCATAAGCTAAATGATAAGGTCCTAATATATAAATGGTAGGGTACTACAAAGCTTGGTTGATTAAACAATCAAAAATATTAGGGCCTAGAATATAAATCCTTAGACATGTGGAGTTTAGTGGCTCGCACAATCCAAAGGAGGGTTAATGGTATACATTGGGGATTGGATACCATGAGTAATGAGAGGGAAAAGATCATATGTTAACCAACCTAAAGAAGGTATCACCAAATATTATGATTGAGGGTTTTGGATTCATTCCCCAAATTGAGTATTGTAAGGAGGATATAGATCCATCTCACAAACAACATCATCCCAATAGGGGTCTTGAATAAAGTCATCATATGCAACCATTTTATCATAATCAAAAATATACATGGCTCCACCATAAGTGTAATGAGAGATATCCAAGTCAATGATAAACATTTCATAAAAAGGCCTAGAGTACTACAAACTCTAAAAAATAATGTCCAAAGGACAAATGGTTTAAACATAGTCTAACTTGGTCTAGGGATGGAACTGTATTTTTAAAAAGTGGTCTATGCTAAAACTTGGTACAAAATAGTCTAACGTCAAATGTATAATGTCAAATGTCTTACATAAAAGGTCAAGTGGCTAAACAAAAAATGGGATGCCAAACTCTAGTTACAAAGTGTTTTAAACAATTATAATATAAGAAAGTAAAATTTGCTAGGTGTTTTGGCAAAATAAGGCATAAAATCTAGGCTCAAAATAGGCATTGCTAAGTCCTTTGGAAAAAGGCACAAAACTAGCCTTTGAAATGAAATAAGGTAAGAGATTTAATCCAAAAAATCTAAAATACTTTGGCATAAACTAGGCATTAAAATTTATACATGAACTTGGTCAATTGGTATAAGGCATATAAAAGATAGGTTACTTCTCCCAAATCTAGGTACAAATAATAGTTTTCAAATTAAATAAAGAATCAACCTAAGTTTCATAACCCAAAAGAGAAATATTAATGTCTAGGCCAAAATTACACAAGGCATAGGAAAAAATCAATCATTGTTTACATTTGAACTTATCAAGGCTAATTTTTAACTCAATATAGAAAACTAGGCTTCTTTAAAAAAATAACAAGTTATATAAGAATGGGAAACATAACGGCACTAGGTATAGATCCAAAAGGTAAACACCACTTTGGTTTCTAAAAGGGCCTTTGGACACAAGGAAAACAAGTCTATGAAATGATTTGAGTAGCTTAATGATGTTATCACTCTCCAAAGATATAATCAATGGTTTGTTTCAAGACTCTAAGGTATAAAACTTGAAATGAATTGGGAAACGTAACATTACCCTTTCCAATCAAGTGACACACACATAAATATTTATCAAAAGACTAAGGTAAAGGTATGGTTGCAAATGGGTGGCATAATGTCTCCTCAAACAAAAGAGTGATGTATAAAATAAGACTCATTTTGATTTGGTATAATAAACCAAATGGGTAGTTCAACTCAAGATCATGTAAGAAAAGGATAAAATGACACAAAAACCTAAGTGTAACATCTTAGATCCTAGAACTGATAAGGTTGCATAATACTCTCAAATTATTTCAATATAATCATTTTTGGGAGGATTTTAAGTGTTAATCCAAAAATAAAAGTGCATGAAAAGTTGTATTTTTAGGCCCCCTCTTCTCCCAAGATTTTGTACTATGATATGGAACTTCAGGTTACTCACCTTGCATCAACAATATGTCTGTGATAAGTGGGGTTGCTCTAATCTATCAATTTTTGGGCATTTATAGATGGTCCCAAGTGTGGATAACATAAGATATACTCATTTCAATTTGATCCATGTCAACCATCTTGTTCTAAAAATATCTTGCCCTTTTCACAAACACTACATCTATCGCTTGCTCAATGTAGTGTGATGTACTTTTCACAACCACTACATCTATTACTTGTTTAGTGTAGTAAAATTTCTAAGTTGCCCCTACAGTCTGAGATGGAGGACCACTAACAAAAATTATTTTAACTACTCAAAATAAGTTTCCCAATGGGTCACCCTCAATTTATATACCCCATCATGGAATGGGGTTGAAATAATTATGGGAGATGAATTCTTAGGTCAACACTTCTTTAGATAACCCATGAGGAGGTGATGAATTCCTGGTCACAAGACAAAATGCATGAAAATAAAAGACACGTGAAAATACATTAGGGTCACTCTTGGATCGCCCAAACCATATAGATTTAAGGAGGGACTTAATGACATTCTTTTCATGCTTTTTAACTAAAGTTACTGAGGTAAATAATGGGCACTTTTGGTCACCCAAGATCCCTAAAGGGGATGGGGGAGAGCATACACGCATCAATCATTTTGCTTAAACAAATAACTTTGAAAGAATAAGCATAAAATAAATAACTCTTAGGATCATGGAAATAAGTGTTAAAGTTAATTTTAGTGCTCCAAAATGAGATGTTTAGTGAATTTTTATCCCCTTGGCATTAGTTGAAAAACATGAAAAAAACATTGAAAACATCTAAGGCATGAAAAGAAATAGGTTCATTTTAAACATCAAAGACAAATTATGCAAGATTTAACTATGTTCAAATTTGGCCTTTTCCACCTTAGGACCTACAATTGTTAGAGGGTTTTTGCCTATTTATAATCCTAAAAGTGAATTAGAAAACATTGTTTCAAAATGAACTATCAGGTTCCTATCTCAAAGATTGACGTCAATCCACTAAGGGATCAATGTCAATCTATAGGGATAGATGTCAGCTAATCTAAAAGTATTAATGTCAATAAACATAAATCAATGTTGATTTCTTATAAAACATAGAAAAACATAATATGGATTTCAAAAAAAATACTGTTAGTAAAAAAAGCATAAAAACCAACAAATAAAACTAGATCTTATATGCAAATAATCAATCAAATAATATTCAGGCTCTTAAACACAAAACTAAAACTAAAAAACTAATAAAAAATTATTAATCACGTTTTCATCATGCTCTATTTTTCACATACATGATGACATCAATTCTATCAGGATCAACATTGGTCTTAGTAGAATTGATATCAGTCTCTATGTAATTTGTATGTCACTAAAAAATAGAATACATGAAAAACAAATTTAAAACTCAAATTTTGAAGATTGTCTAGAATCCATTAGCAAAACTAAAAGCTACATATTACTCTCCTTGATAACATGTGATTATTTATGTCCTAATGAGTATGTCATTTATGATCATAGGAATACAAGAAGGGAGGTTAGTATAGTGTTAGTTCAAGCAATGAAAACTCAAATAAACACAATAACACTTACACTCCTAGCCTAGATACTAGGGGGAGATTGGTAACAAAAACCAAAGGAAATCACAACTAAAACATAAAATACAATAACTCTTTTAACTTCCTTGGGATCTCCAAATTCTTTTTTGAGTGGCTTGTTTGGCTTGTGTATCAAAAAGTTTTTGGCAAATGAAGTTTTTTGGCTCCTTCTCTCCTTGGCATCATTAGCTTTGATGTGGCTTGTGATTACTTGAATTAATATTTCGGCATTATAACACTATTTATATGAGTATCATGGAATAAATCTTGCATAATAACTCTATAATATCCAAAATTAGAAATGAAGATGTATGGCCTTGTATTTATATCCTTAAGAATTAACTCTCATCCAAGGTGAGTTAAGGTTGGGTTTAGTCTTGGAATGGGTTCAAACTAAATCTAGGTGAGTTAAAACTAATTCCAATAGATTTAATAGTTATCAAGTAATTATTATTTGAAATTACTAGGCATGCATCTCAAAATTAGATATTTTAGGATATTTTCAAAGAGCTTAATAATTTATAAAGGCAATGATGAAAGGCTAGGATATTTTGATTTTTGAATTTCCTTTTTTATATATTCATTAATTTCAAATGGATAATTCAGCTAGGCATTTAATCTTATTTAAGTTGTTAATTGATTTAGATTAAACTTTTAACTCTTTCAAGATTTGATTTAAGTGTGTAAGTTCCCCACTTAATAGGTCCATAAGTCAAATTGATAGGTGTAATGCCGTAAGGTGATTAGGGATGAATCTATGAGAGGTTATTATTGTATATGATAGAATACACTGATTAGGGATGTCTCAACATGATTTTGAGATTTAATGAATGATGCATAAGAAAATTTGTGACTTCCAGTGATTCCTAGGCTTTAATTTCAATGGTTGGTAGGAATCTATCTACAGTTTGGTCAAAAGCTAGTTTTGGCTAGTTTTAGGTCTCTATATATTTCAATCGAGAGTTCTCTAATTTTTTGGAAACTTAGGGTATTCTTCACCAACATTATATTACCCATAATCTATAGTAAAATGGATTATAAGAATGAAAGAACCAAAATTTAAATAATATGACTAATTACATGATATATTCACAAAAAAATACTCCTATCTATTGGGTAGAGGTAGTTAATTATGCAATCTAAATTCAAAATCGCACACCACATAGAGCACTTGAGAATTTGACTTTGGAGGAGGATTGGTTTGGAACCAATCCTAATGTCTCATTTTTTAGAGTCTTTGGGAGCCTTGCTTGGGTGGTTTTACCAAACAATAAAAAGAAAGCATTGAATAAGAAAAGAAAACTTGTGATTTTTGTAGGGTATTGTGAGTATATGAGAGCTTATCATATTTTAGATAATGATAGTCATGATGTTCATTTTTGAACACATATACAGTTTAATGAGAAATTCACATCTCATGAATCTTCATTATTCTATGTCTTCTTATTATTATTTTGATGACTCATCACCTCCTCTTGAGGATTCATTATTTAATGAGTCAGTTCAAGAGGCCCCTAAGGAGGCTATAGAGGTTGAAGATCTTATTGACACTGGCATTGCCACTGTGCCTAGGTGGGATCATACTATAGTTTCTAAGCTATTACCTTTCATATAGGATCTTCCACCCAATCAAGATCATCATGCACATTCTAAAGGTACTTTAGCTTTTTTTTAGCTATTACCTGTCATAGGCTTGTGGGATACATGATTAGGATGATGCGATGACATATGATTATTCCTCTTTAATGAAGAATCACATTTGGGATTTGGTCACTCTTCATAAGGGAATAAATTTGGTTAGGTGTAAGTGGATTTACCACACCAAGCATGTAGCTAATGGGTCCATTTATAAGCACAAGGCACATATTGTTCCAAAGGGGTTCTCTTAGGTTGAAGGTATTGACTACTCTAATACTTTTACACCAATTTCCAAGATGGATTTTATTTGCCTTGTACTTTATCTCACTACATCAAAGGGTTGGATAGTGTATTGGATGGATGTTAAGAGTGATTTCTTGCATGGAGCCTTGCATGAAGAAATCTATATAAATCATTATTTTAGGTTTATTTATGATTCTTCTCTTGTTTATCAACTTAGAAGGTCTCTTTATAGTCTCAAACAAGCCCCTTGGGTTTGGTGTGAGAAGATGGATTCATTTCTTCTCTCTAATGGCTTTTTTTGATGCTACTATGATCCCATAGTTTATATTCAACATATCAAGAATGACATTGTTATATTTTTCTTATATGTTGATTATTTACTTCTCACAAGTAGCTTCTCTTCTCAAATTCAAGCCATTCATTAGGCACTTTTAACATAGTTTGATATGATAGATCTTGGTATTTTTCAATTCTTCCTTAATTTATAGATTTCATAGCTAGATATAGGGATTTATTTGAGTCAGTAGTACACCCTTGATATTCTTAAATGGTTTGGCATGGCTTATTGTAATCCAAGTTATTCTCCCTTCTAGTCTGGAATGAATCTCACTACCACTTGTACTAATCCACTTTGTGATCCTACATTGTATAGGAAGATGGTTAGGAGTCTTATGTATTTGACCCATACTCACCTTAAAATTTCATTTACAATTGGGATTGTATCTAGGTTTGCACATGTCTCTCATAATAACCATTAGCAAGATACAAAGAGGATTTTATGATATCTATGAGGCACTACTCATTTTGGATTAAACTACACCAAGGGTTCTACTTAGTTAGTTAGGTACAGTGACTTAGATTAGGTAGGTTATCTTGATGATAAGTGTTCCACTTATAGCTACATCTCTTATCATAGTTCTTCACCAATTACTTGGTTATACAAGAAACAATAGACTATTACACTTTCATCTATAGAGGTTGAGTATAGGGCAGAAGTTATAGTGAGTCAATAGGTTTTTTCACTTCTTCAATTATTGATAGAGTTTGGCTTTATGAAATATTCACCCACTGTACTTTGGTGTGATAACTAGAGTGCAATTCACATATCTCATAACCCATTTCAGCACTAGCAAACCAAACACATTAAGGTACTTATGCACTTCATTAATTATCACATTTAGTATAGATTTCTCATCTTGGAGTATATTCTGACTCAGTAGTAGGTTGCATATATCTTCATGAAGCCTTTTGTATCACCTCATTTTCTTGATTTGTGTGACATACTTGGGGTTTTAGAAGTTTTCTTTAGGGGCTATTTGTGAAGACATCTTCCTTCTTAATTTCATGGATACATATTGTACATGAGTACCTTATCAAGCCTAGTTGTTAGGACTTATACCGTGGATATGCCACTATTTATTTTTTGGCTATTGTTAGCCCCTAGTTTCACTTGTGGGGGGGGGGGGGGGTGGGGTGTTAGAGTATGTATTTCTCATGTTTGTTAGTCTATTATCTAGGTATTTCATCATTTTCTTACTTTTTCCTATGTGAGGATTTATCCCACATTATTTATTTAGGTTAGTTATTTATTTTACCTTGCCTACTTATGCAAGGGCTTCTTATTATACTAGCATCTCATTTTGAATAATCATTTAACTTTGCTTTTTTTGCATCTCATTTATTTGTATCTGCATGTGTGATGTTATTTTTACTAATTCTTCAAATATTGGCTTATTGGAATGTTTTTACCATTCCTAACATGACTGGCTCATCAAGTTCACCTAGAAAGGATGAATCAAAATCATCAAAAGGTGGCAAAGGTCATGTAAAAAACACTTTTGGATACACTTAGACAATTTGTTTAAAACCCCATTATTCTTTTGCGCTTATCTCTAAACTAAATATGATTGTTTTATTGGTGTCATCTTGAGATCCATTCAAGGAATGGTGAAAATCCCCATCTAATGGTGCC
Source organism: Torreya grandis (assembly GCA_037957365.1). Lineage (NCBI taxonomy): Eukaryota > Viridiplantae > Streptophyta > Pinopsida > Cupressales > Taxaceae > Torreya > Torreya grandis. Next base: position 5,616,646 of record JARHVA010000311.1, read on the forward strand.
TAAAATAGGTTTTCACAAAGAATTTGGCATTTTTATTTACTATTTCATTGGTCCAAAAGTGCCTCAAAGAAGTTTTCACCTTGGGATCTCAATGTTTGATTTTGATTTTACTTTTGGCTAAGGAATTTCACCTACTCTCTAAAATAGGTTGATCTGTAAATTGTAGTAGACCCCCTACTATTTAAATAGTTTACAAATCGATACTAAAAATGGAATTTAAATAAATATGATCAAACTTGTTATAATGTGATTATAATGGATTTAAAACTGAAATATGAATGTTTTCAATAACTCATTTATACCATCTTCACATTCAAAATGATCAGAAAGCCACTTATATGATTTTTCTATAAGTGTCATAATTTAATCAAATTACATCCAAATATTAATTAACTAATTAAAATCTATGGAAAAATTGAATGCAAAATAGAATATAAAGACATCAGATTTGTTTACAGAGTTTACCCAAATGGGCTACATCTCTGGGATTTCTAAACTAGAATCCAATCCATTAAAAATCTATTTTCAAGTAATAATAAAAATTAAAATAACATAATTGAATTAAAAAACCTACAAGAATATGCCAATAAACCTCTGAAAGACTCTAATCACACTCAATAATGTCAGTCCAACTTTTTGTAGCATTTGCATGATCAATATCCCTATTTTCTACATCAAAACATCACTTCAAATTCTCAAAATTACAAAAAAAGAACACCAAATCAAGATCAAAAATATAGCAAATAGATCATCTCAAAATTATAAACAAATTTATAGTTTACTCTGACATCTGAAAATGCCTCTATATTGGTCAAAAATGCCAATTTCTAAAAACTTCCCTTTATATATTTTACATAGTTATTTTTAGTTCCCTGTACAAGTAAAAGTTTGTGACTTTTATACCACTTACAAAGGTGTGTCAGATTAGTTAGTCCAATTAATTTTTTTGTCATAGGTTATGGGTTCAAATCCCATGATCTTAGCTTGTTTTCAACCAAGCTGTGGATTTACCATGTAAGGATAAAAATCCCACATTTTTGTGGTGGGAATATTATAAAGGCTTCAAATAACCTTTTAACAACCATGTGGTTTGTGACTTGGGCCACATATTAAAACCATTTTTCTTAGCTCAGTTGAAAATTAGATTTTATCTAAACTTGGAACCACACCAAACTTAGGAAATCTCAACTGCTCATGGTTGGTTGGTGAGATGAGTTGGCATGGGTAATCTCATGCTTCATATCTCAAGCTTGACATAGAGCTCATATGAACAAGTGACATGAAAAATACATGGAATTGGTTTGATAATTAAAATATTGGGATTATTAGTCCTACATGCAACATATAAATAACATATAGGCATATATATGAAAAATGTAACAATGGTAATTTGAAGTAACATCGATAAAGGAACCCCTCTACAAAAAGAGTGTGTCAACCCTAGTTGAGGGTCCCTAGCTAGACAATAGTGGGGCCCATTTTTTTGAACATAAGTGTTAAAGATTGGAAGTGAAAAAAAACACCTTTTGACCATTTTCACCATTTTCTTTTGCACTACCATGTACCACACGCTAATTGGTCCACTTGTCAAACATCCACATCATTATTTTACTAGGTTTGACCACAACTTTGACTAGCCATAACTTTCACATACAGACTCAAAATTGGTTAGTTTAAAATGCATTGGAAATCTTGTGATGATGTATACTCCATAGAACTAGTTCCAAAATGTTTTAAGATCATTAATTTTTCTAGTTTGAATAGCTTTGACTATCTCTTGACCAAAATTTTACCAATGATAATTGGAGCATACAATGTCCATTTTACATGTTCCAATAGGCATTGAAAAGCTCTTAAAATGTTATTCAATTTTGTACTAGTTTTGGGAGAGATTGGGAACTATTAAGGATGAAAAATTCTCCAAATCATAGGTGGTAGGATCTAATGTGATATAAAAACTTTGCTTATGTATCTAAGAAGAATATGGTATATTAGGCCCATGAAGTCATAAATATCCTCATCATTTTAAAACTTATCGAGTGATACTATAGATTCATATTGGTCCCAGATGATGATTTAAGGGTGATAAAGTAAAAGTGGGGAAGGGAAGATGAAAATTGTAATAGTACATATGATGTGAGGGTTAAATAGGTTGGTATTGGCTAATTCCTCATATACATTATAACCAAACTCTACATCATCATCCCTAGTCTTTAGTGTAGGAATATAGATAAGATATAGAGGGTCACCCTCAGCTGGTTTAAATATAATACCATAATTTCCTTTGTGTTTGGTCATAGAGATGGGCCAAGAGTGCCTTGTTGATTTTCCATAGGCCTCTACCTTATAAGTTTTATTATCCATGATCTAGTTAGGGATTAGATACTTTTTTCTTTGGTAACAATCAACCAAATCATCATTATAAAGCTAGGATTCATATTCATCAAGTGGGTCTCATTTTTGGCTAGTGGACAGTGTGAAAATAATAGTCTTTTGGGCATTAAATTTTCATTTATGTCTCCATTCAATGTGAATAACCTTGGCTTTGGGTCTTCCATAGGATTTATGGGCTTGTGGAAGCTTGGTTATGTGGAAGGCATTGTGCACAAGGTATTCTCCTAGACCTTTCTCAGAGATGATAATATGACTGGATATCTTAGGAGGGGGTGTAGATGAAGTGGATGAAAGGCTCTCTAAGTTGATATAATTATAATCTATAAATTTGACAAGTACATCTTTGTCCTTTTTTGGCACATGGTCTACACTAAAGTGGTAATTGTAGCTCTTATACTCAATTTATAAACTCATACATAATTGATATGGATGTATGTCTATAGAGATAGTTACCTCCATCCCAATATGGGAGAAATTAATACATATGTTCAATGTGAAAGGTATGGACTAAATTTCATGTATCTATGGTAGGCACAATAATAAATTATATGATAAATTTAGATCTAGAACATGAAAAAGTGTGTCATGGGTGTTAAGGGCCAAATAACAATAGAAAATAAATTATTCCCTATGATTCATTTTCTTCATTATCATATGTCTTGATGGTTATGGTATCTAAGTGAAGGTTAGATACTATGTATCCAAGATGCTTGACTAACTATAGAAACACAATGTTGAGACCTAATCCATTGTTTATGAGGACATGTTTAACCTTATGTCAAGCTATGACAACTTTAATATATAATGTATTATTGTGAAGAGGGCCAAGGGATGACATGCCACTTTGGTCTAAGGTAATTTGTTGGTCAGGAGCTAAGTGTCCTACCAAGGCTTGAAATTTATCTGGCATAATGTCATTTGTCACTTGAGATTGGCTTCTAATAAGAACATTTTTGTGGAT